>OZ023274.1:705048-953381 GCA_964007475.1 Hybos culiciformis | reverse complement strand
GAATAACAAACTTGGTAATTGAAGATAATGTTATTAATAAAATTATTTATTTTTACACAAGCGTATAAATAATATTACAATTTAAATTCCGGTAACTTCTTGGACATAGTCTCTCAAATTTGGTACACTTGCATATACACCGGGATAGTCTGGTCGGGCACATCCCTTGCCCCATGAAACAACACCAGTTAATACATGATCGTTGAGTAAAGGACCACCACTGTCACCTTGGCAAGCATCTTTACCACCTCCATGAACTCCAGCGCATAACATTCTTTCAGTAATTCTGTCATGACCATATATATCTTGGCACTCTTCGTGGGACATAATTTCAACTGTAACTTCTTGCAAAAACTCCGGTTTGGTACCATTCTCAAATTGTACACCCCAGCCAGTAACTGTGGCTTCAGATCCTACTATAATTGGTTTATTTAAATCTGGTAAACGAACTGCTTTAATTGAGTCACTAAATTTCAAATCAATAGCCAATTCCAATATTGAAATGTCATAATCATTAAATGTAGTTGTATTATATTGAGGATGTTGATGAATTTTAGCTACCTTAACCACTTCTCCTTCTGCATCATGGTTATTTGAGCCACAACGAACTTCCAATGATTCTGCTGTTATATACTTCTCAGCTGTACAATGAGCAGCAGTTATTACGTACCTTTCGCTGATAATACTACCACCGCAAATTGTTATCGGAATTACAAAACCAGTAAATATTAAAGCAATTTGATGTGGATGATCTGTTATTAATACTGATCTACCACCAATTATTCTACCGTCTGCCATCGGTTCAGATTCTTCATCCGGGAAACCAACACAACATGATCCAGCTAATGCGATTAAAAAGAAGAATGTTCCTAGCATGTTGACTTGACCAATTTAATTAAATTTCTGTACGAAAATATTAATTCAAATATAATTAAAAAAATGTAATATTTTGTAGAATAATATTAAAATAATTGTTTAATAAAAATGTAAATAAATTTAGGTCTAACGCTCATAGACAGTCAAACATAGTTAGCATCTATAATTCTATAACTATTGCTTCATAGTTTGATCGTCGCAGGGTTCCTTTGTTTTAAATTTGTTTCTCGAGATTTTTCGTCCTAGTCTCGAGATTTTTCTAAAATAAATAAAAAAATGCAGCCCTACTTGCTCAAGGAAGGGCTGATTTAATTATAGCTTGTATACACGGAACAAAAATTAGAAAAATACTTCATAACTTAAGTATAGACCCGTTTTTCGGTATAAAATATTTCACATTAAGAATTCGAACTATATCTATATGCCCATTTTCATCAAATGCCGTTTTTAACCACTAGCTCGAATCTTTGGCCGCAATCAAAGACTAAATTTTTTTTTGCATTATGCTCATTTTTGAGGAATAAATTCGACGGATAAATAAGTGAAGACTGAAAAATATTTTATAATGAATTAAATTGAAGAATCAAAGTTTCGTTCAAGTAACAGCTGTATACTAAAGTTTGGCTATTCATCAATTATATTATTGTACATCGTAAAAAATTTAAATGATTGAAAATTTAAATAATTTATGTAATCAATAACTAATGCAAAAAAAGAATCTTTTCATATATTATTACAATTATTTATTTTTTTTATACTTATAAATATCACAATTTATCTAAATTCCAGTAACTTTTTGGACATAGTCTCTCAAATTTGGTACACTTGCATATACACCGGGATAGTTTGGTCGAGCACAACCGTAACCCCATGAAACAACACCAGTTAATACATTATCGGTGAGTAAAGGGCCACCACTGTCACCTTGGCAAGCATCTTTACCACCCTCATCAACTCCAGCGCATATCATTCTATCGCTGATAGTGTAACCAGCATATTTATCTTTGCACACTTTGTTAGAAACAACTTTCACTTTAACTTCTTGTAATTGTTGTGGAAGTGAACCTCCCTCTCTTGTTGCACCCCAGCCAGTAACTGTAGCTTCAGATCCTTCTTCAATTTCTTTATTCAAACTTGCCAATCCAACTGCCTGAATTGAGTCGCTGAATACCAAATCACTATCCAATTCGAGTACTGAAATGTCGTAATCAATGTTGGATGCATCGTATTGTGGATGTTGATGGAATTTAGCTACATTGACAACTTGTCCATTTGCATTATGATTATCAGAGCCAACCCGAATTGCCAATGATGATGCTGATGTGCCACTTGTACAATGAGCAGCAGTTACTACAAACCTTTGGCTAATAATACTTGCACCACAACGCAGGCTGCCGTAATTCAATAAAGCACATTGATGTGGATGATCTGTTATTGGTACTGGTCTACCACCAACTATTCTACCGTCTAACATTGGTACTAATGCTTTTGCTGGCAAGCTAGCAGAATATGCTCCAGCTAATGCTATTAAAAAGAAGATTGTTCCTAACATGTTGGCTTGATTGATTTAATTAAGCTTCTGTATGAAAATATTAATTTATTTGCAGTATTTATACTTAACATAAATACTACTATCAAAGTTATCTATAGCACTCAGCATTAATCCTATTATATTTTTATCATTTGGGAAATTTGTGAGTTATAAATTTTTTGGTTTAACAATATTAAAATGATATAGAAATGAAAATGCTTGATTGTAAAAATTAATAAACAAATAAATATAAAACCAGCTTAAAATGTATTTCAATAAAAAAATAAATATTTTGTAATAATATTAAAATAATTGTCGAGTAAATTGTATATATGTATAATAAATTCAAGCAGTTTTAGTTAAACATTAATAGCGTATACCGTTTCTCGACTAAACTAAATACTATGTTTCTTGAGATTTTTCGTCCTGGTTCAATATCATTTTCCTAAATAAATAAAAGAACACAGTCTTTCTTGACAAGGCAAGGCAAAAGCCAGTCTAAGAGGCTGGCGCATAAATAGATAGAAATAAATTTAGAACAACTCATAAATTAAGCATAAGTATAGACCCTGTACTTCACATTTCGATTTAGAAAACTTTCACATCAAATATTCAAACTCTATTATGTGACAATTTTCATCGTCTAGTCGTTGGCCACAAACAAGGACTAAAGATCTTTTTGGCATTATGCCGAAATCAATGAAATAAAATAATATTAACGAATGAATAAAAGCCGATCATTGATCGGTTGGCAAAACCAGAATCAAAAATCTCATACTAGAGCTTCACTAAAAGTTAACAAGATTCTGAATATTTTAGAAAACTATTAAATATTCAAAACTTTGTAAAGCTCCATTTCAAGTAAGACCTTTGAACCAATTAATATGCGTTTCACTAAATTTTTATAAACAATAAAATTAAAAGTACATTCAAAACCTAACTTTCACGCACTTAAAAAGCATAGCTACTTGAAATATTTTTCATAGTTCTGAACTGCCAACATTATTATTATCTTTTCTAACCTTGGAAGGTTTTTTGTTTGAATTATTTACAAAATTTTATAATTAGAAAAAACAAAAAATAAAAAATTGATAAAAATGTTATTAAATATCAATAAGACTTCAATTACTTAAAAAAAACACACGAAGCAGTCATAGAACTGCCTACAGAAGTTTATACTTAAAAATTTAAACTATGAAATAACAGTGGCTACAAATGATAGGCTGCTGAGTACAAAATGTAAATTAAAATAAAAATGTTTTAATTTACATTTTGTACTGTCATTTGTGGCCACTGTTATTTCATAGTTTAAATTTTTTAAGTATAAACTTCTGAAGGCAGTTCTATGACTGCTTCGTGTTTTTTTTTTTTTTTTTTCAAAAATATTCATCCAGATTACCAATATTAAGTATATAATGCAAAAAAATTTTGTTTCCAATTAAAAAAAAAATTTTTATTTTTCAATAATATTCATCCTGATTACCAATATTAAGTGTATAATGCAAGAAAATTATGTTTCCTAAAACAGAAGACAACCGTTTGAAATAAAAAAGGGAAAAAAATCGCACTGCACATTGCAACTTATAACAAAATATCATAAAAAAATGTGCGAGTTTTATTCTACTTTAAAAATCTTAAAATCTAAAACAGAAGTTTACAAACATATTAGATAATAAAAATGAGGCTAAAATTTCACTGCACATTATAAACTTATAATAAAATGTCATAAATTAGAATTTTTTAATTATATTTTAGAAAGCTAAAATCATATGGACGATATGGCTTAGTGGCTAGAACATCAGACTATGAGAGTGAGGGTGTCAGGTTCGATTGCCAAAGAATACATTTTTTTTTTTCATTTTTTTGAACATTATAATAGGTTTAAGAAACAAAAATTTTTTTATTGGTAGTCTATGTAATTTTTTTGCTTGTAATATTGGGCCCTATATATACATATATTTGAAATTAAAAAAGTCTGGAAGTGCCAGGCAGCAGCAAAGTACGATAATTATGAATTGCTACCCAAAATGTTTGGTCTGGTAATCTTTATTTCACCGGAGCTACCTATTTTAGAATTTTTTTTTTTTTGCATATTTTGAGCCGGGAAAACCCTAACCGTAGATCCCTCCCCAAAATTTTTGGGCAGGTAATCTTTATTTCAACGGAGCTATCTATTTTGAAAAAAAATTTTTTTGCATATTTTGAGCCGGGAAAACCTATAATGATAAATTACTTGATCGATATCTATACTATCAATGCCAAAATATACCTATGTTGTTTCTCAAGGCTTTAATAAAATTATTTGTAACGAGTTTAGTGCGTCCAATATTATAAATTTGTTTTATAGGATATAATGTTTATAATGCGTTGTTTATAGCTAATTGACCTATCTGAAAAAAAGGTACCGTAAAAACCGTTTTTCTATGTTATTTTTCTATTTATATTTAAGCAAATTTACTGAAAATGAAGATATTAATTTTATCTATTTTTCTTAAAAAGAATTTTTTAAAAATATTTTCAAATAACTAAGAAAATTGAATTTATTTTTTTTTTATATCTGAAAAATTTCATTACTTCACAAAATTATTTTTTTGTTTTTTTTTCATTACGTTTCCTACCTATCATAATATTTTTTTACGATACCTTTCCTGTCAAAAATTTTTTTTTTGTTTTTTTTTATATTTTTTGCAGTTGATTTTTTACTTTCAGATAAAATTAGTTGTGAATGGGTTTCCGGAACATTCCTCCAAAAATTACTTTACTGTGGTAGCTATAAACAACGCATAACTTTAGTGGTTAAATGATCTCTGTAAAAAAAATAAAACAAAAACATGAAACATGAAATGAAATGTGATTATTTTTCTCCCGGAAAATTCGTACTTTTTTTAGCGTTTATTATCTTATTAACTACAACGTTTCCAATATTTTTTACATCCATTTTATAGCCATATTCAATTGCATTAATTCATATATGAAATTTTACAGGTTTCAACTAAGTTCTCAAATAAGTTTTTAGCTACATTTTAATTTTATAATATGTATTATAAAATTATAAAACACTATTTATTAATTAAAAGTTTTTTCCATTTATATAAATTAAAATAAAAAATCAAAGAGCGCCTAATTTGCAAATTTTTTTGAACCAAAAAATAACCTTTGCCACCAAATTTGCTACAATTTTACTTAGCTCTGTGTTTTGCTTCAAAAATAAAATATGTATATAGAATGTGTATATGGAATATGTATATAGAATATGTATACAGAAAATTAAAAAAAAAAAGATAAATTAGTGGCTGATAAAAACATTTTGGTTTGTTTAAATATCTCAAAAAAACTAATTATTATGAAAAAAAAAATTAAAATATTTCACAAAAAACTCGTCATTGGGAATCGAACCAGGCACCTTCAGACTTATAGTCTGATGTTCTACTACTAAGCCATATTGTCTATATGAGTTTAGCTTTCTAAAAAAATACAAAAAATATTTTTGATTTATTTTCCTAAATAATATTAAATCTCAAGTTTTTGTTGTACTTTATAAAATTGATAAAGATTTTTCTGTACATTTTTCAAATTCGTTTTTTGAGTATTCTTATTTTTGTCGTTTTTTGAGTAATCTAATTCTTATTTCTTTTTTGAGTGTTCTTATTCTGCCACAAGAATAAAATAAAAACAAAAAAAATTAATGGTTTATTAGAATTTTTTTATTATATTTTAGAAAAACAAAATCATATGGACTATATGGTTTCTAAGAATACATTCTTTTTTTAAATTTTTAATTTTTTTGAACATAATAATAGGTTCAAGAAACAAAAATTTTTTTATTGGTAGGAGGATATTTAATTTTTTGGCTTGTAATATTGGGCCCTATATATACATAATATTTGAAATTACAAGACCTTGTCATTGGGAATCGAACCAGGCACCTTCAGACTTACAGTCTGATGTTCTAGCCACTAAGCCATATTGTCCATATGATTTTGGGTTTCTTAAATATAATAAAAAAATAAGTATTCTTATTCTTATTTTTCTGAGAAAAATGATGACGATTCTGAGAAAAATTCTATTCGAAAATGGATTGTTACCCTCTACCAAAAATCATCAAACGCGGCTAAAGAAGTATAAACTTCAATAAAAACATAAGATAATACTTCAAGTTTTAATATGAAATCGGATATTTAAATTGTCATTAAAAATCATTATTATTTTGATTTTAAGTTTGGATAAATATTTAGTATTTTGGAACTGCTTCAATTTAGAAAATTTCGTTATCAAGCCTAGTACAGCTTTAAATTAATATAAAAACCATAATTTCAAAGCCCTAAATATCAGAGTAAATATTTGAATATTTATGCAACCATATAGAACCTGATTATCGTCAAAATTTCAACGTAGTTGCTATTAATCGGTTCCTAAATCTAAAGGGTTTTTCTTAAAATGAGATTTTGATTTTATTCTTTTTAAAACAAAATTCCCGTACACCTCGGTGTTCGAAGTTCCCTATCAAATACGATAGCTCGGTAATTCTGATAATAAAATATATAGATACTTTTGACTTTTTAAGATTATTTGAAGCAAATGATTGTAATAGAAAATGAAATATTTTTGAGGTAGTCAGGGTCATCTCAGTACACGTCAAGTTGCAATGTCATTGTCAAATTGCAATGTCAAGCTATCGACAGTGACTACTCATATTTGTCATTTTATAAAATGAGAGTTTTTATTCTACTAAATCCTGTATGTGTATCGCAAACTACTTATTACTGCATGCTAACTATATTTTACCCTCTTATTAAAAATGCTTAGCGGACAACAAATTTTATAGAATGTATATGTATAGTCTCAACCTACAGTTAAGAATAATAAACTTAAACAGAGCTCCTAAATATAAGTTCATTAGCTTTACTCTTAGGTTTACTCATTTGCGAGAATTATATAGGTATTTCTCAATGGAAGTGCGAACGTGCGAAATTGTAATTAGGTATTTATTTTTTTTATGACTGAATTAAAAAAGGATTATAAAATAATACTTTCAGATAAAAGTTTTAGAAAGTGTGGTTTAAAAACTTTACACGATAATCCCTATTACAAGCTTATTATAGAAAATAATTGAAAATTATCTCAAATTTTATTTTTTATTTTTATTTAAATATAACTTTTGTTTGATTTTGAAGTTCATACTATTAGACCTGAATTAGAGCAACTAAAAATTTATTACAAAGAAAACTCGAAAAGTCTTTAGATCAAATATTAGCTTTTTGCTACAGAATATATAAGCTTTATTAAACTTCGAATTATTAATATATATATATATATATATAAAATTTTAATATCATAAAAAGTATTAAGCTCTTTTTAAACTTATCGAAATAATTCTCCTCGTTCTAAAAAAAAAAGCATAGTTAAAGCTTTGGGAATTCTCAATCCATCGAACCGAGACAAGCGCTCTATTTAAAACACGGATGCGACACCAATGAAAATATTATAGATACTTTCTAAATCACATAAAATTGTTCGAGATTTCGAAAAATAAATTAAATTATATTACAGAACTTATATTTTAATGGTATGTTTTAAAATAACCGAATAACTTCAAGAAGCTTTTGAGAAAATCGAAAATAATATCAATTTTGTATTAATTATTATATCAAAACAAATTCGACCCGGCTTAGTGCTTTTAACCTCGGAAGTGGATTCGAAAATTCGCATATTTTAGCTTGGGATTAAAGTGCAACTTGATTTTTTTGAAAGATTGTGTCAAAATACGCCAAGTAACTAGTTTAATGGTGGTCAGATGGACGGACAGAATATTAATAGTTAATTTTTTAAATTTTTATGGAAAACTTGCGAAAAATGGTTTACAAAACTTGCGAAAAATGGTCTAGAAGATCCAAAAAAAGGGTTGGAAAAGTCAAAATATGTAGATATACTAGTACATTTTCCATCCAATTTTCAATTTGCAAGTGATGCAAAAATCAATTACTTAATTTTGTTGAAAGAATTTTTCTTTCAACAAATTAAAATAATTAACCATTGCACAATTTGTCCAATTTATGATTCCTCATATATAATGTGAAGAATAGAAGAATTGTATGTAAAAGTTTTTCTCATACATTTTCCAATCTCAAGTTGGTATTATAGCGCAATTTAAAGGTAGTACTACAGATTGGTAGTAAAGTACATTTAATGCGTAGGGGATCGGTATGTTGTATTTAGTGCTATAGAATTTAGATCACTAAATGGAGTATTATATGCGTCAATACAAATGCAATCATTTAGATGCATCTGCGTGAATAATGAAATCATTTAGATGCATCAGCGTATATAATGAAATCATTTAGATGCATCAGCGTAAATAATGAAATCATTTAGATGTTTCGTATTGAATATTACGTAATACCTAAACAAACAAAATATCTCTCACAATATTTCAATACACACAAATACAAAAAAAAAAGTGAAAAAATGAGAACCACGTAATTCATACACAAAAATAATATCACTCACACTCACAATATTTCAAAAGAAAGAGAAATTAAAATAAAATTAACAAGTAATACATATTTCCCTTTTTTCCTTTTATCTCCAAAAGAAAGAGAAATTAAAATAAAGTTAACAAGTAATATTTCCCTTTTTTTCTTTTATCTCTAAAATAAAGAGAAATTAAAATAAAATTAACAAGTAACATTTCCCTTTTTTCCTTTTTTATTATAAATTATCTCTATATTCTCTCTTTGCAACTACCACTCCCCTACGCATTAAAGCAGTATATAAGATATGTTAACAAAATTTGTTATAACAACTCGTTGTCTATACACACAAACACATAGACACTTGTCAATATTATATGACTCGACCTTCGGTCTCGTGATATAATTTTCACTCGTGTATATGTGTTTGTGTGTATACACACCTCGTAATTAATAACAAATTTAGTTAACATATATTATAATATACTATTAATTTGCGCTTAATGCATTCAGAAAAGCAATGAAATTTTGAATCGCTTATTATGCCGAAGAATCGGAAAAGAAAATGGATATCGATTAAAATTGGTACAAGCGTTAACATCGATTGTATTAATAAAAAAAACTGTTTAGCTCCCACTTGTGTCACAAATTCGAGGTACTAGTATAGAAAAACTATAATATATGGATAGTTTTGCAATGAAGGAAATGAAAAACAATTCTGTATATCACTAAACACTCGTGGGACTATTGAAGCAGATGACCAATATTCTTTTTATGATTTTAATTTTTAGTGAAACAATGATGCCGTCCACAAACACAAAAAATTCCACTACTTCTATTAAAAAATTATTTTCTTAGAAAATTATATTGAGTTTTATTTTCTATTTTTTAGTATGTACATATATATTTAAAGGAGTGAGCGTGTAGCTTTTGAAGAAGAAAGACGTTTTTTATTTTTTTGCTGAAAAATCATTGGTTTAGAAAAGTCTTATATTTAGAGGTATTGCAAAAAAAGATGATATGTGCAAAAAAAATTGTAAATTTGTGCATGAACATGTTAGAAGTCGAAGTAACCAATGTTGAAGCTGTAAGTGAAAGAAAAGATAAAATGGGAAAACTATTTTTTATTGTAAAATTCGACAAAAAAGCCGACGTCTCTAATATACTACAAAAAACATACAAGCTTCAAAGGACAGAAATAAGTATTGACAGTATGGGAGTTATGAGAAAAAATAAATTGTTGATGGCAAAAAAAATAATTAATCAGATGGATAATTCTCAAAAAATTAATGTTAGAGGCGATGTTTTAATTGTGGCGGGGAAAAAATTTTTCTGGAAAAATAATAAGCTGTGGAGCGGAAATCAGGAGGGATTGATGCAACTGGAAAATATTTACAAAAAAAAAATATAAATAATCTTTATAATATGAACCAATGTGAAATTGGCCATAATTTTCGCTTAAATGGCAAGCTGCCGAAAGAACGGGAAGTAGAGAACGAGCAAAAGGTGCTCCTAAAACCCATCTTGAGTACCTGGACAAAGTTCAGAGAAGGGCTATTAGATTGATCAACGATCACCAAACCACCACCTCTTTAACATCACTCAATCACCGTCGCAATGTAGGTTCATTTTCGATTTTTTATAAATACCTTGTTGGAAAGGATACGTGTTCCCTGGAAGTAAAGGCCCTACTTCCTCCACTTCAAGTTTTTTCACGCCAAACACGTACCGCTTCAACGTCACACCCATATTTCGTCAAAATTCCCAAATGTGATAGAACGAGTTTTGGAGATTCGTTTTCAGTTCGCACCTCGAGAATGTGGAATGCTCTCCCATTAAGATTGTTCCCGACAGCTGGCGCACGTTTGACTTACGACTTGCGCCGCTTTAAGAAAAGTGTACATGATTACCTACTAACTGTCCCACTTTTAAATCCCGTCTAAATTTCCTTTCCATTACCAAATCCATACTTCTTTAAGTATAAAAGGTATCCCACCTAGTGATTTGGTAACTTTAATAAAAAAAAAAAAAAAAAAAATGGGATACTGGTGGGAATAAAATCAAAGCGGAACTCAAATCTGATCCGATTTGAAACTATTGAGGAAATTGAAGCTATAATTTCAAGCTAATTCTTATAAATCTATTTTTTTTTAAGTAAGTTAACACTTTGATATTATTTGTCCTTTTTTTTTATGTTTAAAGAGCAATATTGCTTTTCATTTCTTATTTTAACTTTTATTTTTTTTTTATGAATTTTGGTTGGTTAGTAGATCATAGTTCACTCCTGGTAGACGATATATATATCATTACTAGAAAATTTATTAATTATTGTAAATATAATGTAAAAATTAAATATGAAGAATGAAATAAATATAATAATAATAATATATTTAAATAACAAAATCGTGTAAATTAAAAAAAAAAATTTAAAAATAATTTTTAATTTTTATGTGTTTATTTATAAACGTTATGAATTAAAAAAAAGAAAACCAAAAAATTAGACAATAATAGAGTTCCTTCAGTTTCTTAGAAGTAAACTTCTTCACACAAAAAAAAAATAACTTCAATACTCCCGTTAACTTAACTTTTTAGCTTTTCTCCAGTACGGAGTACATATAATAGAATCATTAAAATTAAAAATAATAATAAAACCTGTTTTTTCCGTGAAATACTGCTGTTGGGAACTAGTAAATTAGAACTGGAAAATATTGAAAATCTTCTTGTTTTATAGAAACATTTTTTCAGCGTAAATTTAATTTCCATTTTTAATTAGGTATGTAAAATTGTTTAAATTCGGTTTATCACCTTCTAATTAAATAAAACAAATTTTTGTTTTATTCCGCTTCAGAATTTTCATGCCTTTATCGCACGGTTATTAAAAAAATATTAATTTTTAAATGCCTAAACACCATTCTCCACGGCTAAAAATTTTTATCAATAATGAGCATAAAATAAATAAAAACAAATTTTGTTACTTTTATTGTCGTTAGGAAATTGGAATTGCGTTGCATCACTAATAAAATAATAAAATTCTTTAATCGATAATATTTTAGATTTTTTTTTTAATTAAAATATATTCGTTATATTCGCCATTTTAATTCATTTCGTTATTGAAAAAAAAAAAAAACTTTAGGTCCCTAAACATAATAATATACTCTGTACTTGTCAAACAAAAATATAAAAGTTTTAATGTTCGGATCCCAGTGTTAAATTTACAAATAGTGATATTATATGTTGGAGCCTTGGACGGCAAATAATTTGGAATAATAATGGTCGGCAAATTATTAGAAATAATTATACCCGTCAAACGATGAAAAACGATGAAAATAAAATTCCAAGAAGATTTTATTTAATAAAAACTTTATGAATATGTATAAGTTGAAAAATATACATAAATAAAATAAAATAAAATAAAATTACTTGTTATCTTTTTTTAAATGTGTAATTTTGAAAACATTTTTAATTGTTCCTAAATACGGCATCAGTGTGGCTGTTCTCTACAATTTTGTTTGGACTTATTTGATCACTTACAGCCAGTACCTGATTTGAGGCAATAGAGCCCTGCGCTTAACTGCGCTTGAAGAAACCCCGCATATCTTAATTTATTATTTGTTCCAAATTTACATATGTAAAAATGGTACGGGTTACACAAGAAATCTGTAACTTATACTTAATTAAAATGTAACAAAATTATGTATTCTAAGATTGCACAAAATGATACATCTACAGATATTGAGAATGAAACAAATTTAGATGGCAGTATGTTAGTCGACAAAATTGAAGCTCTCAATCCTATTGTTTCTTCAAAATATTTCGGAAATCTATTTAAAATGTTTGAATTTTTATCTGAAAATGACGGAGCTATGGCATTTCCAAATTTATTAATTGCTCTTGGAATATATTTGACAATTCTATTAAGAGTTGCTTCTGGGGAGAGGTCATTTTCCAGGTTAAACCTGTTAAAAAACAATCTAAGATCGACAATGAGTCAGGATAGATTAAACAGTTTAACTATGATGTCGATTGAGGGTCAAGTAACAGAGCAGTTGGGTTTGGACACCATTTTAAAAGATTTTACAGAAAGAAAAATTCGGTACTTGTAAAATATAAATATATTATATTTTATATACCTTGTTAAAAAAATATTACTATTAATATATCACACAACACTTGTTCCTAATTTTTCATTTAAAGCTTTAGGGGCACCGCGGAAAAAAATCCAATCGGCTCCCGCACTTGCTGGATCCGGCACTGCTTACAGATATTTCCAAACGAATTCTATTGGCTCTCTTAGTAGAACATTTTTAGAGTTTTATTGCAAAATCAAGCCTATTAAATTTGCCAAAGATCTACTCTTTAATATTACTTATGAATGCGTCTCTTAAAGCCAAAATTTATTGCAGATAACATAAAAATGATTAAACACACGAATTTCGTAACAAAAAATTTGGCGCCCTCTTCTTAGAGGGCCTCTTCGAATATATAGAAATCAAATATTAAATATTAAAAACTAAACCACTCAACCGATCGTTTCGAAATTTACACCGTATCTTTGTTTCGGGGTCGTTATAGGCTATTTTAAAATTTGAATGGCACCCTACCCAGAAACCGCTTCCGGGAAGGACTGCAAAAGTTCTTCCGATTTCATTCAAATTTGATTCATAAAAAGCGGAAATGGATAAAAACACAAATTTGGTTTGGTTTGGAAACATGTTTAAGGGAAGGATATCATTCGATTTTATACAATTTAAGTGTTGAATAAGTAGAATGATAAATAATAATTCTTCTTAGATATTTTCCCAAATTTAAAAAAAAACTAGCTCCTATAATTGTTCATCAATCTGACAACTAAAATTTCACTTAAAACGTGTGTTCCACAACAACGTGTGTTCGGGTACAGCCAGTATATATATATATAATTAAAATAATAATAATTCGACCTTGTATAACAAAAGAAAAAATGGAAAAGAAGTCTTCTCTCTCTGATTTGAGATGAAACCCTATGAAAGATTTTTGAATTAAAGTATAAAGACCTAGAAACGCTTCAGTGTGAGATACGTTAATTAAAAATAAAAATATTAAACGTTGAAAACTCTTTCATTTAAAATAATTTAGTAGCCAACTCTGTGATATTTTTGTATTATCACACTGTAAAAACGTCGATTTGTACAGAGTAATTATACTACATTTAATGTAGGATTTCTGTTTCAAAATTGAAGCTAAATTGCTAGCTCATAGAGTAATATTTTACTTTTGTAGGAAAATTACTTCATTTTTAAAGTAAATAAAAATTGTGCTTCAATTCTAAAGTAAATTGACTACAAAAGCTGCGAAAATATCAATTGCTCCAAAACAAGGGTAATTTTGATTTAGATATGTTTCATAAATTGAGTAATTTTAGTACAATTTCTAAGTACACTGAATTCGCAGAAGAAAAAAAATATGATTAGTCGTGTTCGAGTATTCAAAAAAGACGCTTTCCTCAAGTCAAAACGTGTTTGTAAAATTTTTGTAAATTATTCATTGAATTATTTACTTAAAAAATAATTGATTTATTAAATGAAAAAAAAGTTAAAATGCAGTGATTTTGTGATTTTATGGCGGAACACTTTCATCATCTACAGAGAACAGCGCAGCGACGTAATTGTTAAAATAATTGGCTAAAAATTTAAATTCAATTAGATCAAAATCAGAAATTATGAATAATTTTGCTAACATATTAATAGGTATTTGTATAAATAAAAAATCTTTAAATTTCCATTACACTATATCAAAATATTCGTAGGTGAATTGCGTCAGTATTCTTATTACCTATTTCGTTAACACCTAAGCTTAAAATCGGAATTATTTTTTTAATCAAAAATTTGATGTAAGTTAAATATAACAAAACAAGTACATATATAAATTAACATACTATATATATTGCAGGTTGAAGTTACTCTAGAAAATATAAGAGAAAAAATACCAGCATACACCTTGATTTGCCATTTATATTAAGTAAATAATTTTTAATTACAAATCTTTAATTAATTTCTAATTAAAAATCTTTTTAGAACTGACGAAACCAAAAAAAATATACGAAGATCAACAATATCTTTCAATAAACAACTTAATAATTATCTAACAATAAGGACGTAAAGTTGTAATAAGTAATTTGAAAAATAGAATTTATATTTTTCATTTGTAAAAATATTTAGATTTTGTATAATATATGTGATTTGTCGCTTATAAAAAACCACAAAATAATATGACTCAAAAAATGAAGTAATGTAGTTTAAAATTAATCTATTTTAACAGGAAAATTGAACTTGGATTTTTAAAATTAATATCCAGAAAATGTGATTTTACTCTATTCAAAGTAAATAAATCACTTGGTTTTTTGAGCAAAATTGCTCAAAAACGACAGTTGGTATTTTAAAATTACTCTATTTTAACAGGAAAATTAAACTTGGATGTTTAAAATTAATATACCGATAATGCAATTTTACTCTGTTTAAATTATATAAATTACTTGGTTTTCCGATCAATATTATTTAATATTAATCTATTTATGAAGTAAATAATACTTCTTTTTTAGAGTAAAACTCCTATAAAAAAATTACTAGTGATTTTACTACTCTGGAAATAGGAAACAGAATAACCTACCTAATAGTAGTAAAAAATATTTACAGTGTAGGCTTTAAAATTAAAACATAAAGGCCTCACTTGGGCTCGGTGGGTTCAAAATCAATATTTTATGTAATAAAAATGTAATGTAGAAAGTTATTTATTTAGAATAAAAAGAATAATAAACTTGGTAATTGAAGATAATATTATTAATCAAATTATTTATTTTTACATAAGCGTATAAATAATATTACAATTTAAATTCCGGTAACTTCTTGGACATAGTCTCTCAAATTTGGTACACTTGCATATACACCGGGATAGTCTGGTCGGGCACATCCCTTGCCCCATGAAACAACACCAGTTAATACATGATCGTTGAGTAAAGGACCACCACTGTCACCTTGGCAAGCATCTTTACCACCTCCATGAACTCCAGCGCATAACATTCTTTCAGTAATTCTGTTATGACCATATATATTTTGGCACTCTTCGCGAGAAATAATTTCAACTTCAACTTCTTGCAAAATATTCGATTGGGTGCCATTCTCGATTTGTAAACCCCATCCAGTAATTGTGGCTTTAGTTCCTAATATAATTCGTTTATTTAAATTTGGTAAACGAATTGCTTTAATTGAGTCAGTAAATTCCAAATCACTAGACAATTCCAATACTGAAATGTCATAATCATAAATAGTTGGATCAAATTGTGGATGTTGATGGATTTTATCTACTTCAACAACTTGTCCTTTGGCATTAAGCTCACTTGAGCCACAACGAACTCTCAATAAATATGCTGTTTTTATATACTTATTTGTACAATGAGCAGCACTTATTACGTGCCTTTTGCTGATAATACTACCACCGCAAATTGTGTTTGTTTTATACATTAAAGCAATTTGATGTGGATGAGATGTTATTGATACTGATCTACCACCAACTATTCTTCCGTCTACCATCGGTACAGATTCTTCATCCGGGAAAAATGATCCAGTTAATGCGATTAAAAAGAAGAATGTTCCTAGCATGTTGACTTTACCAATTTTATTAAATTTCTGTACGAAAATATGAATTCAAATATAATAAAAAAAATTAATATTTTGTACAATAATATTAAAATATTTGTTCAAAAATATAAGTAAAAAAAAATTTTTTAAGAAAGATACTTTCTTTGAAAGAGCCATAAAAAGTTAAAAATAAGAATTTATTCTTGCAAGGTCTTGATATTAAATGTTTAAACTATTTTAAAAAGCGTTCGAGACTAATAAGCTGAGTTTGCTCATAAGATATTGATTTGGTGCATTGAAAAGGTCTCGAACGCTTTTTAAAATAGTTTGAACATTTAATATCAAGACCTTGCAAGAATAAATTCGTATTTTTAACTTTTTATGGCTCTTCGATAGAAAGCATCTTTCTTAAAAAAAATTTTTTTTACTTAAATTTTATTTTTTACTTTTTAGTTACAAGTTTTTAGTTACTTCAAAATCAAAATGGTTTTTAATTCAAAATTACCATTAATAAACATTTGATAAATTTTTAAAAGCGTTTTAGAATTTTTTAGAACTATGCGAAATAGTCATTTGGCTTGGCTGTACTTTTTTTATTTTTTTCTATACATTTTTTTTTAATCCCGTCAAATTGTTTATATAATTTTACAACAGATGTCTCTATATTAATCGGAGGAAAGTAGCAACTTTTTTTATAATTCCAGCAATAAATAGTAAACCGAATTATAAGTCAAATTATTGTAAATACAATTTAAATCAAAAAAATATTATTTTCAAAGTCAAAAATATATTGTTTTTGATTTAAGTACTATTTACTATGCTGGAACTAAAAAAAAGTTCGCATTCTCTCTATTTTATATAGCCGTCTCTCTCGTGACACCATCACAAAGACGACTTCAATAAAAAGCATCTAATAATATAATTGTAAATAAATTTAGGTCTAACGCTCATAAATAGTCAAACATAGTTAGCATCTATAATTCTATAACTATTGCTTCATAGTTTGATCGTCGCAGGGTTCCTTTTTTTTAAATTTGTTTCTCGAGATTTTTCGTCCTAGTGCGATATAATTTTCTAAAATAAATAAAACAATACTTGCGCGAGGAAGAGCCAATCTAAGTATCGAACTATACCTATATGCCAATTTTCATCCAATGCCGTTTGTAACCACTAACTCGAATCCTTGCATTATGATTATCAGAGCCCACCCGAATTGCCAATGATGATGCTGATGTGCCACTTGTACAATGAGCAGCAGTTACTACAAACTTTTATTGTTGATAGAAATATAAGGCCAGCTTAAAATGTATTTCAATAAAAAAATAATTATTTTGTAAAATAATATTAAAATAATTGTCGAGTAATTTGTATATATGTATAATAAATTCAAGACTAGTGTTAGTCAAACATTAACAGCGTATATCGTTTCTCGACTTAACTAAATACTATGTTTCAATATCATTTTCCTAAATAAATAAAAGAACACAGTCTTTTTTTAACTAGGTAAAAGCCAATCTAAGAGGCTGGCGCATAAATAGATAGAAATAAATTTAGAACAACTCATGAATTAAGCATATAAGTATAGACCCTGTATTTCACATTTCGATTTAGAAAACTTTCACATCAAATATTCAAACTCTATTATTCATCGTTTTTAATCACTAGTCATTGGCTACAAACAAGGATTAAAGATCTTTTTGGCATTATGCCGAAATCAATGAAATAAAATGTTGTCAAAACCAGAATCTAAAAAACTCATACTAGAGCTTCACTGAAAGTTAACAAGATTCCGAATATTTTAGAAAACTATTAAACATTCTAAACTTTATAAAGCTCCATTTCAAGTAAGACTTTTGAACCAATTAATATGCGTTTCACTAAATTTTTATAAACAATAAAATTAAAAGTACATTCAAAACCTAACTTTCACGCACTTAAAAAGCATAGCTACTTGAAATATTTTTCATAGTTCTGAACTGCCAACATTATTATTATCTTTTCTAACCTTGGAAGGTTTTTTGATTGAATTATTTTATAATAAGAAAAAACAAAAAATAAAAAATTGATAAAAATGTTATTAAATATCAATAAGACTTCAATTACTTAAAAATAAAAACATAAGACAATACTTCAAGTTTTAATATGAAATCGGATATTTAAATTGTCATTAAAAATCATTTTTTGTTTGATTTTAAGTTTGGATATATATTTAGTATTTTGGAACTGCTTGAATTTAGAAAATTTCGTTATCAAGCCTAGTCAGCTTTAAATTAATATAAAAACCATAATTTCAAAGCCCTAAATATCAGAGCCAATATTTGAATATTTATGCAACCATATAGAACCTGATTATCGTCAAAATTTCAACGTAGCTTATCGTAAATTATCGTCAAAATTTCAATAGAAAATTAATCGGACTAATTTTTGTTCCTAAATCTAAAGAGTTTTTCTTAAAATGAGATTTTGATTTTATTCTTTTTAAAACAAAATTCCCGTACACCTCGGTGTTCGAAGTTCCCTTTCAAATACGATAGCTCGGTAATTCTGATAATAAAATATCTCGATACTTTTGACTTTTTGAGATTATTTGAAGCAAATGATGGTGATAGAAAATGAAATATTTTTGAGGTAGTCGGGTCATCTCAGTACACGTCAAGTTGCAATGTCATTGTCAAATTGCAATGTCAAGCTATCGACAGTGACTGCGCATATTTCTCATTTTATAAAATGAGAGTTTTTATTCTACTAAATCCTGTATGTGTATCGAAAACTACTTATTACTGCATGCTAACTATATTTTACCCTCTTATTAAAAATGCTTAGCGGACAACAAATTTTATAGAATGTATATGTATAGTCTCAACCTACAGCTAAGAATAATGAACTTAAACAGAGCTCCTAAATATAAGTTCATTAGCTTTACTCTTAGGTTTACTCATTTGCGAGAATTATATAGGTATTTCTCAATGGAAGTGCTAACGTGCCAAATTGAGTTGTGTATACAAAAAACATATAGACATAGACCATTAGGTCGAGTGATATAATATTGACAAGTGTCTATGTGTTTTTGTGTATATACACAACGAGCTATATAACAAATTTTATTAACATGTTTTGTATACTGTTTTAATGTGCATGTGAGAGGTAGTTGCAATCAATACATTTGCAATGCAAAAAATAAACAAAAGTTCAAAATGAAGTAAGTAAATAAAATTTACTTAATACGGAGAATGTAAATAAAATTTACTTAATTAAATAATTACATGTGTATTGACTATTACATGCGTATAACGAGCTAAATTTACTATTGTAAGTACAACTTACCGATCACATGCACATTAAAAAACTTTACACTATAATCCCTATTATAAGCTTATTATAGAAAATAATTGAAAATTATCTAAAATTTTATTTTTTATTTTTATTTAAATATAACTTTTGTTTGATTTTGAAGTTTATACTATTAGACCTGAATTAGAGCAACTAAAAATTTATTACAAAGAAAACATGAAAAGTCTTTAGATCAAATATTAGCTTTTTGCTACAGAATATATAAGCTTTATTAATTAAATTTCGAATTATTAATATATATATATAAAATTTTAATATCATAAAAAGTATTAAGCTCTTTTTAAACTTATCGAAATAATTCTCCTGGTTCTAAAAAAAAAAGCATAGTTAAAGCTTTGAGAATTCAAAATCCATCGAACCGAGACAAGCACTCTATTTAAAACACGGGTGCGACACCAATGAAAATATTATAGATACTTTCTAAATCACATAAAATTGTTCGAGATTTCGAAAAATAAATTAAATTATATTACAGAACTTATATTTTAATGGTATGTTTTAAAATAAGCGAATAACTTTAAGAAGCTTTTGAGGAAAATCGATAATAATATAAATTTTGTACTAATTTTTATATCAAAACAAATTTGACCCGGCTTAGTGCTTTTAACCTCGGAAGTGGATTCGAAAACTCGTATATTTTAGCTTGGAATTAAAGTGCAACTCGATTTTTTTGAAAGATTTTGTCAAAATCTGCCAAGTACCTAATTCAATGGTGGTCAGATAGACGGAAAGAAAATAAATAGTTAATTTTTTTAATTTTTATGGAAAACTTGCGAAAAATGGTCTAGAAGATCCAAAACAAGGGTTGGAAAAGTGAAAATATGTAGATATACTAGTACATTTTCCATCCAATTTTCAATTTGCAAGTGATGCAAAAATCAATTACTTAATTTTTATTGAAAATATTTAAAGTTTTCTTTCAACAAATTAAAATAATTAACCATTGCACAATTTGTCCAATTTATGATTTCTCATAATATAATGTTCTATTCTATTTTGTATGTAAAAGTTTTTCTTATACATTTTCCAATCTCAAGTTAAAGTTGGTATTATAGCGCAATTTAAAGGTAGTTCTACAGATTGGTAGTAAAATATATTTAATTTGCGCTTAATGCATTCAAAAAAGCAACGAAATTTTGAATCCCTTATTATGCCGAAGAATCGGAGATGAAAATGGATATCGATGAAAATTGTAGAGATGTGTCGTTCGTGAACGACCGAGTTAAAAAGAACGGATCACTAAAGTGAACGATGACCGATCGGTCAGTAAAAAAAAATATATCGTTCATCGTTCACCGTTCATCGTTCTTTTCTAAAAAAAAAAAAGTTCTGTAGGTGTAGAGAAGAGATAAATGTTTGAAAAGAGCAGTACACTTATTTTTCAGCTATAAGGAAGAAAGAGAAATTGTGTTGGTGTTGTTAGATTGTTATGCAAGTGTAGCTGTGAACAATAGCTACCTCTTTACTGGTCTGAAAATTATCGTCTTTTTCAATTGAAAATGCCACACGATATCCATAGAAAAAAATACAATAAGAAAGACTGACGGGAAACAGATTAAATATTTAAAGCAGCGAAGCCCAAATTAGAACTAATTTAGAGCATATAGAAAATACTAAGGTTTTTTTCATATCACACCAACCCAATTTTTATTTAAAAAACATTCACTGTAAAAAAATTATTTCTAAAGACAATATTAAGAAAACTAAATTGTGTGTTGTATGTTTTTTGAATAAAATTACGTTTTATTAATCAGTTTTAATTCAATCCTAAAATAATAATTGGTTTGGTTATTTCTTTTAATTTTTAATTTTTTTTATTGATTTAATTTTAATTTTAAATAATTAGAAGATTTAGCAAACGCAATTTAATTTCAAAAATGATCTTAAGCATATATATTACATTCACATCAGCTGACAAATTTTTTTTAAAAGCTTTCCTTTTCCATTTAAAACAAAAGATTTTTCAGTCAGTTTTTTGTTTTACTTAATACAGAAATTTGTATAAGCCAGAAAGGGATAGAGATATAAAATTAAGGAGAAATGATTGAAGAAAAAAGCTTGATTTAAAAATTTATTAAAATTTGACCCTTTCATAAAAACTCAACGGTCAATTGATTTAAATCGTACTCTAACAATATTTTATATAAAAAGTGATTCCTTCGGGATTTAAAAAAATTAAAATAAAATTGTTTAAAAGACCCTCCAGTCTAAAAGAGTAAGAAATATAAAGTTTATATTTTTAACAGTGTATTTAAAAAAACTAGAAATAAAAAGAAAAAAAATTTTTTTTTTTTTTTTGTGAATCAAAGTGAGCATACGAAATAATGAAATGAGTATACGATTTTATATGCGAGTATACGATTTTTTTTTTTTCATTGAAAATGATTACACATTTTTTTATTCCTATGCATTTGAGTATAAAAAAAAAAAATTTTGCTCGCGAGCATAGGCTTGGGCATCAGTGATTTAAAGGAATGTTTTATTTTTCATAAAAAATTATCCCAAAAAATATAACAAAAAATATTAATAAAAAGATAAAAAAAAATATTTTTTTTTGATATAATCGGTTATTGCTAATATAGATATTTGAATAATTATTAGTAGATTAATATGCTCTAAATATTTTTATTTTTTTTATAATAAAAATAAATCATATTAACTTTAAAAATAATAGATGAATTAATGCTTCCTAAAGTTCACAGTTCACTTTCAGTTTATTTCATTTGGTATTTTTTTATTTTTGCAAAGTTCATTTTGATTTGAGTTAATTTTATCGGTTGTTCAATTGAGCTATATTTTTAACTCGGTCAGTAAAAATAGTACGTTCATTTTTTAACCCGTTCAATATTTTTTAACTCGGTCAGTAAAAATAGTACGTTCATTTTTTAACCCGTTCAATTTTTTTTAACTCGGTCAGTAAAAATAGTTCGTTCATTTTTTTAACCCGTTCAATTTTTTTAACTCGGTCAGTAAATTGATTTGAGTTCATTTTTTTTCGGTCGTTCGCGAACGAGAAAATAGGTCGTTCAATTGAACGATATTTTTTAACTCGGTCAGTAAAAAAGAACGAACGAGTTAACACAGGTCACTGAAGTGAACGAAATTTCCCATCACTAGAAAATTGGTACAAGCGTTAACATCGATTGTATTAATAAAAAAAACTGTTTAGCTCCCACTTGTGTCACAAATTCCAGCTAGTGGAAGAAAATAGATTTCGATTAAAAATTATAATATGTGGCTAGTTTTGCAATGAAGGAAATGAAAAACAATTCTGTATATCACTAAACACTCGTGGAACTATTATTCTTTTTCTGATTTTGATTTTTAGTGAAACAATGATGCCCGTCCACAAACACAAAAAATTCCACTACTTCTATTAAAAAATTATTTTCTTGGATTAGAAAATTATATTGAGTTTTATTTTCTATTTTTTAGTATGTACATATATATTTAAATGACAAAATCGTGTAAATTAAATTTTTTTTAGTTTATTTATAAACGGAATTAAAAAAAGAGAATCAAAAATTTAGACAATAATAGAGTTCCTTCAGTTTCTTCGAAGTAAACTTCTTCACACAAAAAAAAAATAACTTCAATACTCGCGTTAACTTTTTAGCTTTTCTCCAGTACGGAGTACATGTAATAGAATCATTAAAATTAAAAATAATAATAAAACCTGTTTTTTCCGTGAAATACTGCTGTTGGGAACTAGTAAATTAGAACTGGAAAATATTGAAAATCTTTTTATGAAAACAGTTTTTCAGTGTGAATTTAATTTCCATTTTTAAGTAGGTATGTAAAATTTTTGAAATTCGGTTTATCACCTTCTCATTAAATAAAACAAATTTTTGTTTTATTTCGCTTCAGAATTTTCACGGTCATGCCTTTATCGCACGGTTATTAAAAAAAAAATAATTTTTAAATGCCTAAACACCATTCTCCACGGCTAAAAATGGAACATTTTTATCAATAATGAGCATTAAAATAAAAATAATAAAAAAAAATTTTTGTTACTTTTATTGTCGTTAGGAAATTGGAATTGCGTTGCATCACTAATAAAATGATAAAATTCTTTAATCGATAATATTTTAGATTTATTTTTTTTAAATTAAAATATATTCGTTATATTCGCCATTTTAATTCATTTCGTTATTGAAAAAAAAAAAAAAAACTTTAGGTCCCTAAACATAATAATATCCTGTATACTTGTCAAACAAAAATATAAAAGTTTTAATGTTCGGGATCCCAGTGTTAAATTTACAAATAGTGATATTATATGTTGGGGCCTTGGACGGCAAATAATTTGGAATAATAATGGTCGGCAAATTATTAGAAATAATTATACCCGTCAAACGATGAAAAACGATGAAAATAAAATTCCAAGAAGATTTTATTTAATAAAAACTTTATGAATATGTATAAGTTGAAAAATAAATAAAATAAAATAAAATAAAATTACTTGTTATCTTTTTTTAAATGTGTAATTTCGAAAACATTTTTAAGTGTTCAAAATACGGCATCAGTGTGGCCAGTGCCGTAACTAGGCAGTTGCAACAGGTACACTCGCACAGGGCCCAGGATCTGGGGGGCCTTGGAAATGGTAAACGAAAAAAAATTAATCAATAACAAAAATTTTTATAAATAAAAAAATTCGGATCTCGGGGATAATTCACACTTGTAGGTGATCCGAAAATTTTTCGAATGCAGGCAAATTTTTAATTTTTTTTCTATTTCATATTCAATTCCAGCGTTTTCAACCAGCGTTTTTGATCTAAAAAAATCGGCTGCAGATATTGCCGTTAAGTATAGTAAAGATTTGAATATGTACGAGTTCGCCTGTGATATTCAAATCTTCAAATTTGAAGCATTGACGCTTAAACGTAATATTAAAACTGCAACTCCACTTGAAATTTTGTAGGCACTTCATGACTTTGGCTTAATTGAGTCTTATACAAACATTAATTTTATGATCTGCGAATATTTCTCACTCTTCCAGTTTCTACTGCATCGTGTGAATGAAGTTTTAACAAGCTAAAATTAATCAAGAATTATTTAAGATCCACTATAGCACAAGAACAGCTATCCAATCTTTCAATAATATATATTGAATATAACATTGTAAAAAATATTAGTTATGACGATGTTATAATCGAATTCGCAAATTGTAGTTTAAATAAAAACATTTATAAAAAAAATATTAATAAATATATATTTCTTTACATTTATAAAGTTAGGGCCCAAAAGTGTAATCTTGCACAGGGCACTAGAAAAGCTAGTTACGGCGCTGAGTGTGGCTGTTCTCTACAATTTTGTTTGGACTTATTTGATCACTTACAGGCAGTGCCTGATTTGAGGCAATCGAGCGCTGCGCTTAACCGCGCTTGAAGGAACCCCGCATATCTTAATTTATTATCTGTTATGAAAATTTTAAGTATCCAAATTTACATATGGTAAAATGGTACGGGTTACGCAAGAAATCTGTAACTTATACTTAATTAAAATATAACAAAATTATGTATTCTAAGATTGCACAATCCAATTGTTTCTTCAAAATTTTCCGGAAATCCATTTAAAATGTTTGAATTTTTATCTGAAAATGACAGAGCTACGGCAATTCCAAATTTATTTATTGCTATTCGAATATATTTGACAATTCTATTAAGAGTTGCTTCTGCGGTTAGGTCATTTTCCAGGTTAAAGCTGTTAAAAATCTATCTAAATTCGACAATTAGTCAGGATAGATTAAACAGTTTAACTATGATGTCGATTAAGGGTCAAGAAACAGATCAATTGGATTTGGACACCATTTTAAAAGATTTTGCAGAAAGAAAAATTCGGTACTTGTAAAATATTGTTTAATATTATATTTATATACCTTTAATATTATATTTATATACCTTGTTAAAAAAAATATTACTATTAACAACACTTGTTTCCTAATTTTTCATTTAAAGCTTTAGGGCCCCGCGGAAAAAAAACCAATCGGCTACCGTACTTGCTGGATCCAGCACTGCTCATAGATATTTTCAAACGAACTCTAATGGCTCTCATAGTAGAACATTTTTGGATTTTATTGAAAACTCGAGCCTATTAAATTTGCCAAAGATCTACTCTTTAATGTTACTTATGAAAACGTCTCTTAAAGCCAAAATTTAATGCAGATAACTTCAATACTATGATTATTGTTATGGCGTTGAAAATTTTGCAATTACTTAGATGATTTTTGGAACATTTTTACTTTATTGTACACAGCAATATTATGATTGCAACGACAAAAAACAAAGTCTAGGAGAACCGGGTTAAAAGTACCCAAATTTAAATTTGTTTAATTAAGGGTCCTTGTTGTTGAGAAAAATATAAAACTTAACAAAATTGTGAGCAACACTATGCTATTGAAACTTCCATTGCTATTATTACTTTATTATGTACTTTACGATTGATTCATGAAAATTAAAAAATGGTTTTTAAAATAAAGATTTACTATAAAATTGATTGTAAAACGCTTTTTTTCTGCTTAAGAATATAAAAACTTCGATTTACAATAAATTAATTAAAATGATTAATAATTTATACGATAGGATATAAAAATAAAAAAAAAGGAAAAAAAAAATCATGATTATAAATACAAACGAAATTTTTAGACTAAACATCAATTGAACACTTCAAATCAATCATATAATAACTCAATTAATTGTAATAATGTATTCAAAAGTTTTCACATACACAATTTTACTTCAATTATTGAAGCTAAGTTTTGCTTTTCCAGTCTCCGACAACAATGACACAGAATTATCACCACAAGAGGATCTTTTTTTGGATGGAAAAATTGTTGGAGGTAAAAATACAACTATTGAAAATCATCCATATCAAGTTTCACTGATAAAAAAGGGATCACATTCATGTGGCGGCAGCATACATCAACTTAATCCACCAATTATAATAACAGCTGCTCATTGTGCAAATGTCATTGATGAATTATTTGTTCGAGTTGGTTCTAGTCAACTTAATGAGGGTGGTCGAATTTTAAAAGTTCAAGAAATTATTAGACACAATCAATATAATAGTGTTAAAATAGATTTCGATATTGCAATATTAATATTGGAAGAGCCATTAATAGAATCTGAACAAGTTAAGGCAATAGAAACTCGCTGGGAACCAATTATGCACGGTGAATTAGCCAGTGTAACTGGTTGGGGAACAGAAAAATCGGGTGGAACATTGCAGAAGCAACTTCAAATAGTTGATGTTCATGTTATTAATAGTTATATATGTGATGTTGCATATGGTCCAAATCGTATTACTGAACAAATGTTATGTGCAGGAGAAGAGGGCAAAGATTCGTGTCAAGGTGACAGTGGTGGCCCGTTGGTAATTGACGGAAAATTAGCTGGTGTTGTGTCATTTGGAAAAGGATGCGCGGTTCGAGGTTATCCCGGAGTTTATGGAAATGTTCCGGTACTTGCTAATTGGGTTCAACAAACTGTTGCAGCAGTGAGTGCTTTATAAAGGGGATTAGAAAATACTTAAATTAAGATCATTAATTTTTAAATAAGATACTCGAAATTCGAAATGTGATTTAGCAATTAAAGTTTATAAACACTTATATTATGTGAATTTTATTGGTAAGAGACCTTTGTGTGTATGTAATTATATAAATAAATTAATATTGAATATACTTTTATTAAATATATGATTTTATTAATACCAAAAAAATCAGGACAAAAAAAAGTAAAAATAATGGAATGAAATTTTATTTTACGCTGCTTCTACTCATTAAGTTCATATTAAAGAAACTTCAGTGAATGTTGCTTAAAATTGCTTTTTTCTTAAGGCCGGAAATTTCATCTTTGAATTCGGTGTTAAATCAGTTTTCGACTAAAAATATAGATAATAATTTTTAAGAAAGTGAAAAATGATTCCTTATCTTGTAGAACAAATCCAATCTTTATTGATTGGGAAAAAATCTTCGGGAACAATTTTCTAGTCAGAAATCTAACTTTTCTAAAATTCTGAAGGATCTATAAAAATTGACTATTTGATTTGAATGCTTATTATCTAGAGAAGACGCCAGTAATTTTTTTTTAACAATTTATCGACATCAAATTTATAGTTTGGCTAAAAAAATAGTCAAAGAATATTTGTTGAAACAAGATTTTGTTACAATACACTATACTAAAGTTGTAATGCAATTCCATTACCTCTTTTTATTAATTAACAAGAATATTTGGAAAATCATAATCATGATAATTATTGTCAAATTACAATGCTTATTATATCAATAAAACAATAATAATCAAATTCTAAAGAAATATAATCAAAAATTGGAACGCAATGCCATAAAGATTCTATTACGTTTAAAAATTAATCATTTTTTATATCAGTCAAAAGTCTAGTAAGAAATGATAAAAAAGCAAAAAAAAGTTATAATTTTTTCTAATCAATCATTTTATTATAACTTCCTGATATAGATTATAGAAACAATTAATACAATTGATTATCTTATATTTTTCTTTTGAAATGTAGATTCGACCACTTAGTCAAAGATTTATTAACATTAATTGTGTCTTATGTACAGACCAGCCAAAGAGAGTGTTTCTATATATATATATATATATATTATATATTGTTTGCTCAAAACTTTCCTTCTATCGAGAAGCTCAATATCTCTAGAAATAATAATTTTCTGCTTGCCTTAGAATTTAAATCTTCCAAATCAAGCGGTCGATCGAGATCAACCTGTCGATATTTAAATTCTTTGCGGTCGATCTGCATTTGAGCAAAAACTAAAAAATCGTGTTATCAACAAATTTAATAAATTCCATAAATGGTTTTCAATGGAAACTAGTATTCTAAAATCTCATAAAAAATTAGAAAACTTTGAAAATTCAAAAGCAGAGAGACTGGCAAAATTGTAAACTAGTTGAAACAATGTCTTTAAAAAGAAGCTATTTTGTTTTTGATATATTCTTGAGAAATAGATAAAGAAATTGTAGGCGCCTTCTTAAGTCTGATATTTTTATATAAATAAAGAGTTTTCTGATAATTATAGTTAATTGGTTTTAGCGCCAAAAAAAACAAAATTCATGCTTAAGAGCTTTTGTTTGATTGCAATCATAGTCTTATTTTAAGTTTTTGGATCGATATTGATCACGGCATCTATTTACGGCCACCCCTTATATACATATAGTATTATTAAAATGATGCTACGAACTAATTTTTTTTATAGCTAAGATGTGCTGACGATGAATTCTGACGTAAAATTTATGGTATTTATTGTTCCACGGAGGAATATTAAATGGATATTATGAAAAGTTTTTCTAATTATTTATTCGACTAATTATAGGTATTCAATACCTAGGTTTGTTGATATTATTATCAGAATGAAATTGAATTTCTATTAGATTAAGATTTCTGAAAAATTTTTCTCCTAACTTCGATATTCTCTATCTGATTAAAGTGAAAATATTTGAATTTTTTTTTTTATCAATCAATCATTTTTAAGTTTGTTTATCTAAAAATAGCTACACTTATATTTTATAGTTTTAGTTGCTGACTAATTAAATATTATAAGTAATTATATTATTACCCGTTATTTATATTCCATTTATCATATTCGGTTATAGCAATAAAAATATTTATTAAAAGATTAAATATACTTTAAAAAAAAAAATACCAGCATTTTATAATAAAATTATAAATGTATTAATTATTTTATTTGAAATTTTTTTAATCAGTAAAATTAAAATTTATATAACTAATTTCTATTTCGAATATAGGTTTTTCTAAACATTGCATTTCAATGCATCTAATATATATGAATATAAAAAGGTGAGGTCTATAGAAGTCGAAATAGTTTCTAGACGTAAATAAGTATATTAGGATATACTGTGCCCAGTGGGCCACTTTTGTTTAGCACAACAAAACTGGGGTGAACCAAACTCAGTGTTAAATTACGGTGAAAATTTTGTATATCTTTAGCATTCATTTCTACTATAGTTCAATATAATATTCCACACACTAAGCACTCTTTACACTTGATCTTCAATTAACACCTAAGTGTGATACCAAAATCGCTTAGATAATAAACTGACTGAAATCTTACAGAAATAACAGAAAACATAAATGTTAAAAAAAAATAAACATTTAATCAAAATTTATTACATAAGAATGTCTCCCAATTATGTCCCCAAATAAGAAATTTGAGGGTTTTTTTTTTGTTAAAATATTTTCTTTTTTAACAGTTTAAAATGTCACAGGAAATTATTATAAAATGAAGCATTAAAATTTAAATATGTCGTAAATTATTAAATTTAAAATTGTTTGTTAACTGAAGAATAAAAATAAATATTTTTTAGATTGAATTTCTTTTTAAAAAAAAAATCATTTTTGCCTTATTTGTACCATAAGATTGATAAAAACATTAGCCATTAGGAAGAGAAATCGAGGTATTGGGGTTGAATGCAACTCGAAATGTTTAAGTTATTGAGTTTGTTCTTAGTGTTAAGTCTTAATGTAACAAAGTTTTTTTTTTTCAGATACTAACTTTTATTAAATTTAATTAAAGAAATGTCTGTATATTATAGTTTTTAAATTTAATTCTTTCTTATATATATCTTTAAAACATAAAATCACAACATAAATGAAAAATATGCATTTTATGAATTATAAAAATTTCAAACACACTTGCTTTTGCCAATCAATCAAAATGCGTATAACGATTACAAAAGAAGGATATCATAGTGCAAGAAATATTAAGAAAATAATTCTTATACATATTATGTGTATTCCTTTTAATCTATGATTTCCTTTTTGTCTTTTTTAAACATAAATTTTTGAATAATAAATTATGGTTGGATAAATAGAATTCAGGCCCATATAAATTATTTTTATTTTTAATCTAAGAAAATACTTTTTTTTTTACAATTTTTTTTTTTTTCTAAACATACCTACTTGTGTATGTTCCTATGTATGTATCTACTTGTACATAATTCTTAAAATCAAAGAAATATATAAACATTTTCACTTTTATTGCGAGACAACATAAAGAGCAAACATAATTCCTTAAACATTAACAAAAAAAATGTTGGCATAAATTAATGTATAACTTCTAATGCTAGAGATAGAGTCGACGTAATTCACGCGCGTGTACGCACGTAAAAAATCAAATTGTATGAAAATGTATGAGACCGGCTATACGCAACGACGTAAAACGTAGCTTACGCGCGTAAAAGTTGAAATATTTTAACTTTCCCAGTATTTTACGCCGTACATTGTGGAAATCATTTGTTTATAATTGTGTTGTTTATTTTGTTGTAATTAGAAAAAAAAATTGTGTTGTTTATTTTGTTGTATGTAGAAAAAAAAAAATTTTACAAACAAATAATTATTTAATAAAATAAAAAAGTTCATAAATATAATTATATTCAAAAATAAAAATTAAATAATTATTTATTGCAAATTTATTAAAATTTTTTATGTTTTATTAAGTTATAAATAAATTAAAAAGCATTATAAAAATATTACAAACAGAATATTTTTATAATGCTTTTTAATTTATTTATAACTTAATAAAACATAAAAAATTTTAATAAATTTGCAATAAATAATTATTTAATTTTTATTTTTGAATATAATTATATTTATGAACTTTTTTATTTTATTAAATACAATAATTAAAAACTAAAAGATAATAATTAAAAACTAAAATTACTTAAAAAAAATTTTAAAGAAAAAATAATAATTAAAATACAAATTGGATGACATTTTTCTCTTTTGTTTTTCGCATGTGAACGGCGTTGAGCATAACAGGTAAAAAAAAAAAGTTTTTTTTATTTTTTTTACGCGCGCATACGCGCGTGAATTACGTCGACTCTATCTCTAGCATAAAAAAGAAAAAAAAATAATAAAACAAAAACAATTTGATTAATTAGTTCACATGCATTGACAATTAATTTTTATCTGATCACAAGGTTATGCTTCAATTTATATATTCTTACTGGTCGCGGGATTATGTTTGGGTATGTAAATTTATGCTACAGTGCTTAAATTTTATACATAATTGCACAATTTCAATTGAAATCGTTAAATTTTTCAGTGTAATCAAAAATCTTTTATAGATACTTCAAAAACGAATACCTATATATTTTCGATATTTAAGAATTTTGATATATTAGAATGTTAATTGTGTATAAATTTTATTTCAAAATTTTAATTTTTGTTAGAAATCAATTCCATAAAGTTTCGAAAAATTAAATTTTTAAATTTCGTTAAATTCATTCGTAAGTACGTTCTCGGATTTATTCTCTCAAAAACTACAGACATTTTTGAGCACGTTTTCAATCTCTATTCTTTTAGATCTTACTATATTTTTTAAGTTTAATCTTTAGTTTTAAGACACCTTGGTTCAATATATACCAATATATATACGAACATCAATATTGTTAAGCCATATAACATGTACATATAATTTTTTTTTCTCAGAATCCAAAAGTCCGAATTTTGGAAAACAGTTTTTTGAGTTCCTCTAATCGATATATTTATATCTACCAAAATACTAATTCTCGTCGGATTCCATGAAAACTTTTAAAAAACTTAAAATAGCCCCTAACTCTCAAACCCGAAATTGTAGTCTTTTAGTCGATTAAATTTGAACGAGAGCTCGCATTTTTTGGCACTCAAAAAATTAAAATCAATTTTAAAATATATAGAAGTTTTTCATATTTTGAATATTTCTTTAGTTACTAGTGTATTTAAGTGGACTAGCGATATGTAATTTGCTAAAAAGATAAACATAATACTTAAAAAAGAAATCCTCATTAAGCGAAAAATATTTAATGTGCTATTTTTGAAAAAATAGGAAAAAAAAAATTAAAGAAAATTTATTTTTAGGAAAAAAAAAAAAACGAAAATGAAAATTTTTTTTTTTTAATTTAAAAAATGAACATATAAAATAGTCACTTTGATCTAAAGTGATATAAATTATTTATAAACACATTTAAACCTCAAATGATAAATTTATCGAAATAAATTTTTTTTTTTTTATTATTTATTTTTATTATTATTCTTCTTTCTTTTTTTTTGAATATGTACAGAACAAGTTTATTTTTACGACGACGATCATAAAATCGAAAAAAAATATTTTTGAAATAAATTTCGACGGAAACTTAAACTTCTCTGGAGCCTAAGTTTCTTTGTTAAAAGATACAAAAAAAAAAAAGAAAACTAAATTTAATAATGCTCAAATATTTCTTCAACTTTTAAAAGAAATCCTTTAATTTAACTCTGAATTAAAAATTTCAAAAAGGGAAATAGTTTTTCTTTTTGAAAGTTTCAAGTCTTTAGATAAATTTTTGATGGGGTCTTGTTTCTCGATGTTTTCCTTTGAAAATAGAAAAATAAAAACACAGCTGAGAGGTAAAATCATACATAGGCAATTTTTACTGAACAATGTATGTGATGTGAATCTCAAAACATTTTCTCTCATTATTGTCACATTCTTTCCAAAATTAAATTAAATATTCTTAAATCTTCTCATTTGGGAAGATCGTTTATACAACTTGAGAAAAAATTAGTTTTTCCAATAAAATTGAAGTGTCTAACTAAAACCTTGATTAAAAATCCACAAACAAGGGCATACATTTGTTTTATTCTTTTTAACTTCCGACAAAAATTCTTAACACTATTCTTTATTGCAGCGCCAAATTCAAAATTTTAAAATTATCTGCGTTCAATTGCCTTTCGAATATCATTGCAAAGGTACAGAAAAATCATAAAATATTAACTTAGTAAAAAAATGAATGGCGGACTTAAAAATCACTCACGCCAATATCGAAATAAAAGATTCATAATATAATATTTAATATGTATACTTTAAATTTTAATTTAATCTTTTGAATTACACATTTTTGTCAAGATCTCTAAATGTCAACATAATGAGTGGTTTATTTTATGTATTTAAGAACATCCATTCCACTACTATTTTTTTTTTTTTTTTCATATAATAAATCAATATTTATTATTTAAACACACTATATTCGTGTGCCATGAAAGAAAATTAATTCATAAATAATAATTTTCAATTAATGAGAAAAAAAAAACGTTGGTATATAATTTCAAAAGAAAAAAGCGATAACAGGTTGAAGGCCCCAAATAGATCAAATACCAAAAAACCGAAATTAAAATTTAGGAAATTAAAAAAAAAAGAAAAAAAAAGGGTTTGCTTCAAAAAAATAAAAATAAAAAATACAACTGGATTTCCCATTCTTTTTCAATAAAGAAAATATTTTATTTTTAATTTGTTAATGATGAAAAGTACTTGAGAAAATTTCAAAGGAAAAATTTTCTTATAAGATTTATTTTTATTTGTATTTCGAACAAGGGAAACTGATACCATTTGGCAGATGATTAAAGAATATTTTTTAAACTATTTTATTTTATTTTTTTTTTCATTTCTAAATGGGTTTCAGAAAATTAATGAAATTCCTATGTACATGTTTTTTGGAAAAATTTAATATAAAAATATTTCCTCACAAAATATACAGGAACTTAATAAAATTTCTGAAACCTATTTACAAAAAATTATTTTTCCTTTATCCGAAATTCAAATTTGACAAATATCCAGAATTTGAGAGTTTTTCAAAGTGCATCATTTTTTATAAATCTTCAGAGGTCCTTGTAGCTATTAATATTATTATTATTATTATTATTATTATTATTATTATTATTATTATTATTATTATTATTATTGTATTAAAATCTAGATTTACAAGAAAATATTTGACAAAAAAATAAAAATATCAAATACCAAAAATTCGAAAATTTGCCTTACTTTTAAATCTAAATTTTCATGTACATGTATGTATATTTGAAATCGATTCAACAAGCTAATCATTAAACAATAATACTATTTTATGTTATTTATTGAGCGGTCTTCTGTTCCTAATTGTTAAAATGATATTCCGAAATTTTTTGACTGAAGAAATTAAAGACAATACTTTTTTGTCATTCATTTCATTTGAATGTGGAAATGTGTAAATAAGAATTAAAAATATCTTAAGAGAGAAATTACTTAAATTTTTGTTGTCACAACAATCTACGACATTTTCCACACGACAGACGCAATTTTTCATTATAATTTAATTTTTAGGTTTTTATTTAATAATTTTTTTTTTTTTTTTTTGAGAATTTCTGGAGTATTTTTAATAAATTATTATTTTAGCTGGATATTTAAAAGAAATTAAAATTGCATTTTTATTGTACATGCATTCGCATTTAAATGCGTTTATAAATTTGAATAAAATTTGAATATCATGGAAAATGTTAAAAACAGAAGATTTTCACAATTTTGTATAGAAAAACAATAAATTCCATTTTTTTAATCAGTCAAAGATCGTCTGAGTGATAAAAAAAAACACGATTGAGTGGTCTATTATTACACTGAAATGGTTCTCAAATTAGGCGACAAAAACAACTAGCCTTAAATTCTAAATTACATATTTTGACTAAGTATTTGAAAAAAATTTGTATCAGAAATACGGGTTCCCTATGTTCTTTACAATAAAATAAAAATGCAGTTTTTTTTTGCGGTAGAGCCCACAACATCTTTTAAAAATGGCACAATTATTATACTATTAATTTTTGCATTTTAAAGAATTTCTTATGCACGCGCAAATTTAATTTTCAAATATATACATTATACGTATATTTTTTTTTTATTAAAATGTCATTATCACTACTTCCTTTATATAATAAGTATATGAAAATTATGAATGAGTACATAAAATATGTATAAATGTATAATAAATTCAATTTAAAGTAAAATAATATTATTATTTTTTATTATTTACATGTATTTTGGTGTTCTTAAGAAATTTTTAATTTTTCCTTTTTTAATAAATTTGAATTTATGTACTCAAATCAAGTACATTTAATTATAAAATAAAAATTCTTTTTATAACAAAAAGAAGGCGCCGACTTAATAAAAACCAACTCGAAGGTTTATCCGTAAACAAATTTAAATTAATTTAATATTTTTATTATGTTGTTATAATGGTTATAAACATTTCCCTCAAATTTTTTTTTTTTTTTACAATTTAATATTTAATATTTAATCATTTTTAAAATAACTCGATCATTTATTAATATTTGAAAAGGTAAAAAAATTATATTACTTACAACTTATTAATGAAAACATGCAGAAATAATATTCTAGTGATTCTAGAAAATATTCGGGAAACAGCACAGGTCTACAAAAAAAAAAACTATAATTTTGGTTTTCGCTCCAAATTTTATTTCACGGCAAATTTTTCTTGTTACACTAAATCAATTTTGCGAAATAAAATTATGAAAATTATGAAATAATACGTTTTGGCATATTGATTCCCCCAAGTGCATAATATAAATTTACATAAATTCTTAATTCAAACTGGTGACATTAGTGTAAATTATATACGGAAATTGTTTATAATCAAATTATATTATTATTTTAATATTAAAAATGTGCAAATAAAAAACATAATTGAAATAAAAATTTATTATTTCGGGAATAAAAAAAAAAATTAACATAAATATCTTTATTAGTTTATTTTAATTTTCTGGTTTTTTTTTATATAAAAGAAAGAAAACCGTTAATACGACCACTTAATTAGAAGTTACTATCTACATTTATATATAAATAAAGTCATATCATCCGAAGTTAAAAGATGCACAAATTGAGAAATTTTGTTCAGTCGTAAGTAAGATATAAAATAGTTGAAAAAATTTTTTTTTATGATAATGATAGCTATACGTATGTGTAACGTAGTTTTGTTTGAGTGAATTTCAATCAAAAACTGTAGTGAGTTAGTTATTAATTTATAAATTTTTATTTCACAAAAAAACTACAATATTGTCAGTGTTTTTTACTTATTGTTTTAACACACTTCTGGGAATCGGAGATAATTTCTTATTTCTATATTGTTTCCAATGGCGTGTTTCCCATACTTCAGCTCCTTAGTTACTTCCCTGAAGGGTTTGAAAAAGACCTGTAATAGACTGAGAAGCTTTTGAATTCCATATGTAAAAAATTATATATTCCTTAAATCAGTGACGATGGAGGTTCTTTAAAATAAATTAAAATTTATTAAATAAAAACTTATTAAAATAAAATTAATTTATGCAAATAAAAATTAATGTTTTATGTTGTTTTTTTTTTTTCATTCTATTTCTAGATTTCTTTACATGTTGTTCTCTAGTATTTGGATCATGTCGAACATCATGCGAGAATGTAAGTTTTAAAGAATTTTAAAATTTTTAATTTTTTTTTTTATTTTATTTTTTTTTTTGCATAGTCAAGTTCATAAATTTGAACGATTTTTAAACAGGATTTTTTTGCCTTAAAGAGTTTTTATAAATATGTAAGGAAAAAAAATTTATTTATTAAATAGACAAGGTTGCGGTTGTCGGATTAAAAAAAAAATAATTATTTTTCTGCATAGTTAAGCTGCCATACGATTTAATTGATAATTTTTTCTCATTACAATTACCATTTTCAAAATTAAATTACATAATTTTGTAGACACTGAGGAAAGTTCCAATTCATTGATGAAAGAAAAAATTTATTTTTTATCATTTTTATAATGATAGAGAGAACATGCAAAAATAATACATTTTGATTATTTAAAAAATGCAAATTAATTATCTTTCGTGTATTTTTGTGTTTAGTTTTTCAAAGTTTGAAGTTCAATAATCATCGAACGGCAGAACGACAACGTGCACAAAACTTTAAAACAATAATTTACAGAACAAAAATCACAACGAATATAATTATTGTATTAATTCAAAATTGTCAAAAAGTATGATCATGGTTTTTTAAAGCCTTCCTTAAGGCGAATAAAAAATTTTCGGAACAGCGGATAAGAGTTGGATGCGAAGCAGAGTCACGACGACAATGAGCTCGAAACAGCCATAAAAACCCTCATATGTACTAAGATAAATTCGGTTGATTTCGATTCCGTCTCATGTACGGATTTCATTTTTTACGCATACGCAACATAATAAAACATAAAAACATTAAAATGGTAGTCAGAACAGAATACAGGTATTTGCTTATGATTTAATCCATTATTGCGTGAATAAATCAATTCTATTTTAAAATGTGCAATTTTTAAAGATTGACACAACTATATATTTCTACAACAACGCACACTATATCTCTACGCAAAAATTTCTAGATTTTAAAAAATATATATATAATATATAATATAAAAGCATAATATTGATAGAAAATAAGTTTAAAAAATAGGTGTACTTAAAAATATACATGTTGTATTATATAAATATTGTATTTTAAATATAAAAAGTAGCATGTTTTAAATAATGGGTTTTTTAATTGGTCACTTAATTGTTATGATTAATAATTCTGTCAAATAATCAATATAATGTATACAATATCAATTTAACATTTACAATTTGTACAATTACAAAATTGGGTATTTAATTTTCCACCCATAATATTTTTATTTCCCAAGAAGTTCACCTGTTTTAAATCCTACAAAGCGGCGACAGTGAAAGAATCATGAATATTTATTTTTAAATAAAAAAAAAATCGCAAATTTATTTAAATTAATTAATAACGAAAAATAAACCAGTTCTAAGTTTATAGTATTTTCCTAATATCAATCTTTTTTTATTAAATTTAATGTATGTACAAAATCTAGATCGGAATAAAATTAACCGACATGTTTTGTTTAGTGTTGTTTTTTATTAAAATAAATAAAGTTTAACAACACTCACGCTTCCGTCAATGAGACACTTCTCACCAATTCTAGAAAAAGCCAAAACACTAAAATAATGCTTCTTTGGAATTATTGTTCTTGTCAAATATAATTTTATATTCTGCCCAGTTACTAGTATTTTCTTGTTTCAATTTATTATTCAACACTTAATGTACTTACTTATTTGTAGTAAAAAATTAGTAAATGCATTAAAAAAAAAAACAAATATATTTTAAATAAATTTGGTTTATCTTTATTATTGAGCTTTTTAATGTGAGTCCTCTTGATATTTGTTGTATAAACAAAATATGTACTACATACACTACTATTATTTTTCACTTCATTTTCTTCCCAAAAGCCATTATTATGAATTTTACGTCAAAATTTTATAATTTCATAATTTGATATTATTCAATTTAACTAAAAAAAAAAATTAAATTAATGTATTGGTTTTTAATTTTAATCTTGATTAATTACATTTCTAATTCAAATTCGACTATTCATGCAGAAAATAGAAAATTAAACTCTGATTCAAGAAATGCAGATTATAATGAAGATTATAATGAAGATTATAATACATTCGATTCCATTAATTTCGAACACTATTCTTATACAGTTCTTATTGAAAGAACTGTAATTCTTGATAATCCAAATGGAAATAAAATTTATTGTACTGGAAACTTCATACATCGTAATTGGATTCTGGGAACAGCTTATTGTCTTTTAAAACATAATTTTACCCAACAAAATTACCAGAATTTAGCAATAAAATATGGAAGTCAGAATGCTAATGAATTGCTCACAATTCAAGATATCATTAAAAAAATTTATATTCATCCTGAATTTATAAATCGAAAAAAAGATTCCAAGAGTTATTGTGATATTTCATTAACTGAAATAAATGATTTTCATGATATACCATATATTGCTATTTTAACTATGAAGCAACATTTCTTAAAACCAGGTAAAAAAAATTACATTGGAGTTAGTTAAATTAATTTTAAAATAGAATCTAAAATAGAATCTAAGGGTAACAATATCATTAGACATGTTCATATTTGGTCTTAGACAATGAACTTACATTAATGTCACTGTGTTTGACTATCTCATATATTTATATTTTATGGCATATGAAAACTTCCTACAACATTTGTCTGTGGTCGCCGTTATCTGAAAGCGTAACGTCGTAATGTCTTTCATTTCCAGTTGTATGTTAAAAGGTCAAATTGATTGACAGTTCAGTTAGAAATTACTTCAAATTATCAAAAATTTAATTCGATCTTATAATTTTCCATCATTATTTTAGGAACAATCGGTTTTCTCGCAAATTGGGATAGCAATTCTGAAGATTCTTCTATTTTAAGTGATGAATTAAAATCAGTCAGGGTAGTTTCATTAGCACATAATCAATGTTTATATAAAGGTGAATTTATTCACACTAAATATGATGATTTATTATGTTTATGGATAATTCCAGCCGATAGTGAAATTCATCACGATGATATTATTAATAATATATGTTGGGGTGCGGGTGTTTGTATTCGTCTTAATAATAATAATTTACTTCACGGTCTATTCTCTAGTGTAAATAAACGTCATGATTATTTATTTTTCACAGACATAACAAAACATTTAAATTGGATTGAGTCTATTGTAGGTTATGTTGTAAGTAAAGATGTTTTTATTGCAAGATGTAATCCAATCTATATGCTTAGTTTAAGTTGGATATTAATGCCTAATCATTTCAATATTTACTTATTAAATTCAATAATATTAATTTATTTTACTTAAATGATAAACATATATGTACACATATATATATATATATTTATGTATATATATGTGTATATATATGTAAATATATATATATAAATTAAATATATTACATATTATTACTAAACCAGCCTCATAAGATTTTAATCCAAATAATTTTATAGACTGTTTGACACAGATACACAGATGTCATTGTAACAGATATAAATTAATTTATAATTAAAAAAAAAAAAATTTATAGTTTAGATAGGTATTTTAATCTAAAATAAAATCATATTAATAAATATAACGTAAACTGGTTAGATTAATAATTACTTTACTCATATACATTTCAAAATAGCGTACATTATAATTTGTAATTAATATAATTAACAAAAAATTGTCAGCTAAGCACGTTGATTTGCATATAAGGACAGTGTTATTGGACAATGTAGTAAAGCAAAATGTCAGCCCTTGGTGGAAAGCGAACTAACAATCTCATATGTCGCAACATCGCTGCATAAGATAACGCAATAATACTCCGAGTTTCTATTAATATTTCTTGAAAAAAAATTCGTAATATTAAGACTATTTATATAAATAGTAAAAATTGCATATCACACTCCAATAGTGTTACAACTGACAACTTATAACATAAAATAATGTTTCTTCTTTTAATTTGTTTAAGATTAATCTGTATGAAAATCAAGAAAACTCATTATTTCCATAAAAATCTTATAATAATATTTTATCTTAAATGATCAATAATTTTTTTTTTTATAATTTTTGGATTATGTCACTATTGCGGAAAAGTTGGCGATTTTTTAAAATGATTAAATTTTTTTCTGCAATCACACTGAAAAAAATATTCAAGTTAAAAAATATATATTAATTTAAACAAACAAGGTAGTTTTCGATTTCGATTCTTGAAACTTTTTAAACTAAAAGTTGTTTCTTTTGTTATTGTAGTTTCTTAATTACATCTTTAACTTTCGATCTATAAAGTATGTACCACGTATGTACTTAAAATTTTTGTTAATTTGGTTCCAATAAATTCTAGAACTTGTAATCTTAATTAAGCTGTAATTGTTGAAAGTTTTATTTATTAGTTTTGATTTAATAAATTTTGCAGTTGGCAGTTGATTTTCCTTTGATATAATATAATTAATACTTTGAATCTGTAACTTGATTTAATATTACCTCTACATAACGAACTTTACGATTTTGCTTCTTAAAACAAAAACTCAATATTTTTAAACCTCAAAATATTTTACTTTTTTCAGTATTTTTACTTTGTAAATGCGAATTTTCAAAATAGACATTCCAAGGGCTAAAGTTTACTAAAATGAATGTAATATAATTTTAAAGTCTTGTTCAATACAAAAAATTATGTTCGGTCTGACATAGATAATGTGTTTGCATTTGTACAATAACACGTAAAAAAACACTATACCTAATCCTCAGTGGTTTTTCTAATGCACAGAAAACCCGAAAACATAAATATATATTTTTTTTGAATTAAAAGTTTCTATGAAACAATAAAAATTAACAGTAGTAAACTGCTTAATTTGTAGAATATTTCATTTTGATACGTTATTATAAATTATGTGCACATATGTATTTACAGTATGTTCATAGAAGAAATACATAAAAATGTAGAAAGAGCCTCAGGAATGCAATTACAATCAAATAAAAAAAATTATTATATATTTTTTGTAAGGTATCTGATAGTTATAATGAAAAATAATTTTGCCTTCAGACAGTAGTTAAATATTTTATTATATTACTTAAATTATATCTTTGTCTCTTTGGTCAGTTTTAATATTAAGTAAAAATTACAACTTATTTCTTAACAAGAACACATATTTTTTTTATTTAACTATTATTTCAACTAGACCATAGAAGAGTAATGAAAGGAAAACTTTTAATGCGTGAGATAACACATCCACGACCCAAGTCGATATGACTATCTTCCACTTAGGATAACTAAACAAAATGATTTTTCGATTATATATCTAAATCTGAAATAGAATGTGTAAATTTTCAGAGACTGAAAGCGTTCAGTATTGCTTGATGACAGATATTATTCTTATCAAATATATAGATTTTATACGTTCAATTTCTATTCCCATCGTAGGCTGAAACTTTCATTCTATTTGGATAAAGTGGTTCTTTAAAAAAAAATAAAAATTTTCTCTATTTGCAACAGGACAAAAGAAAAACTTGTTTCAAATGTGTATATTTTTTATAATAATAATGATTTCCCTTTAGAAATTCACCTAATACCATGTATATGATTTTGGCATTGCTGCATAGAACCGACCCTTGGGTTCATCATTAATTGATATTGTTTGTCTCATACAGAAAATAATAAAAAAATATTGAACAGAACAAATTAAAAATTATTTATATGTGTATTATATTCGATTTTATTAACAAGAGTCAACAAATTTTTTCTTTATTTATATATATATGGGAAAACTTTCGCAAGAACTCGATCTTATTTTAATTTATTTTTGGGAAAAAAAAATCCAAATATCAAAATAGTATTCGAAGATTTTGTTTTTAGTTAAATTCATATATCGGTTAGGATAAAATTTTCCAACATTATTACTTAGGAATATAAACTATGTAATCGCACGATTTCTTAAGCCCCTAATAAATTCCAACGGTGCTGGTATACAATAAAATATTTGCCAAGTTATGAAAAAATAATGTTACTTGAATCCCAGGTAACGAAAAGAAACGTTGCCAGGTAACAGCAAAAATCACAATGGAAAAAATTAAATTTAGTCGATTATTAATTATTTTTATTGGTTTTTATTTTTTACGGTTTATCTCACAAAATCGATAGGAGAAACTTCAATAAAATTTCAAATGATTTTCATTTAAAGAATCAATTCTGGAAACAAGTGAAATCAATTTGATTCGAACCACAAAAAAGAAATTTAATTGTCAAAAAAGCAAAATTTTTTCGGGCATTAAAATCTTGGGGCTAGAATAATATTTAAAGAATAAAAAAATACATTTATTTTATTGATTATTTAATCAAAAAATTTAATAAATTCAATAAAAAAAACATGATTTTAGTTCAGTTTTTTTTTTTTGTTTTTTTTTTGCTTTTATAAATCGAGTGAAAATATTATGGGAAAATAAACAGATGTAACTACAAAAAAAAAAAATTTTTTTTTGTTTTTTAAAATTAATAACAGTAATTGATTTTAGTAACAGTTAAATTATGTTAACAGTATACCCAGTTATAATTTGAAAAAAGGTAGAAAGTAGTGGGGAAAATTCATTCTTTCTCTTTGAATATGATTTGAAAATTTTTTTAAATGTTGATTCATCACCGACAACATACAACATTAAAATCAAGCTGTCTTCTAGGCAAACTTTTGTGTGAAAATACCTACTGGAAAATTTGAAAATTGAATTGTAAAAAAAAAAGGATATAAGCAAATTTTTATTCAATGCAATAGTTTTTTTCCGTATAACAAATTAAAGTTAATTATATAATAAATTTTATTTAATAATTAAATTATGTTTTTTTTTTTGTTTATATATTTAACAGAGCAAACTATAAGTTTTCTGTAAGAATTTTCATATAATTTTTTACATAATGTAATGATTTTATGCTTTGAATGTATTGCTTTTTATTTTTGTACATGGCTTCGCTTTTATGTCGCAGTTTGTTGCTGACAATTAAATTTTCTACATACAACGAAAATCGTAACTAATTCTTGGAAAATTTTAAAAGACTTAACCATTTGATCACCGATCACTCCGATCCAGAATTCGGCCATTTTAATTTTCAAAAAAATATCTGCAAATTAAGAAAATTAATTCAACTACCTATATAGTTTACTAGTTTCATTTTTTTTTTTTTTTTTCAAAATGTGAAGGATGGCATGAAGTTTTCTTATCGATTTCGTTTACTTTTTCCAATAGCCAGGAGTATCTAAAAGTAATAAAAAAAAACTTAATGACCGGATACTGGAACAGTGTTTTTAGTATTATAATATAATCTTTTAAAATGAATCCGAATTTCACGCGAATATAAATCTCTGCCAACAATGTTTAATTTTTTTGGTTATTTTGCACTTAAGTTCACGCTCTCATCAACGCAAAAGCATATGATTGAATCTGATTTTTTCAGAATAATATTGAAGGTATTGTGTTTCTTTTCACACCACTTTTGAGCAACATACTTCAATTTTTTTTCAGCATAAAATAAAACGTATATTAATTTTACATTCAACATTCAACTGTCTATATTATGATTTGTTTGAAATTTTACACACTTCTGTATAAAATTCATGTACCTACTGTGTTTTTTTCTTTAATTTCCTTTATTTTGTTACTTTATAGTGAAGTTATTGAAAAAGGCGCCAAAAAAAATGTACATAATCCAAAATTTCAGATTAAATCTACGAATTCGTTACGCCTTATTGCTCATAAATTTAATAAATCATTTAATTAAAAAAAATACTAATAATAACAATAATAATAATAAATTTTTTTGTGGCGCTCATAACATAAATTTTATTATTTTAAATATTTTTTTTTAGTATTTTAGTATTTTAGAATAATTTACATCATTCAACTACCTTAAAGTAATAAATTAAAAAATATTATTTATATATTGTATATAAAAAAAAAAAAGTTATTACAGTCGGTATGTTTTTATTTATAATTTAATATACTTGTATACATATGCAAAAATTTAATTTTATATTTCGAAAAATTAAATTAGATTTTTTTTTGTTTTTTTTTATTTTATTTTTTTTTTATTCTTATTAATATAAAAATTGTTAACATATTTACATGGACATAAAAATTAATGCGCCAATTTGAGTGAAAATTTGATAAAAATTATGTGCAAACAACCGTTAGACATCATTCAAATCAACCTTTTGGCGCAAAAACAAAAAAAATTCAAATAAAATAAAATTTATATTTAACACAAAATAAATTATATATAAAATATGATAAAAATCTTTAATAACTTTAAAAAAAAAAGATTTTTTTAAAAAAAAAGATTTTTTTAAAAAAAAAGATTTTTTTTTATGGAAAGAACCAGTAAATCATAAAAATAATTATTTTTTATTATATTTTATTTGAAAAAAAAAAAAAAATACACATATATAAGATATAATATTTTAAATTGATAGTCAAATAGACACTTCTTGCTTTTGCCAGGCGAACGGTATTGCACAAAATATAATAACAGCGCGAAGCTAAGGTGATAAACAAAAATTATTTCTAGAACGCTTTGTGTGACAAATTTATTCATCTATTTATGTGTTCTCCTTGGGTCTGTCCTTGGGTAGAAGACAGACTTTTAAATAATTTTGTAAAAATGGCAAGTTTTTAATTTGTGTATAGTACATTTATAGCGAATTTTTTAACATTTTGAAAGACCAGTTGAAATAATCATAGAAATTCTAAATCATCCGGTTTATTATATATAGTATACAATGAGTGGACAAATTTGAAAACACCCTAAAAACTGGAGGAAAATTATTATTATTATCTTGGTCTTATTATCTTGATCATATTATTTTGGTATCTTTGATATGATTTTACTTCTTCCAAATATTTTGCTGTACGTACTTAAACTAAAAATAACGTGTACTTCAATCAAAAAGGGAGAAAATTAAATTTGAAATTTAGTTAAAGATTCTTGAATTTTTGTGATTTGTTAGTGAAATTACATTTGGATTGCGAATGAAATGATCGAATTAAAAATTTCAATTTTATAACAAAAATGCATCTGAAGGTGATTTTGTCAATTCAAGTTCCCAGTAGGATTTAATATTTTATTTAGTTTTCCTCTGCCTTTTTATTCATCCGAAATAAAAGAAATCTATAAATTCAAAAAAATATCAATTTTCAATGATTGTCAAATAAAACCAAAACAAAAAATAAAAAATTTAATATTTTTTGGTGGTCTTAAAATTTTATCGACGTAAAAAATACCATGATTTTTTTTTTTATGTTTTATAAATTGTTTTTCAAGTTCAAAATTCTTTAAAAATAAAAAAAAAACAAATTTCAAATATTTTATAGGAATTGAGATTGTTTATTAACACAGGGTTTGCTCAAGTGATTTTCTGTATCATCTTGAGAGTTCTTATAATTTTTGTGGTGGGCTTAAACTACTCGAGAATCGAATCGAATTGCAAATTAAGGGGGCAACGGATTTAGAAACCTTATGTCAGAAAAAATCTAACTTTGAAAGTACAATTCATATTACAAAAATTTCACAAATATTTAGACATGAAACTCCATATTGTTAAATATATTTTTTAAATATATTAGAACATTCTTCTATATGTACGCGGAGAAAACAGTACTAAGTACTACTAAATATATATTTAACACAGCGGCGGAACACTGAACTTCCTTAACGACCCACATGCAAATTTTTAGAATTTTTATTCAGAAAGCATAGGAAATAATTGTCTTCTATATAATAAAAAATTGTCGGCCAAAAAAATATACAATAAATGTATGAAATTTGATCTATAGGCAATATAACTTTGAATAATGTGAGAGATCAAAATATTTAAAAAAATATAAATAAGATTTATGTTTTTTTTTTTTCATGTTGCACTCTGCATCACAATATATACACATTATAGAAAAACATAAGTATTATATATATATAATTTTTGAAAAGAGCTCAAAATATCGTAAAAAAATGAAAAATGATGAACATAAATGTATAATAGAAGAAAAAATAAAAGTAGGACATCCTATTGAGAAATTTCAATTTCAAAAGAAAAAGAAAAATAATCTTAAGACACACAGTATGTGGGAATCCCTCAATTTGTCCCTTTTATATATGCATATGTACATACAATTCATTTTTCTTATACAAATTTTCGTTAAATTCTATAAACCAGAAAATTGATTTTTGAACATATTACAAGTGATTTGTATTTAAAAAAAAAAAAGATAGTAAAGTGTAAAAATATTACGCCCAGTTTTTTTTTTCTTCAATTATTATTATAGGCTTTTTGACAATAGACTGTGACAGATTTATTCTTAAATTCTTTTCATATTAACAGAAGTTTTTTTCTTTTTTTTAAATCTTTATTAAAAAATAAATAAAAATTAAATCCTTAAAATCCTTAATGCGGTAGAAGAAAAAAAGAATAATAAAAATAATGAAAATGTTTGAAATATCCTCAAAAAATTTATTGATTATAAAATAATGACTAAATTAAGTGGATATCATTTGAAATATCGGCCATTTAAGAATTTTTTCAACAGCAGTACTTAATTTTTTTAATTTTTCGATCAACATTTTCAGCATTTTGTTTTCATAATTTTCACAAGACAAATGTTTTTTCCTGGTTACAGAAATTAACCATTATTTGGAAACCAATTAAATCTGCGGTTAATTTTAGAACTTTGAATTTGATCGATACAGAGTCTATAATTCTATACTGATTTACCTGTTATACATTAAACTTGAAACCAATTTTTAATATCTTTAACACTTAAATAACATTTGATTGCACCACATAATTCCACTATGTCAAGAATTATGTATATATCTCAAAACTTTAGAACTAATAAATAATTGGATGTTGAAACAAATTTATTTTAATCGGTATTGAAACATTATTGTGGGAAATTTTATTGCTGTGAAGCAATTGATTCTCAATTCTATTGTTGTAAAAAAAAAAACACAACGCAAAGTATTTGTTTTCAAGTATTCTTTTCATAATATTTAGTCCTCCCACCACTATTGCATTTAATTCAAACAGAATAAAAGGACGATTTGAATGTATGATGTAATCTGAGGATTATCTGAAATTTCTATGGCAGTTTAATATAATGCAGAAATACATACAAAAGCTGAAAATATGAGAATTTTCCATCAATGATTAAAAAAATAATAATAATTTTTGCACATTTTTTTTTTCGTCAATTCAAAAAATATATTTTTGTGCATTAACATTTACATATATTCCGAACATAGCGTTAAAGCTTGGAATTGAATAATATCTGTAGCATAGAATGTTAGATGGATTTTAATATAACATTTTATTATCCTATTCGATTAAAACTAGAAGGTTCAAATCAGAGTGTAAAATAAGTGGTAGTTGAGCGGAAAATGGTAGTCTTAAATTAATTTGGTAGTCTCAAATTTCACAGTCTAGATTATTTGCCAATAACTTTAATATATTAAATAATAAAATAACTTCTACGCCGTAAGCCCTCACCCGAAAAGAATTTGAAATTCTGAATTTTATATTCCTAATGCAGCCCAACGATTTGTTTTAGATATAAATTAAAAATCTATTCCAAAAGAGTTAGAAACCTCCTTATTTTATTGGTTTGAAACGAAAATAAGTGCCAATATCAGTGTTCGTTTTGTTTTGATTCAAAAATACAAGGGACTCAGCATGCAATCTAAACCTAAACTAAATTAATTTTCTGGTCAATAAAAAAATATATGAGACTTAATTAAAATGGGTTCCAATTGTTTTATCACAAAATTGAACTTATTACAAGATAACACGTTAAGAAATTTTCTCACGATATATTTCTTGTTGATAGAAAAAAAAAGAAATAAAGATTTCGGTAAATAAATAAATCTCATCGATTCATGAAAATGAAATTTCAATTTTTCATTCAGTTTTTTCTTATAATTTATTCAAATCAGTTTTTTAAGTTAAATATTCAAAATATTTACAAATTTATCACAATAATAAATAATAAAATATATGGAAATAAGAATTTTTTTTTTGACAAGAAAATAATATAAAATATTGATATTCCTACATCCTACCATTTATCAATGATATTATTCATCAATACGGGTAAGGTAAATAGTTAGTTTTTCATAATCTAAAATGATTTATACCAACAATAACTGAGAACATCTGATGTTTGTTCTATCGTTTGACAATTCTTCATGTGTTTGTCATGTGTTTGTCGTGTATTTGTGATAAGCAAGTCCGGGTTTCGTCATGTTTTTCTCCATCAAAGTTTATAAAAAAGAATATTATACATCACATTCTTAATTTCATAGACATTAAGCAATAATAATGCAAAATTAATTTAATAATCAGAACATGCCAATTCATTGATTTTATTTTATTTTAATATTTTTTATATGTCAAAAGATGTTTATTATAAGTTGTATTTTTTTTTTTCACTTTAAATTTTTGCAGATCAAATGACACTTAAATGTATTTCAAAAATAAAAAATAAGAAAACATAATAAAAAAAAAATAATAAAGATAAATGTCTTATAAAATAGAAATAATATTTTATTTTTCTTTTAGAATTTATTTTTTTTTTATTTTAAATGAAGTCAATGATCGTGTAAAATGTTAATTTAAATAAAATATAATTTATTCTTCATACTATGTACAAAAATTCTATACACTACTCACACATCATGATGATGATGAAAAATTATTGTATCTGAACAAATTCAATGGATGGAACATATGTTTAACATATTTAAGTGAAAAAAACAACACTGACTGTAACCTTACACATAAAAAAATTACGAATTTAATAAATTAGTTTAAATAAAATATGTGATTTTTTTTTTTGTTAAATAAATCAGGAAATCAGTTGACAAATTCTTATCATGCATATAATGTACATAATTTTTTGATAGAAGAGTTATACAAAAAAAAAAATTAGTTTTGACGGAAAAATTGTTTAGAGACAATTAAAAAAAAAAAAACAGAAAATGAATGACAATTGTAGAACTTCTTTCATTTAGGGCTGTGTTTCTGAAGAAAGGTTTCTCTCATTGCTAAATTGAAATCAATAGAGGCAAACTCCCATACAACAATGCTATTTCCTGCTTTATTCTTGAAAACTATAGATCATGAATTTTCAGATATAAATTGACGTTAAGGAAAGAATAAAAAAATTCAATTCATATGAAAACTTGTTCAGTTAAAAAATGAAGCTTATAATTTATACGATTCGCGCGTAAGGCAAATTTAAAATCAATTGTTTATTTATTAATTTATTATTTATTTTTTATTTCTTTTAAGAAAAGAAAATTAATTTGAATAATTGAAATATAAAATATTATTTCAATTTCAATGTTGTATTTTATATTGTATTTATATTTATTTTTTTTGTACAAAAAATCGTTTTGTTAAATGCAAAAAAAAAATGGAAATATACTTGAGAATTTATTTATTTTATTTTATTTTATAGTAACGATCTGTAATAAAACAATATTTCTTTAGTCATTATTTGTAAATTACAAGAAACTCACTAAGTTTCTCTGTCTTTAAGATCATTGGGATCTTAAAATTAGTGCAAAACGTCGTACAGAGCACATATAGCATAATGTTTCTCTTTGTGTAACTCAGCGGTTGTTTAAGTTTTAATTAATTATTATATTTAAGTTAAGTCCCTAACTTAAACGGACAAAAGTGAATTCATATAGTCTCACCTCTGATCAAATCCAAATTAAAATTAAGCTGCATTGGGCAAAAAACCTTTGGTGATTAGAAAACTTTGGATAACTATTTGTAATATAAAATATCGAAATTTATGCAGAAATTTTTTAAAAAGATAAAATAATTCTCTTCGTCCTTACGTTATCAAGGACACTTCATAAAATTGTCTTAACTTAAATACAACAAACCATGGATGGACCATATAACAATTCAGCATTAAACATTTTTCAAAAGTTCAAACAACCAAAAAAAAAAGACTGTTAAAGCATTTTATTTATTTTTAATTGCCCTGAAAACCAGATTAAAGATTTTGTACTCTGTCTCACCCCCTGTTGTTGTTGAAGTTTTTTTTTTTCAGCATTAAAAAACATAAAAGTCTTTAATCGCATATATTTTTTTTTTTTATTTTTTCAACTTTTATTACTTTATTTTGAAGTTTTTTTTTTTATTTATTTGGAGAATAAAGTAGATTTATTTATTTTTTTTCCTTATTTTGTTTGTTTCAACAATCCACAAGTATACAAAATTTTCAGGAGGCGCGCCACCAAAACATAATACGCATAATTAAATGAAACACCAATATCGAAAAAAATGAAATAAAAAATTTGCAACATTTTTAGAGAAAAAAAAATTGTATTTTTATTGAAAACATTAAAAAAAAAATGTATTTTTAACCAGAGAAAAGAAACATATATATTCAAATTAATGTCAAATTTAGCAGAAAAATAATAAAACGTGAATGCTCCTTAAGCATACTTAATTAGAAAAAAAAAAAAAAAGCAAAAAATTAATAAGCAACATAATTTTTAACATATTTAGTCAATTAAAAGTTCCGTTGTTGACTCACTATCACACTATTACTTACTACAATGAGTTTACAAAAACTATCAATACTATCAAGTACTGCACATTATTATGTTTATGTATATGTGAACCGATAATTAAGAGATTTTCAAATTTCTTAATCATCCTTTTCTAAGAAATTCGGCGAAGTATTCATATATCTATCATTATTTTTGTGAGGATATTTTCATTTAAGGTAGTTAGTAAGAAAATTCAAAAATAAAAATATACATATAATGTACATGAGTAAAAAATTATCCTATAGGTCCTCGAAAACGGCTCTAATGATTTCGATAAAATGAACAACGTAGGGGTTAGTGGAGGCAAAAAATTGATCTAGCTAGGTTTAATTTTGTGAGAAAATTTGTTTTCTGCGTTCCTGTACTATATGGGAAATAACAGATAACCTTACAGTTGATTCAGTTTTTTGGTTTCGAATGCATCAATGGGCATCAAAACAACAATCACAAGCACTTGCCAGAACTGAGGCACAAAACACGGCTGTCTCAGCGGCATCCGAAGAGGCTGAGAGTATTATATCAGGTCTATCTGAAATTTATAGTTATAATTTAAGTGATCAATAATCGGTAGAAATTCCAGTTTACCATGGACGTATATAAACACATTGATATCCGTGTTCATTACATTATTAGAGAAGTACATGAAAAACATTTATTAAAAACAAATAAATCGCAGAAATACTGAAAATAACAAACTGACATACCCAAAAAGGAACGAAGTCAAAATATTGGAAATTTATTTGCAACAATATTTGGAGCTTCAAGATTATCTTTGAAGCCATAGTATAGTTTGAGAAGGAGCGCTACACATATCGCATTTCAACTCTATATACTTCATTTAATCATTTTTTATGTTGAGTAACCGTTTTTAAATCGCCCAGGTATACTTATTAGGAAAGATGTTGCCAATAATTTTTTTCCAATACAAAAAAAGTATAGTGTGTTTTGTATGTAGATAGAAATAAATATTGGGGCATAGGCTAAACTAAAAAAAAAACTAGAATTGCAAAATTCAATTAACAAGAGACTGTATTCATTATTATAATCGCAATTAAATTTAGAATATTACATTTTATTTTTTTAAGGCAAAACTTGATTAGACTTCTAAGTTATGCGTATACACATACTTTTGACTTTTTTTTGTTTTTGTTTATGAAGTAATCAAATTTTAATTTTTTCCAATCATCATTTTCTCCTGCATAGCCTTAAGGCTTTTTGTTAAATAGTTATTTTTTTTTTTTTTGTTTTCTCAAATAATCAAAACAGAACGCAGAAATAAAAAAAAAAAACAAAAGAAAATCTTTAGCACCGTTTGTTACCATCCGTTCTGGTCTTTAAGGAAAATACCTTTAACCAGCACGCGTGGTACTTAACATTTTTTTATTTGTTTTTTACTTTTTTTTTTCTTTTGTACTTTTTTTTTTTGTAACAGTCGCGAAGGCGTATTTAAAAAAAATAAAAAACAAATAAAAATCGTAAAAAAATGTTAATTTTTATTTTTTTTTAAGTTGTTAAGCTCCAAAAGAGATCTTTTAAAATTTTAATTTTAATTGAAAACAAACACCTTTATATTAATAATTTAGTCCGTTTTCCATCAAAAATTAAAAAACCAACTATATTTTTTCATTTTCTGTCTGTACATCTGTCTGTCGAGCAAAGCTATTAGCTACAAAGTATAACAGAAGCATTTATAACTAAAACTGAACTATTTTCAGGCAATATGTGTTCAAAATCTCGCATTTATTATTAAATCTAATATGTATTGTATGATTGTATCTAATATTGCTATAATCACATATTATAAGATTTATTAAAAAGCCCTAACAAATATCTTACAGCGATTTGACCTATATATATCTATATATGTATATATAGTAATAGGTATATAAAATTTGATTAATTCTGAAAGAATTGAGGTTGAGATTTTTGTCGTTTGTGATGAATTCTGAAACTTCATCTCAATGGACGAAACACAATCAGTTCAAAAAAAATAGAAAAAAAATTACAAACTTCTGAAAAATCGTTTACTTTATAATATTATTTTGGCGCATTAACAACTAAATGAAAAATAAATAATAATAATACAAAAATCCATAAAAAAGTTAATTAGAAATTATATCAATTTGTCATATAATACAAATTGATATTGATAATAGGCATTTTTTTATTATTATTATTATTATTATTATTATGCCAGGAAGAGTAAAATTTCATGGGATAATAAATTAAGAATGTTAAAATGAATTATGTTAACATTGTTATTTCTTTTTTGCTTTTTTTTTTTTCATGGTGCATTTCTTTGGAAAATTAAATCAATTTTTTTTTTTCTTTTTTCTTTTTCTTTAAACATAATATATATTTTTTTTATTATCTACTTAAATTTGAATTTAAAATTATTATCCTATTGAAAAATTTATTTATTTTTTTTTTTTGCAATTGATTGCATGCAATAAAGAGAGTAAAAAAAAAAAATAATAAAAAAAAAATAAATGAATGATTTAAAGAAAATTAGTGATCACACCTTTAAGGCAATTATTTATTTTTAAGATTTTTTTTTTTTTTATGAATTTATTTACTTAAATTAGATTATAAAATGAGCTTGTTATATGCATGGATATATATATAAATATACATATTTATATATATACATACATATTTATTGGATATAATAATCATATTAATATAATTATGCTAATTTTCTAACATTATTTAAAAAATAATAATAGTATTTATAGTTTTGTCATTAAAACCTTTTTTATGACTTTATGAATGAAAATAAAAATAAATTTTGTTTACTTCGATACAAAAATAGTAAAAAATTATTCTATAGATCGAACAATTATTGTATGAATTGATGAATGAAACTGAAATTTCATTCTAAGATAGAACTTATCTATTTTTGTCTTCTCATTATTAGAAAATACAGTCTAACTTTAAAAAAAAAAAAAAAGAATGATTATTCCCTAAGCACAATTATTTTTTCAAGGATTCTTTCACAATCATAGTTCTAGTACTAGTTTTCTGCAGATTAAACCTTGTAAAAATATTCAATTAATTTAAATTCAAATTAAAAGAAAATAATAAAACTACGTTTTTATTTTTTATATATATGTACATTGAATTGATTATGAATATCAATTAAATTTTATTTTTCTTAAGAAAAAGTCAATGAATCAGACGTTTTATTTTTTAATTTTATACATTTTTGATATTATTAAAAAAATAAAATTTATATAATGTGTGCGATTCTTCAATATATTTTTCACAACTTAAAGTGTTTATTTTTTTATTCTTTTTTCAAAATTTAATCATTAACATAAAATTATCAGTAAATGATAAAATAGAAATATTATAGAGGATTTCATTCATTCATTTCAAAATTATTAATACTATTATGCAGTTGATAACAAATAAAACAAATCAACATTATTTATAAGTATAGCGCATCCTTGTTTGTAACTTCATTCTAACGATGAAAATGCATGTTGTCGGAACTTAAATAATTAAATTTAGAACCACAAATGACTATTTTTTGTAACATTTTACGGCTGTCATTCATGGTATTGATGTCATTCTACTACCGGCGGTGTGTCCGAGTGTCAACGTAATCCCAACTCGGAATGGAATTTATATTTTTATATTTTCAAATTTTTCTTCTTGAGCTTACGTTGTTCTTTTTATAATGAAAAAAAAACCTATTATTAAAAACATGTATCTAACTGCATATATATGTACCTCTAAGAGACATTTGAAAGAAATATGAAATAAAAATAAAAACTTTTTTGTAAATTTGATAGATATTTCTTGGAGTGTCAAAGAACCCTTTCGTCCTTCTTCTATAGAGCTTGAATATTCATGTAAATAGCATCTACCACACAAACAAAACACATAAAATTTTACTCTTACTGAATATTATTCCTTGTATACCACCCAGCTAGAAACTCTATGATTGTAAATCTCACAACTCATACCTACTAAAAAATAATAATTGATAAATATATATGTAAATAAAAAAAGTAACAAATAATTAAAATAAAAACTCAAGACGAGCCGAGCCCACTTGCTTCTGTCTTTTATTTATAAATTTTTATTTTTTTTAATAAATTAATTTTTTTTTTTTTTTATAAAAATTCTTAAGAAACACTTCTTATTCCAAAGAATTTCTTATTTCCCATTTCATTATTCAAAATTGATAATATTTTTTGAAAACACAATATGAATAAGAAAAAAAAAAGATACCAAAAATTAAATTCAAAACTATAATCAAATTATGTTTTGGTGTAAGTGGCAGTTTTTCAAAGTTATGGGAAATAATTGGGAATTTAGATAAATCCTCGTTGCCTTTAAAATTAAAAGCAGTATGCACAATGAATCCTCTACAATTTAGTCATTAGTCGATGCGCACATCTGATTGATATTACACAAATTTCAACATTGAAATAATTGTTTCGAAATTTCAATAAAATAAATTGTTGAAATTCCAAAATGTCAACCAGATTAGAGTTGTTAAATAAAACATTGGTGTTAAACAAAATATCGGACAAGCAAAGCTGGACAGAAAATGAATTTGACACATTATATTACAGTCATATAAGTATTTTTTCTGGAACAAATAAAATTCTAAAGAATGAAACTATATTATCGTTCTGTGATTCGGTTCAAATTGGGATATTACTACAAGGAGCACGGAATAATATTCGGTACGTTATTTGGTTTGTCTAACGTTCTGGGAATCAAATCTTGAGATAACAAAAATATTTCTATTTCAATAATTATGCTTAAAAACAAAATCTCAAATATCAAATTCAAATGTCGTTTACAATAAATTTGCATTATTCATTTAATAGCAGGGTAGAAAATAATTTTAAACATTTTAATAATGCAACAACAATGCACAGGTGCTAAAGATCATCGAATATCATATAAAAATGAATAAAAAGCGATAAGAATTTTATGAAAAAAATAACCATTTCATAGGTACCTATGTACATACATAAAATCTGAAAAACCAACATTACCATTTAAAATCGTGGTAAAAATATTAAAAAAAAAAAAAAAAACTACTATTTTTTTTTATGGTTAAGAAGATCAAGAAGCTCAATATATATTATGTATTCTGAAATCAATATAAATGCGAGACAATTGAAGCGATGACGACAATTTTATTTCAAAACATAAAGTGAAGAGAAAAAAAAAATAGAGATAAAAATTAAGAGAAAATTAAAAAAAAAAATGCAGAAAAATTAAAAATAAACATTTTTAATATTCTTTTATTTTATGTCCTCAAAAATAGATACTAGTCTTAATTGAGTTAATAACTATAACTTTATATGTTTTATAACTTATTCTTTATCTTTAATGTTCAATCATTACTAACTTTAGTTCTAATAACTAGTTATTCTTTCACTTTTTACTTAAGTAACTTTAGTTAAATATTATAGTATTACTTTTAAATATTAGAATAGCTTACTTTCAAATAGAAACATTTTTTGCAGTTTCTAATAATTTATATTTTTAAAGTTTTAAATCTATAGAATTAATAGTTTAATTGTGTGCAATATCAACTAGGGATGAGAATCCAAACCATAACTTTACATTCGGTAATGTTATAACACCTCACGTCGAGTGCCTGAGTAATTTTGATAATTAATGGGTTTTCAATCAATCTACGTAATATTGTACATATATTAAATAAATTGTTCTTTTTTAAAATAGAAAGTATTGAAATTATATAGGAAATTTTCAAGAAAAAAAACTTGAATAACACATTACAATTTAATGTCCTACAAATACCTATAAGTATGTATATTATATGTATATATATACAATATATATACCTAAGTATATATGATTTCTTAATGATTTCAGGCTCAGTTGAGATATTTTAACATCATGACAAACAAGATAATATGAGATTATTATAACAATATATTTTAATAATTTGATATAAAATAATATTATTGAAACGAATATTTATATTCCTTTAAAAACGTATTCGTATTCTACGTATAGGATGTATGTAAAAATATCGATATTATAAATAGTACTAAGATATATTCAAGACAGTGTAAATGACCGATTCAGTAGATGCATAATATTTCAATTAAATCGACTTCCACTGAACGGAATCATAAATATATTTGAATATATTCAAATTTTTATATACTATATAAATATAAAACAGAAGTCCTAAAACCTACTTCAAAAACTTTGATAAAACTTGTACGTATAAAGTAATTTATATTTGGTGATTTATATTAGAATTTTTGGGTTATTCTATTATCAAGACAATATCCGTAAATCGAAAATTTGATATTGTAAATATGTAAATATGTAAAGCATATTGCATTTTGTGTAATATATGGATGAAGATGGCTTAATAATAAGCGAGACAGAGTAAAATTATGTTTTGAAATTTTTTTCGTATGATGATACGGTTCCAGTTATCTAATCTAACCATTTTGAACATTCCATATGTTCATATTTGTCCGATAATTTAGTTTTTCTAACTTTTATAATAAGACAAGTTGGCCAATTATTAAATCTATAGTTCAGATTTCTAACTAAACTACTTGTTGGACATGAGAAGATTTTTATTTTTTTTTTTTGTAAATTTCAACGAAAACCCATATGCATAATGCGATTTTTAAAAGGAGTTGGTGTTTTAAATATTTTTTTTTTTTTATTTTTTATTAGAAGATAATTATATATGTATATTTAAACAAGTCGAATGATAATACAAAATATTATTATTATTATAAACATAATTTAATAATATAGTGAAAATTAATGTATATTGTTGTAGTTGCATAGGATGAGTTTTTAGAATAATAACGAAAAAATTCCTTTATATCTGTGTTATGGCTTACTGGGTGGCTAAACAGTTACAGTTTCGTTTGTGTCTATTTATCGGTGACGAACAAAGTTTTAAGTTATCTCCGTAAGTGTAGGCTTAAAAAACTTTTTTTTTTGCAATTTTGAAATGCGACTACAAATATTTTTCGATTTATTCTCAGACGTGTTGAATGTGCATTCAACTTGAGTTGGCCAACTTAAAATTAAAATCATTGTTTTTTTGTTTGTTTTTTTCAATTATTATCATATGGATGGTACTTTGCATAATTGAACGCACTCTGTATTTTATGAAAGATGATCATTTATCTTGTTTTATGACATAATCCATTAACATATTTTCTCATTATAAAACGCAATTTTTTTTTTCTGTATTTTATTTTTTAATGTCCATTCTTTTTTAATTCTTGAAAATTTATGATTAGGAATTAAATAAATTTCTAATTTGAACTTGAACTTTATGCAATTTTTTTATATATATATATATATATATATGTATAGGTACTTTGCAAATTATATTATTGCTATGCAAAAACATTCTAATTTTAATTTTTTACTATGTTTCCGCAGTTATCTTTGGTTCAGTTAGCAATTGATAATCATGGAAATAATTATAAATTAATAGAAATTAAAAAATTTTGTCCATCAATTCAAATGGATTTTTGGAGTTGCATGAATAGAACATTGGAAGGTAAATTTTATATTATGTTAAATTATTTTGTTTTATAATTTTTTAGCTTATGTCAGTGGAATATAGCACAGGATCATAATTCTGTCTGTGGGAAAACTTGATGTTGTTGTATCAATCTACTTCTAGTATTATTCTTGATCTGTACATAATAAGAAAACAGTAACTTTTTTAGTACAAAAAATTTTCCTACCTCTATCACAGACTTTAGCAATTTTTCTTTCTGTTTATGTTTTTAATATGATTACATCTTTACAGGCGAAATCAAAACTTGGTCGAGAAAAATTGTTCAGAGTTGATCTAATATTTTTCAAGATATTTCTATATTATTACGAAATTTATTTATTTATACTTAAAACCTAACTAACATCAAATGATTGAGCCATCACCCTATAATTTATTTTAACACTCAGATAATATCAAAATTTTTGATTTATTTTCATTCATGAATTTTTATTAATTCATCAACACTTAAAAAAAATATATATAAATTTATGTAAAATTAATAAACACCTACCGTTGTGCGAAGAATTAATTTATGTAAAATTAAATATTAGAAGAAAATCAACCAATAAAAATTAAATTTTGTTTTGATCGTTTTGATAAATTGTCATTAATATTCATATGTTTATTATCTTTTCATTCGTTATGTTGAATACTGTATTGTGTCATAAAATTGATAGTGACCGACAACGACAGGTTTTTAATTTTTTTTTATTAAAATTTTATCACAGATTTATATTTAACATTATGATTAAAAGATTTTCATTTAAAAGTGAATTTTTTTCTTATGTATCTTCATATTGAAGGCAAAAAAAAATTAAAGAGAAAAATTCGAATGAAAATTAATTGAGTTAGAAGATAATTTTAATTAAATTTTGTGAAAAAAAATTTCTAATATATGATCTGAAAAATAATTCTGGCTCCTGAATCATAAACTGATATTGAAAAGCCGGCCAAAACTTTGAAATGAAAATTATCTTTGTATACTATTTAGTATTTATTTTGACTGCGAAAATGTTATGATTTCAATTTATCGTTGTCGTTATACATTTCATGGAACATAATTTTTTATGTTCAAGTAAATTCTTTAATAATTAGAAATATGTTTTTAAAATGTAGAAAAAACCCAACAGAAGAGCAATATATTTCTAAAAATCAACGTGGATTTAATAATATGTTATGATTTTCTTCGATTTTTCCTCTCTATATTTTTATAGACAATAATTTTCTGTTCAAGAAAGTTTTTCAATTAGAAATCTGTTTGTTAAATGAACAACAAAAACCCAAAAAAATTGCAATGTATTTCTGAAAATTCCCAGAGATCGATTTTCTTCGTTTTCTCGCATCAATATACATTTTCATAGAACTTAATTTTTTCTTCAAGTAAAAGTTGGAATCGCAAAAAAAAAATAGAAAATAGAACTTTTAGATTGATGTGCGACATCAGTCCAGGACATCAACTAAAAATATTATATAAATGCAATTTTTTCTTTACTGAACAATTTAATAAAGAAAGTTGATCTTTTTACTCAAATATATACCTATTTATTATATATATATATGTATATATAAATTATTGAAATTGACTAATAATTTTTCCCACCAACATTTATAATTCGAAATATTCTCAAGGAAATGTTCTTAAAAATTAAAAGAAAAATATATGGTATATCTATTCAATAAATATTATAATTATTAATATTGTTGGAAAGATTTAAAATTTAAAAGTCATTTATATTTTAAACATAAATCATTATGTTGCAAGTACGAATCTAAATTCAATTTTTTTTCCTGAATATTTTTGAATCATTGAAAAAAATAGTAAGTATAATTAGTAACAGGTAATACAACGTATCATAAAAATTTCACGTAGAAGTATATATATGAAATAGAGTAAACGAATTCTCCGAATAAGACTGTCATGCTGGGTATGACATAAAACGTATGAACGTAGAAATTAATCTAGAAAAATTTCATTGTCACAATTATCAAAGTTCATTGTGTTTTTTTTTGTTAATTTATAAGTAAGTGGTTGTCATCCAATTAAGATACCGAAAATATGTCTAGAAACCCAACATAAATATAAATATTCTTAGTTTTGACCGAATCTACAGAAGTAAAGTTTTGATTTCATCCGAAGTTTTCGAGATAAAGTGCTGTGCTGAACTATGAGGTTAATATTGATAAATTTTTTTAAACGTAACTTGAAACATTTTAATTTTCTTATAAAATATTAAATTGATCATTCATTGATTTTATTAATATGGACTAATAGACTCGTCAGGGTGCATTTTTTTTCATCTCTGCACAACATTAAATCTTTACATATTATGCATATACAACGTTATAACTCTTTTTATGCATACACACATTAATGTATACATACTTCAACATATTGTAATGTAGGTACATTTTTTTTTTTGTATCATCAGAAAAAACAATTCATTCAGTCAAGTAAAATAAATATTTAAAATAATAGTAATAAAACGTTTTGATCATAACTTTGATTTTACTAAGAAAATTGCAACAAATAAAAAAAAAAATTTTCCTTATACAATGGACAACTTGTTTTGAATAATAAATAAAATATGTGTATAAATGTAATATATGTATATATTATATACTTACACCTTCATGACTATTACATAAAATTAATGCAAATAGCATAAATTTAATAAAAATCGTAAACACTCAAAAATTCAAAATAAAATTCATAGAATGTTCAATTTTAAACTTCATAGGTATGTCATTTTATTTATACATAGTACTAAAATGTATGAAAAAAAACAAAGTCAAAGGCGCGCAATTTTTATTTATGCTAACTACATAATTCTTTTTCAGAAAAAAAAAATATTGTTATTTTCTAATAAAAATAATAAAATGATCAAAGTAAATTGACCGCCCAATTATCTACTTGTTATTGACTATATATGCGATCTACTTTTTATACATACACCATAAGTGGACATATATATAAATATTTAAAGTACTTTATATTGTTTTACATAAATTTCACATAAAAAAAAAAAAAATTAAATTTAAAGAGGCTTTTAGAAATCATAATTTATGTTTCTTAACACGAAAGTGAATAATAAGATCTAATTAATTAAATCAGTGCGCTGAGAATATTTTCGCTTTTGGTAAAGGTATACTTTTAAAAAAGAGAAGACCGAAGCAAAATAAAAGTATCTATAAGCATTATATACAAACTTATAGAACACCCTCAATTCCTTCTGTGTTAATATCTGTCTTGAAAAATTTGAGTGGTTAAAGAGAAAATGGAGGTGTTAAATCATCCTCTTGTTTCTCATTGGCTTCCATTAAAGAAACAAGTACAGAAATGGAATTTTAACATGGAATGGAATCAATAGATTATCTAGAAGATAGTTGTCGTTACAATTAATTTAGTAGATGAGATGAAAACCTGTCTTCAGAAGAAAATGAAATACAAAATTTTATTATTTCAGGCACCTAAACTAATGATGGTGAGAGGTAGTGATAATTTCATTAGAATATAAATTTTTATTTTACTACGCGATCAACGTGTTTTCAATAATTTTTATCCTCATTATAATTTTCACCCTCAATTTAATTATTAATTTAGAATTAAAAGCTTTTCTCTTAAAAACAAGTTTAATATTTTAGTTCAATCATTAGAAATCTAAGAAAAAAACATAGTCTTTTGTAATACACAATTTTATATTATAAATTTTATTGAAAAAATGAAATTTATTTACTTACTGAAAACATTAAAATGAAACTTGATAAGATCTTGATAGCTTCAAAAATGTTTTGAATAATTATCTGTGTACTGTGTTGTGTTGTGGACTTTTCACTTTATTAGTTCTGTTAATTAAAATTTATATTTTCGAGTTTTAATACACAACAAATTTCATATTTTATGTTTTAAATAATATAACAATCGGTTATAATTTATAATTAACCGTAGATTATACTTGGATAAAACAAAAATATAATCAGAATCAAAGAATCTCTCTAAAATACCGATCAAAGTAAAAATTATCAGACACTGATCTGACTTTTATTCAATTTTTGGATTTTAAAAGTTCAAAATTGAGAGTACCTAACTTTAGTAATTAATTTTAAGTCTGCAATATCAGGAAGCTGACTAGCTCATTATTATAGATTTTAATAGATTTCAGATTTTATAAAATAATTTTTCAAAAAAAAAGATGGACATTATGTGAATCTTGCAGTAACCTCACTACTATAAACAACATTTCGCAACGCTGTCGCTGTACAAAAATCAGAATCAAAATTTATATTTGATGGTGCCAAAAACTTTTTTTTAATTAAAAACGTCGATTAAAACAATTCATTTCTAATAAATAAATTTTAACTTAGAGAAAATATTAATATTATTATTTAAAAATAATAATAATTTTAATATTTTTATAACATTTTCTAAATACTATTATATTATACATTGTTTTATTTCTTAATTAAATATATAATTAATTATTGAATTTTATTATAAAAAAATTACAATAATTATAGCTTAACTTTAACTCTGATCATAAAAAATGAAGAGTTTAATTAAAATCCGTCGCGATTGCATGCCCATTTTCAATTAATCAATAGAGAATTAAAAAAAAAGAATTAATCATTATTTACTGCGCTTGAAACATATTGTACTCTGAAATTCACATTAACTTTCATAATCGATGAGGTCCCTAACTTATTCATATTTGCATTATTCCTCCCTTATTATGAGAATAAAGATTCTGATGCTCGATTCCAAGAATTATCTTTTGAAAAATTGATTATTTAATTTGTCAACGAAATCTTGATTGTGCTTAAAAATAATTTTGCACATGGTTTTGATAATGTTGTTCTCTTAAACTATTCCCTATGGAATAATATTCAATATACTTTCAGCAATTTCTCGTGGCTCTCAATGGTCTGGTCGTCAGTGCTGTTCGTTAGCCAAATCACCTCGTTGCCAGAATACGTGTGCAATATCTGCTTCGCAGCATCAATTGGCAGCTAAATGTCGCCAAAGTGATGAACACAATATGTTCACATGTTTTGAAAAAATGGATTTGGGCGATGAGTGCTGTAGCAATGCTAGAACTTCAGAATGCTTACAGGTTAGAAATATTCATTATAAAAAATAATAATAATTCTAATAAAAGGTTAATTTTTTTTTCGAAATAGGCATGTCGTAAAATTTTCGAACATCAAAGAACAACACCCTCAAAAGATGAAAGGGAGGACGTTGAAAATGTTTGCATAAATAATTCCAAAGTTTTAGAGTGTATCAAAAGTTTTACTTATTTAACACCAGTCACAAACACAAGGCAATGTAAGTAGTTCTTCTTTCTTCACTATATACTTATTAAGATTAATCTAAAATTTTCTATTCATAAATACATCTGCTCTTATACAGTTTTACCTTGCTGTGAAAATTCCAAAGATCCAGAATGTAAATCAACATGTCGAAATGCCCTTGAAAGGGCGAAATCTATTGAGGAAATTATTGATGAATTAGAAGCAGGTGGATGTGGTCTTCCGATGCCACATGATCCATTATGGCAATGTTTCTTATCTGATGGAAAAAATGTATACATTTCATCAAATACTAATGAAGTTTCACAGATTAACCAAGTAATTTTATTTAATTTTACTCACATTACAGGAATTACAAAATAAAATTAATTTGGGAGCCGAAAGTCTCCTATTTAGTAACCAAATTTAAACAGTTGCATAGAAAAAGATTTTCACATAATAAGTGTTGCTCTTTTCAAAATTACACATCTTTTTTTTCGTTTAATTCCAGATCGGAATGGATTCTGCAAAATTACATTGTTGTAATAAAGCTGTAGCACCTAAATGTCGAAGACTTTGCCTTCAAACTTTCTCAAATGATTGGACAACCACTAGAAATGACTTCGAGCGAGATTGTCTAATGCCAATTAGTGAATTCGAATTACGACAGTGTGTGGATGAAGTGGATGAGCCATGCACTTTGGGATGTGATGGACTTTCGTTTTGTTCTAATTTCAACAATAGACCAACAGAATTATTTCGAAGTTGCCATAGTAATGCTGATTATGCAGCTAAAAGCAACGTTATGGATTGGCAACGACACGGTTTTCTTAGTTTGCCTGGAGTTAATTTACCAATCAAAAATATTTCTATATGTGCTCCAGAAACATGGCACGCTATTGCGTGTACACTACAAATTAAACCATGTACTCGAGACTCTCATATGAACCAAATATGTCGGGAAGATTGTTATGAAATTTTGAATAAATGCTTGGACTGGTCAAGACTTCAAAGCAGTTTAACGGCTGCTTCAATTTGCTCTAAGTTATCACCAGATGATGAGCTGCCATGTATTTCGTTATTGCCTTATTCATCTCCCAGTGACATTCCATCAGAAAATGGTGGTCATCATAAATTGACATCACCTTGTAAAGGGTTTGTTTGTAACACAACCGAAGTATGTATTCCGTTAAGAAATGGAACAGTTGGTCATCAATGCATACCTGGATGTTCTCTAGGACCAGCTTCCTCATTTTGGGTTCCTTTTGGTGCATACGTAAGAATCCCTATATCAGCTAGTCAAATTGGATGTTTGAAGGTCTGTAGATGTGGAGCCGCGGGTAAAATAGATCACTGTCAACCTTTACCTTGCTTTTCATTTGACGTTTGCTATTTAGCTAGTCGACGTATTGAACATGCGACATGGTTTTTTGTTGAATGCAATATTTGCAGCTGCTATGCTGGTGAAATAATTTGTACGAAAAAACAATGTCGAATACCAGGTATTTTTTGTGTACCAAATCCAAAATTATTAATAAATAATATTTACAATATTTTTCAGGAATAGCAGATAATTCTTACACCAGTTTACCATGTAATTGTCCAGCACATTATGTTCCTGTTTGCGGAAAAAATGGAAACACATATCAATCTGCATGTATTGCCAAATGTACTGGCCTACAAGATACTGAATTTGAATTTGGTTCTTGTGGCTTACATGATCCATGTCTTGACGGAACATACAAATGCCCACTTGGAAGTAAATGTGTACTAGATCGAAAAATATGTCTATCAGTAATGCATCGTCCTTGTTTGCAATATAAATGTGGTACGTTAGTAACTGCAAAAACTTAAAGCATCCGCATCGAAAATTAATTTTTTGATTTTTTTCCAGTAAATATTTCATCAGAATGCCAAAATTCAGAAATTTCAGCATGTGATTCAAAAGGCATAACCCACCCTTCGACTTGTTCACTGTTGAAATCAGGAAAAAAATTCTCACATTTTGGTTCGTGTATAAAGGGCTGCAATCGATTAGAAGGACCGGTATGTGGAATTAATGGTGTTACATACGAAAATGAATGTCGAGCGTGGGCAGAGTTTTCCTTTATAGACTATAGTGGAACATGTCAACAAGTTGGACTTTTAATTCCGGGACGTCGTTGTAAAAATATATTATGCCCCAAAAAATTAAAATCACCTAATTGTAAAAGAATTGTACCTCCTGGAGCCTGTTGTCCAATATGCTCGGCTGGAGCTTTTCGTGTTGTTTTTTCTCGTAAACAAATTGATCGAGCTCTATATCCTCTCAGAGGAAAAAATATGGATATTCTCACGTTGAAAAATATTTTAAAAGCTTTAGATAATTTAATACAAATATCGGAATGCCAATTGGCGGGTTATTTGACAATGGAAACAGATTTATTTATAATAATTCTTAGTCGCGAAAAATATCCTAATTACATACAAACTGAAGCATGTGAGAGAGAAGCCGAAAAAATTTCAAATTTAATTTCTACTCAAAGTCATAAAATTACAACTAATTTAATTTTAAGTAGTTTAACTGTAGCTACTATGATTAATCCAGATTTGGAGACATCATTAGCAGTTGATTTAATTAATTTTAATTTTGTTATTCCAATTATTAGTTTTAATATAATTTTGAAGAAAATAATTATATAGGAAAAATATTTATTTTAAGTGAATTGTTAATTTGGAAATCTAATCAATGATAATTTAATGTTCGAATTTCGGTAATTTCCAAATAAAAAAATGAATGAGAATTCTTATTTTAGTTTAGATGCCATAGATACAACAAGGAGGATTATTACATAATTTGATATGGAACGTAAAAACCTTAAATGGCATATAAGAATCGGTTTTTGTAATGTATTTACGTTCGATAAAAATTTATATTAATTTTCCAGGATACAAAGTATAAGTAGCCCTAACCCTAAAATCCTAAATAATTCTCCATCTAGCAATGTGTTTTACCCAAATTCGAGCCGTAAAATTTTCAAAAATACAATGTGCCAAAAATCTAAATTTCAAATTATGATAGTAATATAAATTACGGTAACCTAAATTCTAAACCTTGTTTTCACCTTGTTCTAGCTTCCATTGTACAACCATACGTATATACCCACGTATATTTTCCCATCCCATTCCAACTCAACCCCGAAGGGACCACAAGTTCATTTAATATCAACGGAGGCGAGGTTAATTAAATATTGCTTTATTTAGAAGTTCTCCTTTCTTTTCCATCATTACCGTGATATTTACTACATAATACATAATAATAATAAATAAGTATAATATCAAATAATGAAATTAAGATCACTGATTAAATTTGGTAATATTTTGTAGAAAATCCTCGTTAAATTTACAACTGGAATAACGCTATGCAGTTATCATTGTTAATGAAGAACATTTTACATAAATTACCATTTTAAAAAATATAAAACATAAAGTTTTTTAAATATTGAGAAATTAATTTTTTTTTTTTTTTGTAATTATTTTGTTCTGATAATAAACTTATAATAATCGTGAATTCATAGTGCCAATTTTATTTTTATTAAGAATTTTTTGTCACAGAAGAAAAAAAAATTTGTAAATAAAATTTAAATAATTATTAATTATGTAAACAAAAAATAAAATATTTGCTGATCCTTAATTTCAATTAATTTCAAGTATACATTTTAAATAAAATATTCCAACAAAATTTTTATTAGATTCGTTCGCACTTCAAGAAAACTTTCTTTTGCCCTTTTATTTTTGATAACTTCATAAGTTGGCAGAAATTTTTTTTTTTTCTTGGAATGCAAACTGGAATTTTCTTCTCATTCCATGCATAACTTACTGAAAATAATTATTATTTTTAAATATACCTACATTATGATGATGTACTGTTTGCAATTCTGCATAGTATAATTTATATAAATTCATTATTTATAAATTCATTATTTATTTATACCTATATCAAATATTTTCAAATTTCATATTTAATCTAATTTCATTTTCTCAATATATCTTAAGAATTTAAAAATATTTAAGTAAATACTTTATTTAAGATTTTGAAAATGTGATATTAATATTAAGATTATAAAAATTAATATTTCTAATTAATATTGTATAAATTATTATAACCAAAGTTTTCAAATATTAATATTTTAAAAGATTTATAAATTATATACCTACATATTGAAAAATAAAAATAATCCAATTTTGTTATAAAATCATATTCTTTTGTTTTTCATAGTTAATTTTTCTAGTTAAGAGGAATCTGACAGTTGCAGTAAATAGTTACAAACAAACTAGAACTAAGAATAAAACATAATGCATGGTACTGTAGGTAGGTAGTCTAGAACATGGTAGAAAATAATGGTGTGAGGAAAATATTAGAATTTATGAGAAATGTTTATAAGCGTTAGTAGATTGATTCAAATACACGAAATATCTATAAATAGTTTGTATTTATAGCCAATCTGAGTAATAATAAGCGAGTCACACTACAACTAAAAAAGCCACTACTCATGACGGCTTTTTTAAATGCGTTCACACTTGCACTTTTTGGTTTTTTTTCTTTTTTTTTCTCGTTTTGTCATATCTTTTTCCTTTTTTTTTGGGAAATTTTTTTTGTTTTTTTATTCGTTTTTTTTAAAAAATTGCCGCCAACTTCCTGAAAGTATGCAATTGTTAGTTTATTTTTTTTCTCACAGAGCTCATTTGTTATTTGATCCCCTGATTTTCTAGTGGCTTTTTGAAAAAGCCACTAGCTTTTTTTTCTTTTTTTTGTATGGAAAAAGCCACGAAATAGCCACAACGATGATAGCTTTTTCAAAAAGCCATTAAAAAGCCGAAGTGTGACAGCCTTATAAGGCTGTCACACTTCGGCTTTTTAATGGCTTTTTGAAAAAGCTATCATCGTTGTGGCTATTTCGTGGCTTTTTCCATACAAAAAAAAGAAAAAAAAGCTAGTGGCTTTTCAAAAAGCCACTAGAAAATCAGGGATCAAATAACAAATGAGCTCTGTGAGAAAAAAATAAACTAACAATTGCATACTTTCAGGAAGTTGGCGGCAATTTTTTAAAAAAAACGAATAAAAAAACAAAAAAAATTCCCAAAAAAAAAGGAAAAAGATATGACAAAACGAGAAAAAAAAAGAAAAAAAACCAAAAAGTGCAAGTGTGAACGCATTTAAAAAAGCCGTCATGAGTAGTGGCTTTTTAGTTGTAGTGTGACTCGCTTATTAAATCTACTATTCATATTCAAAACACCACGCCATCTGTGTGATTAAATAGATAACTATAATCGTGATACTTTCTTATAAATAAACACATTGGTAACCCTCATTCTTCAGACAACAAAAAAGAAACAAACTTGCATTACAAAAGTTTTTTTTCATTTATTTCATTCTTTCAAAAAATTTTATAAAAATTAATTATTTTGCAATTTAAAAAAAATTAAAAAAAAAATAAATTTCAAAAATGATGACAGATTTAGCTCGTGATATTCCAAAAGCAGGATTCAATTTTGAAAATTGCAAAAGGTGACTACAATTTTATTTTTTATTTTTGCTATGTCAGCCGGACAGACATAACCAAAAACAATAATTGGAAATTTGAAAAATAATTTTTTCATATTTTTTTCTATAAATTGAAAATTGAATTATATATACCTACGTACGACCTACCCTAAATCTCTCGAATCTCAAGCTTCTTAAGAAATATTTGATAAGAAATGTTGAATACCCGAGCTTATTCAACTCTGCCCCACAAAGAACTAAATATTCATTTTCATTGCCATAATCTAGATCGTACAACTAAATAGATATCGAATTGTAGTATGTTTACCAGATCATCAATGAAAAATTGATAGATTACCATTACCTTACTATTTTCTAAGCTCTAAAGATACCTAACCACCTATTTTTCCTATTTTTTTTTAAGAAATGACATGCTCATCAAGGAAGGTTTTAAAGCACCAACAGCAGTTAAAACTGGAACAACAATTGTTGGCATCACTTACAAAGATGGTGTAATTTTGGGAGCAGACACAAGAGCCACTGAAGGTCCAATTGTCGCTGATAAAAATTGTCAAAAAATTCATTATTTAGCTGAGAATATGTAGTAAGATTTCAAATTATTATTAATTCAGAAATTAGCATATCTACCTATAAATAATGTCTTTATTTTTTTTAATTTCATCGTATTAAAAAAAAAACAATATCATTTTAATATGTTTTTAGTTGCTGTGGAGCTGGTACCGCTGCTGATACCGAAATGACAACTGATATGATTTCGTCTCAATTGGAACTACTTCGTTTGAATACGGGTCGCCAAGTACCTGTCGTAGCTGCTAACAGATTATTAAAACAAATGTTATTCCGTTATCAAGGTCATATTGGTGCTGCCTTAGTTTTGGGAGGTTGTGATTCAACTGGAGCATATATTTATAGTATTCATCCACATGGATCTACTGATAAATTACCATATGCAACAATGGGTTCTGGTAGTTTAGCTGCAATGTCTGTTTTTGAATCACGTTGGAAGCCAGACATGAGCGAAGACGAAGGTGAATGGAATTTTTGTTTTGATTAAATAATATAATATACTCTTAATTTGCATTTTATATATATAAAACAAATGCGATCTTCAAATAATTTTTATTTTCAACAATTTTCTAGATATCACAGAGATCTCTGTATAACCTGATCATTGAAGACTTCGCATATTATTTAATTTCCTAAGACATTTTATTTTTCGTCAGTTCAATTTAATATTGACTTTAATAGACTTATAAATTATTAAATATCCTAGTCGATTTAAATACATAATTCGAAAATTTCAACTAATTTTACTATTAAAAAAATTATCCACTTATACCACAAAAGCGATAGCAGTTTCAATTTCAATATTCCGAATAAATTATTTTTTTTTATTTGTTATGTCTATTGCACAAAAATTCGATTAAGATTGTTTTTATTTTTATTTTATTTTTTAACAACAATTATTGTATTTAATCTGTCTAATTTTTAAAATTAAGAAATTACTAATCTTTTTTTTTATTTTGTAGGCAAGAAATTGGTTCGAGATGCTATTGCTGGTGGTATTTTCAATGATTTAGGATCTGGTTCAAATGTGGATTTATGTGTTATACGTAAAGATGGTACAAAAGATTATTTAAGAAATCATGAATTGGCGAACAAAAAAGGATTGAGAACTGTTAGTTCAAAATTGTTTAAATTTCTTATTTTTTTTTTTTATCTTACAAATTTAAATTTTGTTTTTAGTTGATTTATGAATTTTTGGCTGGAACTACCACTGTCTTGGAAACTAAGATCAGTAGTTTTGAAATATCAGAAGAAGTTCAACCCATAGCTATGGAGATTGCATAGATTTAAATATATTATGTATTTTTTTTTTCTAAATATTTGAAAATAAATAATCCAGTGGGATGGTTTTATTACTTTAAAAAATAAAAACTTTGAGTTTTGATTTTAATAAAAAAAGGTTTTAATATCTACATAGAATTCTTTGATGAAACTAATATGTCGGAAGGACCATTGCTCCAATATTTCTAGTTGCCACCTAGGTTTTAAATAAATATTTCGCATCAAAAAACCAATTTTTTTTTTCCAAATTAAACGTTTTTATTTTAACTTTGTCTTTAAAAATTATTTGTAATAAACAAATAACAAGATATTTCTTTGTTTAGCCCGATTTTCTAACACTTTTTTGAAGAAAAAGTAATTATAATTTGATAGAAATAAGATGGCCCAGATGAACCAGTGCCAGAACCGCGGAGAGAATTAAATTCTTAACAAATTTTACAGACTAGAGGTTTAAATGAATGTTAGCAATTAAACCTATCTAGCTGTTGTTTTAATGCTGTTTTATACACAAAAAATGTATGTTTAAATGTTTTTTAAATTAGTTTAATATATATCAAAATATATATTAAGTACATAAACCACTAAACTTTGTACGCCGCTTGAGTTAAAAAACAAAAAGAAAAAAAGGCAGCGAGCATATACATCACAATCAAACAAAATTAAACCAGTTTAATGTTTTTATGTTGTGAACACGAATTACACTCATTTAAAACATGTTTTAATTTTATGTGTATAACCGGTAATACCAATTTTTAACTAAGTAGGAGGAGGCACATAAAGTTGACATGAAATTAATGACATGACAGCTGATTTTCACACCACCGACAAAACAATCATCCATAATATTTTAAATTCAAACAAAATAAAAATTATTCTTTTTGAAAATTGAAAAATTAAAATATAAAAAATTTAAAACAAAAATTTGTTTATTTATCATTATCAAAATCAATAATAAATTTTTATAAAGTTTTTTTTATTTTATTGAAGGTTAATTTTTCTGAAATTCAAAAATTAATTTATTTTAGTAGGTAGGTACCTACATGGCGATAATAATTATATTGAGGTTTTCAATTCAATAAAAAATACCATATGCCGGTCGAAATGCAAATAAAATAAAATTGGGTTCATTCAAATTTCAACGCACCTTGATGAGTTTCTTTTAGGTTTTTTGTCATATCTAATTGCTTTCGATTCGAATCAAACATTTCTGAAAATCAATAGATGTGAGTGACCGATGAGTGAATGAGAATAATTTTATTTACATTCTTAGCACCACCTTCCCGTGCTCAACCAAAAGATAAAAATTTTAAATGTCCTAGGTACGAGAAACTTAACTAAATTAACATTTATTTCATTTTTAGTTAGAATGGCCGCTTCCGTGCATTGTCAATTATGGATGGGAAGCTTAGAAAATTATATGACCGAAAGTTTCATTTTAGCGGCATTTCGTAAAATGGGCGAAGATCCTGTTACGGTTCGCCTAATGCGAAACAAATATACCGGTGAGCCAGCCGGATATTGTTTTGTGAATTTTATTTCAGACGAAAAAGCTATCGATGCTATGCACAAATTAAACGGTAAACCAATACCTGGCACTAATCCTATTGTACGTTTCCGGCTCAACAGTGCTAGCAATTCTTATAAATTAATCGGTAGTGAAAGAGAATTCAGTGTTTGGGTTGGTGATTTGAGTTCAGATGTCGATGATTATTCATTGTATAAAGTTTTTTCCACAAAATACACATCAATAAAGACAGCTAAAGTTATATTGGACTCATCGGGATTCTCTAAAGGCTACGGTTTCGTTCGATTTGGCATTGAAGATGAACAGAAGGCAGCATTACGTGAAATGAACGGCTACTTTGGTTTGGGATCAAGACCATTAAAGATCTGTAATGCTGTGCCCAAACCAAAGTCAGCATTAACTCCTGATAATCCAACTGGATTAGCACCACAATATCCTTCAGGTTATGGTAGTGCACCAACAACGACTACCGATTATTCACAATATTATGATCCGAGCAGCACATATTGGCAAGGTTATAACGCTTGGCAAAATTATTATGAACAACAAAGTAGTGGGGACCAATCTGCATATTATCAGCAGCAGCCAACACCACCAACAGCACCAATTACACAGCCAACTGTACAACATCAAGCTGAAGCTTGGGCACAACAACAAAATTATGCAGGAACTGCAGATCGACAAGGACCAGAAGATGATGATTTAGCATTAGTTGAACACAAGTACAACATAGACATGGATAAATTGAATAGAGACTTAGCTGATCGAGATCGACATTTCTGGGATGCTTTAGAAAGCTCAAAATGGCTTCCAATAGAGCAATTGGAAGCATTTTAAAATTAAAAATACTGCAAACATATTTGGTAATAAATAAAACTGAATTTTAATTAAAAATAAACTATTGAATTATTTTGAAAATAGTTTTTTTTTCTTTGAACATGGGACAGCCGTTCAAGTAGACGAAATTCAGTGGATTCGATTTTAACAAGTTTTTAGAAAAGTAATTGTCTGCTGTTTATTTATCTACTTTACTTAATTTTAAGTCACAGGATATAATTATATGGATTTTCTTAATCTTAAAAGACTACGTTCATGAATCATTATTATATCATTATTATTTGATTGAAAGTTATAAATATACCAGCAAATATAATTTAAGAATGTGCCAAAGATTCTTCAACAAAATTTTTAAGTGTGTAGAAATCTTTTTTCTAAAATGCAGCTCAATAAAAAAATATTTAGAACAATATTTTACTGAAAATTGTTAATTTTTAAATAAAAACATTTATTCCCAAAAAAAAATCTATTCTTTATTCGAAATTTAGTTTCAAAAAAGACAAAAACTTTATATTTATAATTATTTTTTTTAAATATAATATACTTTTTTAATCATAAATTTAATTAATTTCGGTTTAAGTTTTTATTTCGTGCACGCTTTGAGAAAAATTTTATTTAAATCTCAATATTGTCTGTACACATCATCGGAAGTAGATAGTTTGACTAAATTTCTGAAAAAATAAAATTTCAATTAACTTTAATAATTTTTTTTTTGTCCCTAGTTTGATTAGAACTCTTTTATTAAACTTAATTTCTGAATTGTTATTAAAAGAAATTTTTAGTCTTTACAATTTTTTTTTTACGCACAATTTTGTAATAATTACATATTTGTAAATCATTGAATAAAAAAATAAATAAAAATTTATTGCAGCTTTTTTATGCGTCTCAGTTGGACGACGAATGATTTTTTTCACTATAAGTAATAAAATTTATATAAAATTGTATTAAAAATGTTATTGCAATTAGCTACAAAAATAATTTTTTTAAGGATTAAGCTAAGCAAATATTAAGCATTAAATTTTGGGGAAATATTTTCTTTTCGTAAAATAGCTGATAAATTATGGCTTTAAATAAGATAAAAACGTAATATTAATAGTTTTCTTTCCTAACTCATTGCGAGCACATATTATTCAACTATAAACCTATAATTCTAATTTTCTTTTATTTTTTTTTTTATTTTTTTTTTTATAAAATTAAATATTATTTTATATTTGTTGGTTTTTTTATTTAATCTTCATAATACTTCAATGAATTATAAAATTGCTGACAATCGTATGGTATATATTTTTTCAAATCTTGTAAATCATCCCATTTGGACTTTTTTATCATATGCAAGGATTCAAATAATTGTGGATAATCCATAATTGGTTTTTTATAATCAGTTTTACAAGTCCTTCCATAAATTAATTCCATCCATTCATCAGTATAATCAAATTTATAATAAATTTTACTTGATTCATATTTTAAACTACGAATATCTTGTTCATCCAAACCATCGCTGCCAGGCATTAAATTTGAATATGTAAATAACATTTCATCGCTATAATTAGAAAATTCTTCAAAATCCATATGTGTAGCCGTGAAATCTTTATGATTACGTTTTATTTCACGAATACATTTTGCCAACTGACTCGGTAAATATAATTCACGTGAAGTTGTATTTATATGCCTATCAATTATTTTATTAATATGAATACATTCTTCAACCAAACTATGATTAATTTCCGAAAATTTTTGAATTATTTTTAAATTTTTATACATTGATGTTAAATTTAGAAGAGCATTTGACATAGTAATGTTACGCATATTTTTTGTGCCATTCGAATATAAAATAATAGGCAAAAATTTCTCATTATATAAATTCTTCAAATGCTGTTCCTTCAAATGTTTTATTAATATTGAGGCAATAACTGATGAAGTAACATTTTCACCAATTTGATCTTCAGAAAATGTATAACAATAATAAAATTTTTTACCAACATCATGAATTGTTACATTATAGCATAATAATTTCGATTTATACAATTGTTCTGGATTATCCTTTAACATTGGAATTACTTTAACTGGTTGCAGATGTACAAACAACAATACAGCTTTATCAGACTCCACCAAGCGTATATCTTTATTACGCTCAGCTTCTGAATTTTCAACTGTTGTTGTGTGACGTTTAAATGGCTCTTCAATTTGTTTCGATTCTTTTTCACATATTTGACATTTATCATCTATTGGCTCACCAATTATATGCAAATGCTTTGATTTCATTATATTTTTGAAATAATGACGTTCAAGTAATTTCAAATTTTGTCCTTTATAACTTTTTTCATATGTATGATAACAATCTGAGTAACTGATGAAATGTGGTTCAACAAACGTTTTTCCATCAATAATAATGCGTGGCAATGTGTCTAACCATTCATTTGCATGATAAGTTGAATCTTTTGTAGCCATAATGGCTTGATCGACCTGCGAACCAATGCTGTACTGTTTTGTCCAACGTAATGTTTGGATTTTTGAAAGTCCTGTTGTGCTACCTAAAATTTTTTTAAATTAATTATATTTCAATCAATGGTTTTATATTATTAAAATATTATTGCAGTAACTCATAGAGCGTTTCAAAACGGGAATTGCTAAAGAAAAAGCGAGCTAGCTTCAGGTTATAATCGATTTGGATCGTTGTTTATTAAGTATAACATAGTTATATTAAACTGTCATTGCAGTATCACATTAAGATTTCTTATTTTAGTCACAGAAACATACATGCAGAGAACTAAATAGAAAGATACATGTATATATGCACCAATTTGATGTATTAAAATTTATATTTCTATAGTAACTTTCTTGAAATGTTGTGATTTTAGTAAAAAAAAAAAAAGAAAAATTTAATTTTTCTTACAAAACATTTTTTGACAAATTTGCACTGGAATTCCATCTTCGTTCGGCAAATGATAAATTAATGTCTCCTGACGCCTTGATTCAAGCAAATTTGATCTCCTTCTTTTTATATTCCTCCTTGAAATCATTGATGCTGCGAACACTTTTCTTTGCTCCCAATCCATTCTAAAAACATATTGGTAAAATTCCAATTCGATTAATAAGAAAATATATATAAATGTATAAATAATCATACCTTTGCCAAATATCTTGAAAAATTTTCTCTCTCAATTGCGGAGTAAAAGTATGACACTGACGACTAACAAGCTTATTGCAAAAATTTGATGTACACGTAGGACCCAATTCTTTTCCTCTGATCTGTATATATTCTCCAGTCTTTGTTTGAGTAATATATGCTTTACCTTCCAATCTTAAGGTTTTCTTAATATTGATTTTCCACAATTCCGGCTGAACAATTGCTTTTGATCGTTTCGGTTTATTAGGGCAATTTGGGTCAAAATAATCAGCAGCTCTTCTTTTCCTTTCTTTTCCAGCTGTTGTTAAATTATTATCTGGCCTGTCAATTTTATGCGGTATGTATATTGGAGTAGCATGTGCTAAATTTTGTGAATTATTTATTTCTTCAGCTGGTGTATGGTAATATATTTGAGGATGATCAATATCATCAGTAGGCTCTTGTTTTTTCTTACTTCGACGCTTTTTCGGCTTACTGGGATCTTCAACAAATCTTATAACCGGCTGTAATTGTTCTTGATAGTTCATTTTAGCTTTTGATAAACCATCACCACCTATTTGATATTTTTTCATCCACAAATTTACCTAATTTTTAATATGTAAATAGATTAAAATAAAAATATAAAAATAATTCTAATAGAAGCTTGGAAAAAAGATTTTTCAATTAAGTAAAGAAAAGGATCAATTTAATAGCTATCATTAAAAAAAAAAATCGACAAAAAATTGACTGGTAATTGTAAGTATAGTTAAAAAAAAAAAGAGTATATTTCTCCAAGGGTTTATATATCTTCTTTAATCACCTGCTTTTGAGTAATGTCGAGCGTATTCAAAAACATAACTTGACAAACTTCTTCATTAATTCCATTACTGTTACGTAATAAGTACGACAATGGTCGATTCTCTTCATTAAATTCTTCAGACACTCGCCGATCAATTGGTTTAGCGAATACCAAATTTGCAACAAAAATATGCCTTTGATCAGAATTCAATGTATTCCAGAAATCATTGAAAATTGAACGACGTGTATCTTCAAAGAATTTACTGCAATTATATGTGCCTGGACATGAATGATGATCACACGGTGGACCCATTTTATGTTTATCCGCCTGTGGTATTCTCTTCAAACTTAAATTAGGCTTTGGAATTTTCGGTGCCGGCAATTGATCTTTCGGTATTTTTGGTGTTTTAGGGCTGGCTTTAGTATTCACAACTTGTGTTGATGTGGTCGTCGTCGTTACTATTTGCTGCTGCTGCTGCTGCTGCGGTTGTGGCGGCAATGGTTTCGGTTTAATATTTGGCGGTGAATCTTCAGCTGGTGTTGATACTTCAACAACAGTTGTAACATTTTTATTCTCTTGTTTAATTGTATGCAAGCTGGCCGTAAAATTTTGCGTATAATGTGTGGAATGCGTTGGTGTCGATGTTGCTGAATGTACGAAAGTTAAAAAATGGGGTGTCGATAAATTTGTTGCTGTCTCTGGTTGGGCCGTTGCTGCCGGAGTTAATTGATGAAATTGTTGACCACTGGCTGTTAATATTGTTTGCACCTGATGTGTTTGCTGAGTTACCGGGGTGGCTTGACTTACAGGCAATCTTTGTAAAATTATTTGTGAATTTGTTTGTTGCGGCTGGGCTTGTTGTTGTTGTAAATTCTGCCAATAATTAATATTTTCGTATGGATTCATCTTTTTTTCTTTTCTTTTTTTGTTTCCCTAAAAAAAAAAAAAAAACAACAGCAGAATAGCAAATTAAAATTTATTTTCGTTTTTGGTTTTTTTTTTTTTTTCAATTTTTTCAATAAATAAATGTTTTAAATGTTTTAATTAAAATTTACCTAATTTGCAATTTTATAAATTGGAAAAAAAAATTTGAAAAAATAAAAATTAGTAATTTTTTTTTGTAAAAATTAAATTTCTTTAAATTTTTATTTTATTTTCTTTTTTTTTTCTTATTTTTTTATAAGATCCATTTTCTTTTTTCTCTTTTTGAAGCTTTTCAATTGGGGATGTGATGTGTGCGTGTTCTTCTTATGTTGGGTATGTGTTTACTGCCAAAAAAAGACGCCGATATTATAATTTTAATTAAAATTTCAATTTCACTGCGTTTGACTGCTCGATTCGATAATTTTTTTTATTTATTTTCCGCACTGGCCCAGCGCCAGTGCCAGTGACCATCTTGTCATTTTTTGTTAAAAAAATTTAAAAAAAAGTTTGTTCCATTTTAATAGAGAGTTTTTAACTGTTAAAATGACAAAACTATCGAATCGATGAGCAAATCATTCTGGTACCGTACCGATTTGTTTTTATATTCACAAAAAAGGGAACTTTACTTATCGACAAAATTCTGTAAATGCATATAATTAATTTTTTCAATATTTCCCTTCATTCACAGTCAAAATAAATGGAATAGTTGAGATTGTTTTTTTTTTATTTTGAGAAGTTCCCCTACTAGCCTGAAAGCACTGAATCATCACTGTTCCATCACTGAGATTTGTTGTTGTTTTCTAATGATTCATCACTGAGTTATGAATGGAGCTCGGGAAAAAACTCAGCGTTAGAAAATACAATTTACTTCCACATACAAACAACTATCTCTCTCACATATGAAACAAAATATACTTGCTTTTATACAAAACTCATCACTGTTTAACTACCCAGTACTCATCACTCATTCATCACCCATTATTCATCACTTATTCACTACCTAGTACTCGTCACTGTTTAACTGGCTTTCCTTTCTAAAAAATAAATAAAACATTTGTTTTATCTGTGGATAAATTTATTATTAACTATAAAAATTAATGAATTAACTATAAAATGAATTGAATTTTAAATTAATTAAGTATCCACAGGCATTCTGACAGCAGCAGGCAAATCTATAGTTTTTCTTTTTTTTGAAGCCATACTTTTGGGTGATTTAAGCACACTCTTCTTCACTTCTTTTTCGAATAATAATACTCCCATTCCTGATCCACAGGCATCTAAACGAGAAACTATGTGTTAACTATATAATTCATTATTAAATTAAATAAAAAATATATTTCTTACCAAATATTTATATTAAATAATTATTTAATTTCGGATTTTTTCATCTTTTTAATTAATAATCTTGAATATTATTTTTAATTTTTAAAATGATTCTCCGATAAATAGAAAAAACTTGTCTTAAATTTTTTTTTTCGTTTCACTTTCAATTTTTTTTGTGTTATTGAAATATAAAACATCTGCCTCTCTTTTTTTCAACCTAATCTCAGTGATGATTTATCAATGACTCAGTGGTGATCACTGAGTTATAGTAAATAGTAAATACATGCAAAAATTTTTATTTATAATATGCTAAAAATCCAATACATTCACGTGAAAATTCGCTCCCATGTATTTGTGACCACTGAGATCACTGACAAAAAGCTAGTAGGGTCACTTTAATTTTCAAAATTTTATTTTTATTATTACATAGCAGCAGCGAGTTTTATGTTTTTTTTTCATTATTTTAATATTTGCTGCTTACTTGAGTTTTTTTTTCATCGTCTTACATTCCATCACTGTTAAATAAATCAACAGACACGCCAAAAATTGACTTGCTGTCGAGAGATAATCAGTGATGCCAGACGTAGGGAATATTCCCTACATGTAGGGAAATTATGTCATAAAAAGACACTGTAGGGAAAAAGGGACAGATTTTTCAAATGTTAAAAAATGTAGGGATTTTTTATCATGTTGGTTGGCCAATATTTTTTTTCTTAAATTCATTGCAAATATTAATAATTACAAATGCAATATTTATTTTTTTATATAATTAATACTATAAAGTATATATCGTCTGCTGAGAAATGAAACGCTGTATAATGAAAAGTATAGTTTCGAGTAATTGAGTTTAAAGATTTGAAAATTAAAAAAAATGTATGGAAAAATATCAAGTAACGTAAAATTTTCATCTAAAAAACACATTTTAATCAACATTAAGAATATTGCAAAATAGTTGTACTTATAAAATCAAGTACGAGGAATCGAATGGTGCTATTATCTAATAATGACGTATAAATATCATACGTTGTTTCATTTCTGAGGAGAGTATATGTTCCTAACTTTTTTAATGATTTTTTTTTTGTTTAGTAAAATTTATAAAATTAATAATAATGATTATTTTTTTTATACAATTAATGCTAAATCTAAATGTTACTGAAAATAAATTTGTAATTTTTTGATATATAAAAATAAAAAAAATATCATAAAAAAACATGAAAAATCAATTTTTTATTTAAAAAATTTGAAAAAAAAACTAAATATCAGTATTTTTTTAAAAAAAAATGTAGGGTAAAATGTAGGGAAAATTATCTATATAACATAGGGAAAAATAGGGAAATTTTTTGCTTGCTGTAGGGATTTTTAAATTTTCAATCTGGCATCACTGGAGATAATCATAAATAGAAAATTTATATAGGGTGATTAATTTTATTTGAATAGTTGCATGTTTTTACATTAAAAAATATTAAGTATCAAAATTTCCATAAAATAAATGCCATTCTCACTTTATTTATAATATTAATTTAATATTTTTTACAATTATTTTGTTATTGTTTTTTTACATTTATTATATAATTATAATTTAACTACATTAAAAAAAAAACCGAAACTGGACTTAACGCAAGTGTAATTTTTTAAGGTTGGTATCAAGGTTATTTTGAGATAAATGCCAGTTCTAAGGTTCAAGTGCAACTAGCCTATAAAAATTTTGGTAGAGTAGGGGTTTATTTATTATAAAAATAAATTAATTAAATGATTAGAATTTCATTATTAACGATAACGACAAAACAAAAAGTGCAATTAAAATTTTGGAAAAATGAATTTAATTAAAACATTAGCTTTATCATTTGCCGGTGGCATATCAATTTGTTGGCTTTACAAATTTATTCAAAATCAAAGGAAAATTACAATAATGAAAGTTCTTTGGACAAATTGTAATCATCACTGCTGCAATATTATACATAATGAAAAAATATGTGATAAATATTGTCTTAAAGTTAGACTAGCTGAATTAAAATATTTATTTGATAAAGCTCAATATTCTATTGATATTGCAATTCATTCCTTCACAATGCCAGATATAGCAAAATATTTATTGCAAGCTCATAAACGTGGAATTAAAATTCGAATTATCTATTGTCAGGGTAATGAGAATTCACCAAGTGCACAAATTTTGAAACTTTTTGAGGCTGGTAAAAAACTTTTTTTAATTCTCAACTAGGCAGGTAGGTAGGTACTAACCTTCCTAGATATTTACCTATAATTTTTTTATAGATATGATAATTTTAGGACCACTTATGATTTACCGATTCTATAGGAATCTATGCCAAAAACACTATTCAGAATTTTACCCGGCTAATTTTCAATAATAAAATCATATCATAATTGCAGTTGACTTTTCAGTTCGTTCCAGATCATTCTAATGTTTTGATAAATTAAATAGAGATATGGACCTGACTCTAAAAAAGACAATGAAGTTTTATAACATTACATAAGTTTTTATTCTTTATTAACTCAGTTTTCCCCGAACGAAAAGTAAAATATTTTGACGACATTGTTTTAAAAATTTTAATTCATTTTAGGCATTTCCATTAATTCACAAGAAAGAAATGTCAATGAGAAATTAATGCATCATAAATTTTGTATTATTGATGGAAAGAAACGAGTTAAAAAAATCCTAAGATCAATTCCAAAAAATTTAAATTCGTTTCTATTGAATGGTTCATGCAACTGGTCGAAGCAGGTTAATATCTTTTTTAGAATATCTACCTATAATAAAAAAATTGCATTCGATTTTCTTTAAATTGAGGTTTTCTTTTAATTTTAGGGGTTTATGTCAAATTTTGAAAATATCATTATCACCAATCATCCGAAAATGATTGAATTATTTGAAAATGAATATAATGATATGTGGAAAGATTTTCAACATTATTCGAATGCTGCAATTGGCTTAGCTAAAAATTAGTTAAAAATATTAAGAAGAAGGGGTGTTTTTTTAAATCTTATTTTATGAATGATAAATAAATGTGAATTGAAAATGCTCGTAGTTTTTTTCCTAATTTTATTATTTAAATTTTTTCTAATTTCTCATTTACATTACATTTCACATTAGTGTTGTAGCTTAAGGTCTGATTACATTACATATTATATTATTTAATTTTATATTAATGTTGTAAAATGTGTATATTTATATTCACAAAGTTAAGGGGTAAACATGGTTTGTAATTCCGTCCTTTGACTTTAAGCTACCGATTAGAAAAAGAATTAGATAGATCTCATTTCCTGTTAGCGTGTATAAAACGCAGAGCACTGTCAAAGGGAAGACAATAAAGTATTTTTTTCGATGCGTTAAAAGAGAAAAAATAATATTAAAATGTATTTATGAAATGCCAAGTGGAAAGTTTCACTTGGACTATTTTTACACTAGGTTGGTACATATATCTAGTTTCAGATGATTTTTAAAGGTTGGTTAGAATTGGTGCATGTTTCAAAAGAAATAATATTAAAATATAACTGATCTGATCGCAAAATGGGTTTTCTTTTGAATTTGTGATTGAGAACTGTATTGTTATTGTTCTGCTCTGCCTTTGTTTGCAGGAAAGGAGTCATATGTTTTCTGTTTGTTTATTTTTCTTTCTGTTCAATGTGATATGCAGAATTGTTTACAACCTTTTATTATTTTTCTGCGAAAGCTAAATTATAATGAAAATAAAATAAATTTTATTATATCTAATTAAAAAAAAAAAGAAAGAAATTACATTAAAATAAAACAAAATTATGAATTTTAGTAAAAGAATTATTAATTTCCAATGCAGAAATTTATTTAAATTGCAATATTTTAAGAAAAGTTGTAAGTTATAAAATGGAGCATGTAAAATTTAACCAAACTTAAAATTTTTATACGGTCTTCAGATTGAAATCTGGTTTCTTCAGCTTCTTACATTATGAACCCAGTTTCTTTATTTTCTTATTTTCCTAATCGATTGATATAAAATTCCATATCAAAATTTGATAGTTATTCCCCATTCCATTTTCCATTTAAGAGAATTTTGTTGAATTTCAAAGTAGGTACCTAGGTAGGTAGGTACTACCGAAAATCTGTTAAATATTCATGTGAAGGGAATTTTACTTAAAAACCGATATTATCTAATATCTACTATTTGTTAACATAAATACTAGGCACTTAATTAAATAATAATTTTTTCTTTAAAGGTTTTTCATCAAAAGCTGAATCAATACAGATTCGAAGTGAATTATTTGCATTGGAACAGAAAAGGCAACAAGATGAAGTTGGTCGAATTGAAAAAATTGAAATTCGATATTTGGGTTTACCCCAAGATACAACTTTAGGTAGGTAGCCTAATTTTGTTTAAAAAAAATAATTAATCTCTTAAATTTTTGTTATTTTAGTTATGAACAAAGGGATTTCAACTCCATTTAATTGTGCTCAACATTTAAGCGAAGGACATTGTAATCGTTCAGCATTAGCTTTATTAGATGGAAATTTATCATGGGATATGCATCGACCTTTAACCGAGAATTGTACTTTACAATTATTAAACTTTAGAATTGCTGATCCACACATTGTCAATCGGTATTACAACGAAACTATAATACTTTAAATTTCAAAACAGTTCATATCATTAATTTTTGTTTTAGCGCTTTCTGGAGAACTTGCTCATTTATGTTGGGAGCTGCATTACAAAATGCTTTCAAAGATGAAGCTGGTTTAATTTTACATAGTTTCCCGGGACCCAATAGTAGGTTTGAATACATTTTTCTCAGGAAATATATTTCTTATTTAATAATTTTTTTTAGTTAAAACGGGTAGTTTTGTGCACGACATCGTAATATCGAAACGCAACTGGAAGCCAAATTCAAAAGAATTACGTGCTTTTTCAGGTGAAATGACAAAATTAGCAGCAAAAGAGTTGAAAATAGAACGTTTAGATGTTAGTTTAGATTTAGCATTAGAAATGTTTAAGGATTCTCGTTATAAAAAAGAACAAATACCTAATATAGCGGCACAAAATGGTCGCATTACCTTATATCGAATTGGTGATCATGTTGATATATCCCGCGGTCCAATGGTTGGTTCAACAAGTTTTCTAGGAAAATGCACAATATCCGCTGTTCATGAAATTGGTCAAGATGGGGATCATGAAGGTATTTACAGAGTACAAGGGGTTGCCTTACCAACTGGAATTATTATAAATCATTTTGCATTCGGAATAATTGAAGAAAGATCAAAGAAAATTGTAAGATATTTTTTCTTTGCAAAACAAAAATTTTTCTTTGAAAATTAATTTTATTAATTTTTTGTTAGAATCCAGCAAGACTACCAACTGAGCCTTTTGAAGAAGTAATCACTGGTGAACAATTACTGGCATAAACTTTTCTAACTTGAAAAATTGTGTATATAAATTAAGCTAGGTACCTATACTCTGAATTGTTTTTTATTCAAAGTTTGTTACTATCACAAAACGCTATATAGACAATAAAATTTTTTTTAATTATTTAGGTATGGTTTTTTTAATATCATAATTGTTTTTGTTTTAGAGAACGCTTGGCAGTTATGGATGATTTTTGACCTTACATTATTATTAGGGGATTATCCGTAACATAATTGATTTTTATCATAATTCGGCCGAAATTTCTCTCAAGTCCAAAGTGGCGACTCATAGTTTTCGTAACCAAAAAATTAAATAATGTTCCTTACAACATTATCGTTTTGATAATAAAAATAATACGATTTTGTTTAGTAGCAGACTATTATAATATTACAAACAACAAAATATCTGCATAAAATGCCAAGCAGCAAACATCAAATCAAGCACAAAACAAAAAAAAAAACAGGAAATTGTACTTCTCGAAAAAAAAAATAGAAGTTTATAAACAAAAATATTTATATTTTAAAATAAATATAAAATTTAGTTAAAAAAAAAAAACAAAGAAATAAAAATGTTTTTAAAATTTGATGCAAGTGTTTGTCGTGTTTGTTTGGAACAAGAAGGTTCAGTGAATTTATTTGATTCAAATTCGGGCAACAACATTGAAAAGTACTTGTTTGTCACTTTCTTGGAGGTAAGACAAACATTATTCCCTCGCACTGGTTTCATAATTTTTTGTTTCGTAGCACATTTTTTTTTTTTTACCAACATCCATAGCACATTTTTTTGCAGTCCTCTGATCAACACTTTTAATTGTTTTTTTTTTTTTTTGAAATCTTTTAATCTAATGAGAATCCTAAAAATAAATTTTATATTAAATCCTCGATGGAAAAATCCTATTTTGAAAGTTCCTTTACCTCTTCAGTAATTTTTTAAGGTTATAGGTAGCTAGTTTTGTTTTCATGTAGGTATTATTCTATATTGAGTTTCAACAATTCCATGGTCTAATTCTGAAGTAGGTACCTAGGTAACTTCGAAATTTTTGCTAAGTAAAGTACCTAACTAGGTTAAAATGTAGTTCATGTAATACATCAAGGCCATCAATCAAAATTGAAACAGAACATTATTAATTCCTAACTATTGAACGGATTTAAAATCTTTTTAAGCTTGAAAGTTAAGAAAAGTACCTAGATGAAGTGATTGTCAGGCTGAAGTCAATAATTTTTAGATATTGGTAAAATTAATGATAAAGTCAGAACGTTAAAACTCTAAACAGTTGCTGGCTAGTAAACTGATAAGTACATAGGTATGTAATGTATTTATTTTTCAATATTTTCAAAGTGCCAAAAATTTTCTTTCTTTGTTAGGTTTAGCTTTCTTAACATTTTCAATAATAAAATAATAAATTATAATTCGGTTTAATTTGTTTGTTTTTTTTTAGGCCACCGAAAATGATGGATTGCCACATTCTCTTTGTGTTAAATGCAATGCTTGCCTTTGGGTAGCTTTTAATTTTAAAAGTCGAGCAATTGCATCGGACAATCAATTAAAATCTTATTTGAAAACAATTAATAAAACATTTTCTTCAACAATGAAACGAGAAAAAGCATTTGAAGATTTAGAAAAAGATTTATCTGAATTGAATTCGTTATTACCAGAAGATGAACAAATCAAAATTGAAGAAAATTTAATTGATATTAAAGAGGAACAATTTGACTTTAAACCAGCGCAAATGTTTCGAAAAAAATCGACTATAGCTACATCAATTTCGGGCTCAACAAAGAATAAAGAAGGAATTGCAAGCGGAAGTTCGAAAAAACCACCAGGTAAAGAGACATTAGAACTTCAAGTATTGATTGATGGAAATAAGAAAATTACTGTCAATGATCCCAATGATGAAGAAGAAGAAGATGTTGCAATGAATGAAATTGATGAGGAAATTACATTTGAAATAACCGAGGCTCGAAATGATGAAGAAGACAATGAACCAGGTATAGAAATGAAAGAAATTGTTGTTAAAAATGAAAAAAAATCTAGAATGCGAACTCGAAAACCAACTAGAGAAGTTAAAGATTTATTAGAATGTACTGTGTGTGAAAATACCTTCACAACAGAATTAAACTTAAATCGGTAAGTAAAATATCAATGCCTGTTAAATACACCCGTCGTTCACACCTGCTTCTGTTAAGACAAGTTCATCTCGAGTATTGAAGTGATATCTCAAAAATCAATGAGATGATCGTACCTTACCTAATATACCGTCAGAATTGGGGATAAAATATTTATTTAAATTTATTTAAAAAAAATTATAATTTATAAATATTAAAATTTTTATTTTATTTTAGGCACATGAGAATGCACGACAATTCAAATCGACCAGCTCACAAGTGTAACATTTGTGGTAAATTTTCTTAGAATTTAAAAAATCCGCAATCGAAATTTTTTTCTTTCATTTCATTTTGTTTTTTGTAGGTAAATTATTCACTCAATTGAGTTCGGTACGTCAGCATTTACTGATACATACAGGTATAATAATATTTATATTAATTTTTTTCGGTTTTCTTAACATTTTTTTGATTATTTTCAGGAGAACGACCATACCTGTGTACAGAATGTCCGAAAACTTTTCGTAGAAAGAAAACCTTGACATCACATTTAATGAGCCATACAAAAGAGAAACCATATATTTGTAGCTATTGCAAAGATAATTTTTCAACTAAACAAGCTTTAACGGTATTTCACTTTTAAATATACATTAGAAGGTTCTATTAAAAATATTTGAAGGAATTTTTATGTTGTTGTTGTTAATGGAATCGTTCGTGTTATTTCAAATTTTATTTAGAAAAGTCTAAATTGATTATTATATTGTTTTTATTTAATTTTTTTTTTTAGAATCACACTTATCGTGAACATGAAACCAATGGAGAAAAAGTTATTTACAAATGTTCGGATTGTGATAAGGTTGTTAGAATTTCAAAAAGTTATTTAATTATTAATTTTTTTATTTACTTTATATTATTTATTAAACCCTAAAAACTTATTTTTGTATTAACTTAATTAAGTCTGGAATTGCACAAGGTTGTTTCTTTCGGTTATCTGTAATTTGGGTTGGAACAATTATTCAATTGAGTTCAATTATTTTATAATTACATCCGGATTAACGATACCTTTCTAAACCGCATTACGTAATTTGTTTCTTTTAAATTATTATGGTGTTGATATGAATAGTAAATGAAAAACATTTATTTATTTTATTGATGTTTTTTGATATTTTTTATTACATTTTAGTAATTTATTTAAATATAATATTTACTTTATTTTTTAAAGGTTTATGCTTCCAAATATAGCTTGAATGAGCATATGACTTGTGCCCATACTGTGAGTTTTTCTCTTTTTACTTTTATGGAAGATAAATAAATAATAATTTTTTTTAGAGTGAATTCGTCTTCAAATGTGAAATATGCTCGTAAGTTTTTATCTTCTTTCTTAACGTAAGAACATCTGTGGTAAGAAACCATAATGACCAAAGTGGAGTTAGGGCAAAACATAGTTATTTATATTATAAATACTTAAGTGATGATTTCGCTATGATAACGATATTTATAAATTTTTAAATTGCTTTATAATAGACTTTGATTGTTATGCGGTGTCAGCTATTTTTGTATAACTAATTTTACTTTCAAGTAACTACAAAGTATTAAATTTCATTTTAGGAAAATTTATTATAGCAAATATGCTTTTCGAGCTCATGAAAAAACTCATAAAGAAACTAACACTTGTGTTCTATGCTCGAAGGCTTTCAAGAGCTCAAAAGAATTAAAAAATCATATGGATTGCCATGAATCAAATGAAGAACACAAATGCGAAATATGTGAAAAGGTATTTAATTTTTTTTAAAATACTTGTGACCTAGAAGGGCAGTCTTAATTTTTTAAAAGGAGACAAGAAGGTATTCAGCCAATAATATGTTTTTTTTTTTGAAGAACACAAAATCGAAATATTTTTATTTATACGAGATACTCAATATTGAAAATTTGTATTCCAAAAAAAATTTAAAACATTTTTAGACTTTTGGAAGAAAATATAAATTGATGATTCATATGAGAGAACACGGAGATGCAGTTGATTCAGTTGTGCACTCAAATAGGGAGAAATATCAATGCAAAAAATGTCAAAAAAAATATGTTAATTTGTAAGTTTTTTGAACATTCATTTATGCACAATTTTTAAACATAAATATATTTTTAGAAACGCTTTGCATGACCACATTCGTGAACATTTGGAACAAGAAAAATTGTTTCGTTGTTTTGATTGCGAAGAAGTTTGCGACACAAAATTTGAATTAAGCTTACATTTCCAGAGCCACAAACATCAATATGTAGATAACATGATTTTATGTTGTTCGTGTAATGTTACTTCAAAAGATTTTGACAATTATTGTGCACATATGCTAAAATTTCATGAAGTGTGTGATAATGCTTGTCCAGAGTGTGGTGAAAACTTTGATCCAATGGACTACGGGTAATTTTGGGAATTTGTTGTTCGTTCGTTCTTAAAATTAAATAATTTTATCAAAAACATATTTTCAGGGCTATCGTACAACACAATATCGATCATGAAGTTTTAAAACTATAAATATTAACAGTGACATTGCATTTTGCCAAAATGAAATTTATTTTAAAATTTTAGAAATAATTATCGAAAATTATTGTTAAAAGTTTATAAATATTTTTAATTCTATAACATAAGTTATGAATTTAACTGAAATTGAGAAGACATTTTGTGATTAGCTTATTGAGTGACAAGGTACATATGTATTTTTGAATAGAAAGATATTGCATGCAATGATGACCACTTTTTGTTCGATTCCTAGTAAATAGTCTATTTGAACCAATCTTCAATAATATATTACAAAAATTAAACTTATATTTTGAAACTTAAATATTTATTGGACAATAGAAATGTAAAGTTTAAGAAATTAGGTACCTACTTAAAGTTAAGTACACAATGTTACCAAATTTAATTTTTATTTTAAAATCCTCTGATCTGAAGTATCCCAGCCTAAAGATCTTTCAATAGCCATTTTCCACCTTGAATACCGAACATCACGTTCATTTTCGGTAATTAATGGCTTATAAATTGTATACGCAGTATCAGACGATGACATTAATTCAATACTATTACTGTCAGTTAAGGCACGATAGGCGATCAAAGCTACACCCTAACAAAAAGAAATGTCTCGTTAATATTTGTTTTTGTTATAAATAGAAATTTCTTACTAATGATGTTGTTTCAGCAATTTTGGGTTTTATTACATCAATACCAATTAAATCGGCCTGTAATTGTAATAATAAAGTATTCGAAGTTACACCTCCGTCTACTTTTAATTTTTGCAATGGATAACCACAGTCTTCTTTCATTGCTGTCAAAATATCACGAACTTGATAGCATATTGCTTCAAGTGTTGCCCTTACTATGTGCTCTTTTCTTGTTTCCTCTGTAAGACCAATAATTGTTCCACGAGCCTCTTGATTCCAATATGGAGCGTATAGACCGCTAAAAGCGGGAACAAAATAAAGATCATTAACGCTATCAACTTTCCTTGCAATTTCTTCTACTTTTGTGACGTCATCAATTAAATTCATATTATCACGGAGCCACCTAAAAAATGTTTATGATGAATTTGTTAAATCAATCAATACTTTACAACTTCAAGAAAATTTACTCCAATTTTTAGTTACCCAAAAGCAGCACCAGCTATAGCTACACTTCCTTCTAAACAATATATTGGATTCGCATTTTTTCCTAATTGATAACCAACAGTTGTCAATAAACCAGCTGTTGAATTAACAATTACATTACCAGTGTTATAAAGTAAAAAGCATCCAGTACCATAGGTAGCTTTTGCTTCACCTATATGTAAGCATTGCTGCCCCACCATAGCTGCTTGTTGATCTCCTAGAATTCCACAAATAGGAGCACCTTCTAAGCAAGGCAACTTTATATGACCATAAATTTCTGAACTAGATCTAATTTCAGGCAAAACGCTTTCAGGTATACCAAAAAAATTCTTCAAATGTCGATCCCATTGAAGGGTTTCAATATTCATAAGCATTGTCCGTGAAGCATTGGTTGAATCAGTTATATGTAAACCACCTTCAACACCTCCGGTCAAATTCCATATAATCCATGTGTCAACAGTACCAAATAAACAATTTCCATTTGCCATTCCATTACTAACTTCTTTAATATGATCTTTCAGCCAGCGTAATTTTAATGCAGAAAAATAAGGTGATATTGGAAGGCCACATAATGGTTTTAAATAACTTTGATTTCTTGAAAGATTCGGAATACTTTCCATTAAATGATCGACTGTAATAGATGTTCGCATATCTAACCATATGATTGCATTATGATATGGTATTCCAGTGGTTTTATCCCAAACAATTGCTAGAAATAGATAAAAAGAAATAGATAAAAAGATGACGATTGCTCATTTTAGTTCTAAATTTGAGAATTTAAGCATGGATGATATTTTACAAAATTTAGCAATTTGTTTTCGTTTCTTAAGGTTTATTTTGACGACCATCATGGTGTAGTGGTATTGCCATTATCCTACGACGATTCCCGGACAGTTGCCCAAATGACATTTGCCAATCTGACATTTGCCCACGGACATTTGACAATCTTACATTTGACAATCTGACATTTGACAATCTGACATTTGACAATCTGACATTTGACAATCTGACATTTGACAATATGACATTTGACAATCTGACATTTGACAATCTGACATTTGACAATCTGACATTTGACAATCTGACATTTGACAATCTGACATTTGACAATCTGACATTTGACAATATGACATTTGACAATCTGACATTTGACAATCTGACATTTGACAATCTGACATTTGACAATCTGACATTTGACAATCTGACATTTGACAATCTGACATTTGACAATGTGACATTTGACAATCTTACATTTGACAATATGACATTTGACAATCTGACATTTGACAATATGACATTTGACAATCTGACATTTGACAATCTTACATTTGACAATCTGACATTTGCCAACGGACATTTGCCAACGGACATTTGCCAAACGGACATTTGACAATCCGACATTAGCCAACGGACATTTGCCAATTCTACATTTGCCAACGGACATTTGCCAATTCTACATTTGCCAACGGACATTTGCCAATCCTACATTTGCCAACGGACATTTGCCAATCGGACATTTGCCAACGGACATTTGACAATATGACATTTGACAACGGACAGTTGACAATGTGACATTTGACAATCTGACATTTGACAATCCGACATTTGACCAGTTTTTTCGTTTTACAAAACTTACTTTTTTATGAAAAAATTTACTTTTTTTTTTGAAAAAATTTAGTAAGTTTTCGTTAGAATATTGCAGAAAAATCCTAGAATGTTGGAAATAAACCCCAGAACATGCAATTCGCAGTGTATATATTATGATTTATAAATATACTAGCTACGACTCTGACTGTTTTACTTTTGCAAGTGGAATTTTTGTTATCAGGTTTATAGAGAATTTTAAAAGCCAGTTATTTTATAAATTTGTAGAAAACTATCTACGGGGAATTAAGATTTATCATTTTTACTTATTCATCGAATGAACAGGTTTCCAAACCAAACCAGATTTGTGTTTTTGATCATTTCCTCTTTTTATGTACAAAACTTGAATGAAATCGGACTCCAATCAGGTTTTAAAATAACCTGTAATAACCCACGACCCGAGGTAAAGACATGGTGTAAGTTTGATCGATTGAGCGGTAACATATAAGCAGACAGACAAACATACTTTAAGTTTTATATATATAAAAGAAGATAGAAGATATTTATAGTAAAAAAAATATGTAAAATGTGTGTATATAAAACCATAAAGTTAGTACTCTTTATAAGATTTTACTAGATGAATTAATCTAAAAATGTAGGTAAATTATTGAAAATGCAGAATTACAAATTTTTTTAAAGGTTTTTAAAAAATAAATATCATTTCGCAACGATTTTAAAGAGTCAAATTCTTTAAATTTAGGAATATTCGGCGTTGTTGTTGAAATTTAGTAAATTTATAAGTTTAGTGTTGCGAATTTACACAAATTTTTGATTTAGTTTTAACACATGTATATAAATTAAATTCTTAATTTGAGTAATATTTATTTTAAAATGGTAAATCTTAAACGACATAATGAGTAACTTTACGCGGCTGCTAACCAGAACGCAACGCCCTTTATTTTCGTTTGAATGTACAGTAGGTTGAGCCAATTCTTAAGTAAATTTAAATTGGATCAAGTCTTCTGTAGCTTCAAACAAAAATAAAAGGCATTGGCGTATATATATGTCATTGAAAAACGTAACTGAAATGTTTTTGAAAAAACGGTTTTTTGCAATTTTCTCGGTAAAGCCGGGATGTAGTTAAAACAGAATTTAGCAACAGAAACAGAATCCCATACATTTGAACAGAATTTATTCTGCGACAGAATTTTACAACAGAATTTAGCGACAGAAAAATTCATTCTGTCCACAGAATTTGAATAACCTCAAACGAGGTTATTTTCTGTTTCTGTTGCCAGAATGTCAATTGAATTTAATTTAATTTTTTTTTGTATTTGTTTATTTACGTTTTTTCTAGTTTTATTTTGTCGGAAAATGGGGAAAACAATTAAATAATAATAATAAAATAATTTTTAAAATCGTAATGACAAGTAAATCGTTCTGTTTCTGTTTTAAAGGCAGCAATCTCATGAGATTCTGACCAGAATTTCAGTAGCAGAATAAATTTTTCTGTCGCTGATTCTGTTCTGTTGCTAAATTCTGTTTTAACGACACCCGGGCTTAACGGTACATTCTAGAATTATAATTTAATAAAATTACTTATGTTTTAAAAAAAAAAATCCAAAAATCTCCAAAAACTTCGGAGTAAATTGCATTTATAACTTTTTCACGCATTTGAACTTTTTATCTTATATTTTTGAAACGGCAAATGAAATCAACCCAATTCTTTGATTTTTCTAGAGGTGACAGTTGTACGAAACTTTTAAAAAAAAGTTATTTGAACAACATCCTTTTGAAAAAGGCCTAAAATCCACAGGCGGTTCTAACGGGAGTCGCACACGGCGCGATAGAAAATTGTAGCTTCTATTCTATTCACAATGCCATAAACGTGAATTTTACAAAATGTTTCCTATACTGCAGTCATAGTGGAAAACACAGTATCTACTAAAATCTGAAAAATTTAAGTATTGATGGCATTTGATAGTAAAAATCACAAATTTTTGAATACAAAAAATTTGCTAAATTATTTTGGAAAATCGATCCAAAATTTCAAAAAAGTTTTTTGATTGTAAAATGTTTTGTATATTTTGTTAAAATTATAAAATTTGGCGGCATGTATTTTTAATAATGAAAAAATGCAACATAACTGTACGGAAATACCGTACTATAAAATATACTGAATGAAGAATATTAAAAAAAAGAATAATACGACTAATAAACTTTAAACCTATTATTCTCATATTCAGTTTTTATGTAAATACTGTTTTTTTCCCCTATGACTGCGTTCGACGTTCATCAAAATATATAGCGAAAATCTTATAGTCTCAAATCATGTTACCGATTTTGGTGTAATATACCAATTGATAAATGTAGAGGTCAATCCAACAATGCTGCAAATATCGCGTAAATATTAGGGTCTGCAAGCGCATATAAAAAGCAACATAGTCCAACGCGCTTTACTAAATTTTGTAATTTAATTATTTTTTGATAATTTAGTTTATAGAAATAATATTTAAATGAAATTGATTTTGTTTGAGGTTTTTCATTAAATTTTAATTAATATTATTTTATTTTATTTTAATTTAGAGAGTAGAGGCCCAATTTTTTTTTCAGCGCCAGGGGCCCCGACACCGTTAAAACCGCCTCTGCTAAAATCGCCCCGAACCGCCTAGGACACATTTTTTTATTATTTTTTTTCTTGACGGGCTTCGCGCGAACGAATGGGACGCGGTATGAAGTAATTTAAAATGAATAGTATCTTCTCCATAACTTTTCTGCATAATACTCACGTTCCCGGCAGCAACTCAATTAAAAACAATGAATTTTGACCGCGGCAAAATGTGCGGACAAAATTCATTTTCAAAATGAATTTTGGCCACGACTCAATTTATAAAAAAAATGAATTTTGACCGCGGGAAAATGTGCGGGCAAAATTAATTTTCAAAATGAATTTTGACCGCGCCTCAATTTATAACAAAAATGAAATTTGACCGCGCGGTCAACAGACATTTTGTCCGCGCCTCAATTTATCCGCGCCTCAATTTATAAAAAAATGTAATTTGACCGCGCGGTCAACAGACATTTTGTTGCTCGGAAAAATGAATTTTGCCCGCTCATACAAACTTTTTCCGAGTTCATAATTCATGCGGTCATAATTCAGTGCTAACTTTTTATCAGCTAATGTTAATGGATGAGCTCCAAGAGGACTCATAAAAAAAGCGGAAAATGATTTGCTAAATCAAAACAACCCGTAAAAAGAAAAATAAATATATGGCTATTTCCAATATTTTAAAGAGTCAAATCCTTTAATTCTAATATTAAAATGTTCGGCGTTGTTGGTTAAATTTAGTTAATATATAAGTTTAGTGTTGTTAATTTAGAAAACTTTTTGATTTTATTAAAAAATATAAGATATTTTAAAAATTGTTTTAATACAATATATTTAACTTATTTTCTTAATTCGAATAAAATTTATCTTAAAATGATAATTCTTAATGGTAAATCTTGAATAACATAATGAGTGACTTTTACGCGGCTGCTAACCAGAAGCCAATGAAGATGTACAAAAAGGAAGTCCTTAAGATGTCTTGCGTTATTGAAGGAAAAATATGACGTCGTTATAGAAGTGAGAAATGAACATAACCATGCTGCGGATTTGACCAAATCCAAGAAAAGATTGGCAGCAAATAAAATGAAAGAAGCAGCTTCTAGCTCAATAAGAGGGAGCACCAGTAAAATTTATCAGAGCATTCTTTCCAAAGAAGGAAAAAGCCAAGAAGAAATAGATAATTTGGCTCTAATTCTGCCAGAAAAGGAAACTTGTTTGACTCTTATAAGGAGAAATTATAGAATAGTTATAACACAAAAGGAGCCGCAAGAAATACCCGAAGAAGTGAAAAAGCCGAAAAAAGAGGACAAGCCCATATATCTTTGAAGGGCGATCAAAGGAGTATAAGTCAAGTTTTTACAAGAACGAAATACATACATTATTTCTTTGACTTATTTTCCTATGATCGCCCTTCAAAGATATAATATGCGATTTTGACCACACAACAATGAAAGGCATATGGAACATGGACGCTACCTTCGTCTACCTTCATCTAGCAAAAAATATATATGGCAAAGTTAAAAAAGAAGGACTCCGAATTGTATATATTATATTTATTATACATTATATATTATATTATATATACATACACATATTATATTATATATGTTCTGCCAGTGCGCTCATCATTTCAAAATTTTTGTCTTTTTTAAATTATTTCATCTACCAAAAATTTTTTTTTGGCAAAGTTAGAAAAGAAGGACTCCAAATTACGTTTATTAATGATATGGAATTTCAGAAAGCAATCCGAATGCTGGTGGCCCTGTCATTTTCGAAACCTGATGACATTTCCGATTTGTTCATGAAAATTTGAGAATGCTATCCGGGAAAGAGTTTAAGAAATATATATATGTATTTTGAAAATACACATATAAAACAATCGATCTTTTCCCTCCAACGACATGGACAAACCTTTAAAAAAAATTTGTAATTCTGCATTTTCAATGATTTACCTACATTTTTAGATTAATTCATCTCGTAAAATATTATAAAGACTACTAACTTTATGGTTTTATGTATGTTACGGTGAATGTACGAATTCCGGGGAATGTGAGTTTAAAAACCAGTAATTTTAATATTACATTACATTTACCGGCCCGATTGGCCCCATTTTTGTGTAGGGCGTATAGGGTTTACCGTTATCCAAAACAGGGGAGTGCGGGGTGGCGGACGGGCGAACTGGTGGTCGGTCAGTTGAATTTGCGGCGCGCGCCGTAAAATCCACTGGCCGACCACCAGTTCGCCCGCCCGCCACCCCGCACCTACCTATTTGCATAAGGGGTAAACCCCCTACGCCCTACATAAAAATGGGGCCAATCGGGCCGGTAAATGTACTGTAATATTAACATTTACCAAAAGTAAACTCACATTCCCTGGAATTCGTACATTCACCGTAACATATACACACATTTACATATTTTTTTTACTATAAATATCTTCTTTCTTCTTAAAATATATAAAACTTAAAGTATGTTTGTCTGTCTGCTTATATGTTACCGCTCAATCGATCAAACTTACAACATGTCTTTACCTCGGGTCGTGGGTTATTACAGGCTATTTTAAAACCTGGTTGGAGTCCGATTTCATTCAAGTTTTGTACATAAAAAGAGGAAATGATCAAAAACACAAATCTGGTTTGGTTTGGAAACCTGTTCATTCGATGAATAAGTAAAAATGATAAATCTTAATTCCCCGTAGATAGTTTTCTACAAATTTATAAAATAACTGGCTTTTAAAATTCTCTATAAACCTGATAACAAAAATTCCACTTGCAAAAGTAAAACAGTCAGAGTCGTAGCTAGTATATTTATAAATCATAATATATACACTGCGAATTGCATGTTCTGGGGTTTATTTCCAACATTCTAGGATTTTTCTGCAATATTCTAACGAAAACTTACTAAATTTTTTCAAAAAAAAAAGTAAATTTTTTCATAAAAAAGTGAGTTTTGTAAAACGAAAAAACTGGTCAAATGTCGGATTGTCAAATGTCAGATTGTCAAATGTCCGTTGTCAAATGTCATATTGTCAAATGTCCGTTGGCAAATGTCCGAATGGCAAATGTCCGTTGGCAAATGTAGGATTGGCAAATGTCCGTTGGCAAATGTAGAATTGGCAAATGTCCGTTGGCAAATGTAGAATTGGCAAATGTCCGTTGGCAAATGTCGGATTGTCAAATGTCCGATTTTAATGGGCAAATGTCCTGTGGCAAATGTCCGTTGGCAAATGTCAGATTGTCAAATGTAAGATTGTCAAATGTCAGATTGTCAAATGTCATATTGTCAAATGTCAGATTGTCAAATGTCATATTGTCAAATGTAAGATTGTCAAATGTCACATTGTCAAATGTCAGATTGTCAAATGTCAGATTGTCAAATGTCAGATTGTCAAATGTCAGATTGTCAAATGTCAGATTGTCAAATGTCATATTGTCAAATGTCAGATTGTCAAATGTCATATTGTCAAATGTCAGATTGTCAAATGTCAGATTGTCAAATGTCAGATTGTCAAATGTCAGATTGTCAAATGTCAGATTGTCAAATGTCATATTGTCAAATGTCAGATTGTCAAATGTCAGATTGTCAAATGTCAGATTGTCAAATGTCAGATTGTCAAATGTCAGATTGTCAAATGTCAGATTGTCAAATGTCCGTGGGCAAATGTCAGATTGGCAAATGTCTTTTGGGCAACTGTCTGCCCCCCCCTACGACGTGTTCGGTCGTGGGTTCGATTCCCACCTCGGACTGGAATTTGTGTCAATTTTTCAATTTGTCTCACTTGAATTAAGTGTTTGTGTTGTTTTTTTTTTTAATTCTCAGTGTCAAACACTATACAATTTTCAGATAGTTCTCAGTTTTATCTAATAACAAGAAAAATAAAAAACTTTTAATACTTGTTTCTCGTTGATTGGTTATGCCGACGCCAATTATATCTTTGGGTTCACCTCCTAATTCTTTAAGTTTTTGAACTGCTCCTTCGATGCATTCAGTAACTGTTGAAATAATAACCATTGGATCTTGTTCTACCCATCCCTAAAAAATAGTTGATATATTAAATTTTGTTTTTTAAATTGATTATTGATAAATAAATATTGAGAAAAAAAAATTAAATATTTATAAATAATAATAATATTAAACAACTTTATTTATTGAGAATTAATTTTGTTGAAAATTGCAAAAAGTTGATAACTATCTGAGCACTTTTTGAGATAATACCTGTTTGCTTTTGGGAATTTTCCACAGAATTATATTTTAATGTTAACATGTGTCATCATATTAATATTATAATGTGAATATAAATCATAAAATATAGATTTTAGAAAACGATATTATTATAATTGGTTAATTTATTATATACGGTATAAAGAACATTATTTTTTTTGTTTATTTTACCTCTTGTGGGTAAATTTGTGGAACACTTATTTGATGATAACAAATAATTTCATCGGTACCGGCTTTAAAAATCATAAATCTTGCTGATGAAGTACCTTCATCAATAGCACCAATTAAAGGCCCAAATTTCATTTTGTCACACAAGAAAATTTTAAATTACGATTAAAAAAAAGAATTTTTTTTTTTTACTTGAACTTTGTAACTTTACACAAATAAGTAATACAGTACTATCAATTCAATAATTATAATTTTTGTTTTAGAAAGTTGTACTCTGCTTGATTTAGTCCACATAAAAATCACTAAAAATAAATGAATGATTTCATAATATTTATTTAATTGTAGGTAATTAAAAAAAAATTCTTACCTAAATTATTTTATTTTATTTTATTTTTTAAAATCTATTAATTAATATAAATATTGTTTTTCAACTTTTTCAATATTGTTTTTCTTTTGCTTATCTGATTTGGTAGGTATCTGGTTTTTGGAATTTTTTTTTTCTTTGCAGACTGCTGATTCTGACAACACTCAACTATTATGTTATCAAATCTTACACATATGAGAACATTTTAGTTTGTTTTAGTTGTAAAGACCAAAATTTAAAATTTGAAATATAAAAAATTTTTTTTAATATAATAAATAATAAAATAATGTTTTAATAAAATTGATTCAAATCATACTATTGAAAGACTCTTTGTTTGGATTGTACTAGCAGATAATTAAATCTAAATAGATTCAACAAAATCATTATATGAATGAAATCGATAATTAGGACTACAAATTGCTGTTTCGTTTTTTTTTTTGAAACGCTAAATAAATATTTTGGTCACACTATTAAAAAAATTAAAAACTACATCAAATTGAAGCTACTTTAAACAAATTCTTCGATCCTTACGTTATCATAATATGATAACTTTTTGTAAAATTCACTGGTGAAAAATCAAGAGGTTAGAAATATTCATTTGTTGGGTTTCCTCCAATTAGTATCATTGTCAATTTTTTTTTTTTTTATTGTACATAATACCTTTAAAATTTTAATTCGGTTAAAAAAATTCATTTAAAATGTACCATCTTTTTTTTTTTTTTTATAAATTTTTATTAAATAATTATCATGATTAATTACAATTAAATAATTAAATTATAAACGGATGTGTAATGAATTAAATTTTTAATTACAATTATTACATTGTAAGTTGTTGATTACGTAAATTTACCAAAATTTTTCATTTTAAATGAAAATAATACTAAGTTAATTAAATTAAATTCATAGATAAAACATTATAAAGAAAAATTTATTTTTAAGAATAATTATCAAGTCTATATTATAATTATACCCCATATTTGAACATCGAAATCGTTCAGATATGGGAGTAATATAATTCGTAAATAATATCTTAATCTCAAATTAATCTAGCATTTTTTTGACTTCTGTTTTTAATGTAACAATTTCTTTATTATGTTAAAAGACAATTAATTTGAAAAAAATAAAAATTAATACATTTTAAAAATATAATATTGGTTTGAATACCAAAACTTACCACTAAAATAAAATAAAAAAATATTGTTCATAAGAATATAATATGATCGATCGACTTCTCAACATTAATACAATTTTAATTAAGAACTTAAAATATGTTGAAGTAGGTTTATCATTTGAATAAAAATTATTTTATAAACATAATATTTTAAGGAAATTCGATCAAAGTTTAATAATATGTACAGTACATAAAACTGATTTTAGTGTTAAAATACACAATATAGAAAAGAAATTATTTTTATTTATTTTTTAAACCTGGTTCTCAATTCAGTAAAAATTTAAAATTACAAAACAATATGTAAATATTTTTTAAAGCATTATTTGATTCCTTTAGTTATATGAATAACAAAGGGTATGTATTTTACGTCCTTCAGTTTTCATAAACTGAAAAACCTAATTTCCGTTATTGAGAAAAAATTTTATCATTTTGTTGAGAATTGACAGAGACTGTTTTTTTTTCACAACGTCACGACTGATATTTCGCCAACAAGAAAATTGTGAACAATTTTTAAATTATTTTTTTTAGTGAACTGAGAACGAACAATGAGGTCATTACAATTTTTTTTTTGTCACCTGAATTGATAACTAAGCTTTAACAATTTTTTTAATCACCTAAAATGAAATCACTTTCATTTGATTTATTCATATTAATGATGATAGTTTTTGCTGCTTTATTTTCACTTTTAATATTAACATTTGCATTATTATCAGTTACTGCAATAACTTCATGATAACTAAGTTCAGATAAATCATTTGTATCCAATTTTATATTGCCTTCATTAGAAGGCTTAGCAGTTTTATATAATTCATCTAAGTTTCCTAAATGTACTAAATTAATTTTGTTATGCTTTTTCAATTGATGATTATGTAAATTATGTCCACTATCAAAATAATCCGCACATAAATTACATTTAAAAATGTGCTCTTCGGCATAATCACTTAAATTGTCATTAGTATTAGCACTTGCCGTATCTTCGTCATCATTATAATCTTTGTCGTCATAATTATCATTATCGTCATCATTAGTGTCATCATCATATTTGTTAATATTAGGTTTTGATTTAGAATTATGCGTTCTTTCGTGTCTTAATAATAAACGTTCTGATTTAAATGAAATATTACAATATTTACATTTATGAAATTTATTATTTTCAAATTTTTGAACGCAATTTTGATTTATTGATTCATCAGAAGTAGAAGAAGTATTAGTATCATTATTATGAAATATTGCGGTGTCAACAGTTTTTGGTTTTTTAGCATAATTTTGTCTTTGTTGCTGCTTAAGTAATTCTTTTTCAAATGCCAAATTAAATGACACATCAAGTCTACGATAAATTCCAGTGTTATTTACATTTTGTATTGTACTACTATTTAAATTGTTATTACTAATTTCAGAACATTGTACAATATTACTATTATTACTATTTTGTGAGTTATTATCATTACTATTAATATAATCTTCATCATCATCACTTAATTTTACAATTGTATCTTGATCATTGAATTTTGTTTGTATATAACCATCTTTATTATGAATACGCTCGTGTTCGAGTCGGCTTTCATTTGTTATAAAAACTTTATTACAATATCTGCAACCATAAGCAATATGTTCTTTATTAACATGTTCATTTAATGCATTTTGTTTTGAAAATATTTTTTTACAAATTTTACACGAATGTGCATTAGGATTACACATTGAATCTGGTTTTTTTTTATGGATATTAAGTGCTTTATTACCATCAAAATATTGTAAGCATGTATCGCATTTTTTCATACATTTTTTCATTGTTCTGATTAGCGGGACATCATCAGAATCTTCAGCAGAATCATCATCATCATCATCATCATCATCATATTTTGTTTTATTTTTTTTAGGTTTTTTTACGTTTGATGCAAAAACATTAAAATGTGGTTTTGATTTACCATTTTTTCTATCAATCGAACAACCTGCAAAATCAGGTGTTTTTGATTCATTTTGTTTCTCAATGAATTTGATAAATTCTTCATTCATTTTAGAAATTATCTAAAAAAAAAAAAAAGATTGAGCATATTTGTTAATTTAATATATTTACATTCATTTTACTTTTTTTAGAGTAAAATTTAAGCAAATTCAATTTTTATATTTCTATATATTTTATAAAATAAAATATATTTGGAAATAAATAAAGCTAAGGTATTTAGATACATAACATGGATTTAATTTAACTACGATATTGGTTCATTAAAAAAACCGTATTATTCGTTACTTACTACTAATAGGCACTTCTATTCTTCACCATTATTGTTAAATTTTTTTAAATAATGAAGCTCTTACTTATATTAAAATATTTTTAATTATTTTTAGCTTAGGATATGTGTACAGTATATGTATGAGAAGCTAATTAATTGATGATTAAACCATATTTAAATATCTATTAGATATTTATACTATGCACAAATTTATAAAAATTTGAAATCCCATAAAAATAAGTTTTAAAACATTATATTAAAATTTAATAATCAAGGTCAAGGATAAAGCAAAATCGAAATTATTGTGAAGACGAATCTCATGCGTGCGGTTGCGAATTCATCGTGTGTAGATAGATGGTGTATGTTTGTAATTTGTCATTTTGTTTCTGCGTATATTAATAAATTTTTGGCAGCCGAAAATACTAAATCAACATTATAAATGTTTCGTTCAAAGGATTCAGTGGAATTATCGGATTCAACTACTAAATTAATTTTTATCATCATCACTACCATTGACTTAAAATATTACAAAATACCTATATAAAAATTTATGGCTTTTTTACATTCTTGTTTTTTTAAAAGGAAAAAAAAAAAATTTAAATTATAAAATAGGGAGAAAAAAGTGGAAATTATGTTAAGGCTCTCTTCTTCAGATTCCATTGAATAGAATAATTTTCTTTTTTAGATTTATTATGTTCGGCTTTAAATTATAATGATGCTAATTTTCGCTGCTTAATAAAATAGAATGCTAAAAGTTTACCAGAAAGTACTTCGACCTATACACACCGTTCAGTTATTGAAAATGTATTGAAAATAAAATAAGAAGTATTCAACAAAATTTTTGATAAACGACGTTTGAGATGTTATTGGAAACATTATTATATTAATGGAAAAAAACTTTATCCACTACATACGAACATTCAACTCGTCTGTATCATGCTTAAGATTTTGTTCCAGGAAACCTAGAGGATGCACCTTCTTAGGTAAGTAATTAGTGTACTCAGCTAGACTACCTATCTAATAACTTATCATTTTGTAAAGTTTTATCAGTTGTTTTTGTTTTGAATAAAAGAATTGAAGAAAATTTTTATTATTTTCGGTAAGCCAGGAGCTAAAAAAAAAACATATCTAGGTAGGTACTCTAGAGGTTTCACAGACGTAGGTCGCAACCGTTTTCCCTTCCCCGAAACTGTTTCTTCAAAAAAAAATATTAAACATATAATCAAGAGTTTAATACAAAATGACGGAATCTACGAACTACGAACAGAGCAGAGACGTAATTTGATTGTTGTTATTAGGTTCATAACATAATATCAAAACAAAAAGTTTACTATGAACTTTCAGCATAAAGTAAATTTCAATAAAATTTACCAATTTTGTGCCTCAGTTTTTTTTTAATTAAATAAATATACATACTTCACAAATTCAATTAAAATAAATTGAAATTTTTTTGGATTTTTGATTTTTTGAATGCAAATTTTTCTTTTTAATTTTAACAAAATTTTTTACGAAAAAACAATAATAAATTCTTTTATTTTTTTGTATTGTCTGACACAATTCTCAAAAAAAATTGGAAATAAACTTTTCGTATGGTAATTTTCCGACACAGGAACAACTCGCTGTCTCTACTTTAAGGTGGCTTGCAAGAATTTTTTTTTGTTGTCATTTTGTCAGTGACTTATCTGTGTTTAATATTTTTTAAGTAATAAACAATTCTGATGGGTTTATTACAGAAAATTGAAATTGTAAATGGGGTATTTATTAATTTTAACGCAGTTCTGAATCTCCGCAAATTAAAAATAAAATATTATTAATATTGTAGTATAAGATTTTTTATTGAATTTAATATGTATTTCTTATTTAAAATCCTAAAATAAATGTACTTTGATATTCGTCTTCTGACTCAGTTTCTATTTCGTCTGCAGTATCCGTATCAATGCCGGGCTCAGATTTGAAAGTATCTTGCAACTGACTGGAATTGCAATTAAAGCTAAGTTCAGTATCAGAAGATTTGGTAGAAACACTAGTTACACAATCCAGCCCATTATTAATCGAATGAGTAACAGCACTAGATACATTCACTACGTCTATTTCATCATCTTCTTGTTGAATATTCCTATCGGAAATCATTGCTTCTGGCATTTTATAATTTTTATGATACATTTTTATGTGATTTTCTATTGCTGAGATTGTTTGGAATTTTTCATCGCATAAGGAACAACAAGTTAATTGATTCTTTTTTTCAAATAAAAAATGTTTTTGTAAATGACTTTTAAAATAGCCTTTTGTTTTAAAGAATTTATCACAAAATTGGCAAAGAAATTTCTCATGTTGGACATCAAGGACTTCCATATTGTATTCATAGATATTACTTGTTCGTTGGTTTATATTACACAATGCTCTTTCATGTTTAATTAAAAGTCTTCTTGATTGAAAAGATTTGTTACAATACTTACATCTGTATTGCCCGCCACACTCTGAAGAATCCATTACATTTTTTCCAGAATACTTTTTTTGAATTTCTTTAACTGCTGATTTTCTTATTATTCTATCCAATATTGGTTTAATAATTAATTTTGAAGCCCGTTTTTTTGGCTTAAAGTTTTGACTGCGACATTTTTTTGGTATGTTTGTTTTATTTGATTTAGATGGTTTTATTAATTCATGTGCGACTTTTGAATTTTTAATTGTTATAGTAGATTGTTTTATAATATTTTTTCGTCCACTGATATTGATGTATTTAATATTGTCCCGAGAAGAATTCTCCAAATTATGACTTTCTTCATTAACTGGTTGATTTATAATTAAATCCTTTGAGTCTTTTCGGACTCCATTCGTTGTATCTTTAAGATTAATTGTTATAGTAGATTGTTTTATAATATTTTTTCGTTCACTGATATCGATATATTTAATATTTTCAGGAGAAGAATTCTCCAAACTATGACTTACTTCATTAACTGGTGTATTTATAATTAAATGCTTTGGATCTTTTCCGGCCCCATTCGTTGTATCATCAGCTTTAAGATAAGCAATCCTTACAGGACCATGTCCTGGCAATGTTACCATGTGAGAGGCATAATGCATATTATCTTTCATTTCACAATTATTATTCTCATTTTTAGGTTCAAAAAAGCCATCTTGAGATCTAACATTACGTTTGTTATTTTGAATTTGTAGGTTTCTTTGAGTAACTATTGAGTTAGTTGTATCCATATCATCTTCAATCACTATTACATCATCTTCTTCATTCTTATCATATATGCGCAGATTGCCGTTAGGTTTAAAATAAGCAACTTTCGGAGAACTTTGAAAACGCATTTGCTTATTAGATCTAGTTTTTAATTTTAAATGAGCATTGCGTACGTCATTTTGAATTTGTGATTTAATTTCAGTATCCATTGAGTTAGTAAAATTTACTTCTTCAATCACTATTACACCCTGATGTTCATTACATGATATTTGTTCGTTTTTCTCATCATTATTGTATGGAAATACTTTATTTTCCACGGAAGAGTATTTTTGGGGATTTATATTTTTTAAAAATTTAATATATTCTTCATTCATTTTGCATGGAAGTCTGAAAAAAATATTTAATACATATATATTTATATATATCGGGAAACTATAATAATAAGCAATAAGTATGAAAATTAAATCTTTTAAGTTTAGTTTTTAATTATTTTATTGACGAAATGATAAAAAATAGAAGGGGCTTAGAGCCCCATTATCAAAATATTTTGACTTTACTTAAAATTGACAATGACATTGACAATTAAAATATAAAAAAAAAAATTAATTATTTTTTTGGGTTTTCAAATTAATAATTATTAATAAATAACTATTAAAATTATAAAAATAAGTATAAATAATTACAATTATATGATTTTCTTAATGTAAAATAGCTTTTAATTTATTTAAATTAATTTTCTTACGCTTCCTTTATTGCTCTCTGTGTTTTTATTTAAGCCACTGACAAATAGAGATGTGTCGTTCGTGAACGACCGAGTTAAAAAGAACGGATCACTAAAGTGAACGATGACCGATCGGTCAGTAAAAAAAAAATATATCGTTCATCGTTCACCGTTCATCGTTCTTTTCTAAAAAAAAAAAAGTTCTGTAGGTGTAGAGAAGAGATAAATGTTTGAAAAGAGCAGTACACTTATTTTTCAGCTATAAGGAAGAAAGAGAAATTGTGTTGCTGTTGTTAGATTGTTATGTAAGTGTAGCTGTGAACAATAGCTACCTCTTTACTGGTCTGAAAATTATCGTCTTTTTCAATTGAAAATGCCACACGACATCCATAGAAAAAAATACAATAAGAAAGACTGACGGGAAACAGATTAAATATTTAAAGGAATGTTTTATTTTTCATAAAAAATTATCCCAAAAAATATAACAAAAAATATTAATAAAAAGATAAAAAAAAATTTTTTTTTTGATATAATCGGTTATTGCTAATATAGATATTTGAATAATTATTAGTAGATTAATATGCTCTAAATATTTTTATTTTTTTTATAATAAAAATAAATCATATTAACTTTAAAAATAATAGATGAATTAATGCTTCCTAAAGTTCACAGTTCACTTTCAGTTTATTTCATTTGGTATTTTTTTATTTTTGCAAAGTTCATTTTGATTTGAGTTAATTTTATCGGTCGTTCAATTGAGCTATATTTTTAACTCGGTCAGTAAAAATAGTACGTTCATTTTTTAACCCGTTCAATATTTTTTAACTCGGTCAGTAAAAATAGTACGTTCATTTTTTAACCCGTTCAATTTTTTTTTAACTCGGTCAGTAAAAATAGTTCGTTCATTTTTTAACCCGTTCAATTTTTTTTAACTCGGTCAGTAAAAATAGTACGTTCATTTTTTAACCCGTTCAATTTTTTTTTAACTCGGTCAGTAAAAATAGTTCGTTCATTTTTTTAACCCGTTCAATTTTTTTAACTCGGTCAGTAAATTGATTTGAGTTCATTTTTTTTCGGTCGTTCGCGAACGAGAAAATAGGTCGTTCAATTGAACGATATTTTTTAACTCGGTCAGTAAAAAAGAACGAACGAGTTAACACAGGTCACTGAAGTGAACGAGATTTCCCATCACTACTGACAAATATGACAAAAACAAACAGTATTGCCATATGTACGAAATAAGGATATTAGCAAAGGCTTTATGATTTTTGGTAACAAATAATCCAACACTGCACTGTATTAAATATAATTTTTACATTGGCATTTTGCGCTATAAAAATTATAAAAATAAGTATAAATATTTACAATATTATGATTTTCTTAATGTAAAATAGCTTTAATTTATTTAAAATTAATTTTCTTACGCTTCCTTTATTGCTCTCTGTGTTTTTATTTAATGCCACTGACAAATATGACAAAAACAGACAGTATTGCCATATGTACGAAATAAGGATATTAGCAGAGGCTTTATGATTTTTGGTAACAAATAATCCAAAACTGCACTGTATTAAATATAATTTTTATATTGGCATTTTGCGCCATAAAAATTATAAAAATAAGTATAAATATTTACAATTTTATAATTTTCTTAATGTAAAATAGCTTTTAATTTATTTAAATTAATTTTCTCACGCTTCCTTTATTGCTCTTTGTTTTTATTTAATGCCACTGACAAATATGACAAAACAAACAGTATTGCCACATGTACGAAATCATGATATTAGCAAAGATTTTATGATTTTTGGTAACAAATAATCCAACACTGCACTGTATTAAATATAATTTTTATATTGGCATGGAATTTTGCGAAAAAATAAATACAGAATAGCCCTTTTTCCCGAAAAATATTCAATAGCACCCTCCTCATTTCCCTCATTTTCCCGTGTATTTTGTTATTTTGTAATTTAACAACTGAATGTGAGAAAGTGAGGACGTTTAAATATATTCCAACTTTCTGTTCGTCTGTTCGTCTGTCTGTAGCACACTTACTTTGATTATTATTAAGCTACTTGGTAGATTTCGATTGAATGCACAATCTCGTTCACCTTAATCCAAGACACCAAGTTCGAATAACAAGGCTATAAGCTCTCAACCGACGAAGGGTCTAAATTATTTTCATATGAAATTTATATTTTAAAATTTGGAATGGATTATTTTGGAAAAAGAAACATAAAAAAAAGTTTACCTCTGATTATGGCTAAGGATTCGACTGGTAGATAAACAGACACAGAGAGCCATAATTAGAAAAAAAAAAAAAAAAAAATTCTGGAAATATTTTAATTCCAAATGAGGTTCCTCCTGCTTTTTTTAAAATGTTGTTACACAAAATTACGTTAAAGTTATAAGTTTTATGCTGAAAACACAATTGGGGCGACAGCGACGGCGACAGCGATTTTTCATATAAAAAAATCGCCTCAATTGTTTCATTCTCATACAAATATATGCTATTTGACAGTCGCTATCGCTGTCGTTACGCTGTCGCTCCAATTGTGTTTTCACCTTTAAGGTGAAAACACAATTGGGGCGACAACGACGGCGACAACGATAGCGACTGTCAAAAACCATATATTTGTATGAGAATGAAACAATTGAGGCTATTTTTTTATATGAAAAATCGCTGTCGCCGTCGTCGTCGCCCCAATTGTGTTTTCACCTTTATGATATAATTTATATCATATGATATTTATTTATGTATTTATTTAGTCTTCCATTTTGAATTTACAGACTTTGGTACTATATAAAAAAATGGAGGCTTGAACATCTCTCATGTAATAAGCTAAAGTTGTTAATTCAGAAGATTAGTTTAATATTTACTTATTTACAAATACAATATATATATAAGAGAATAAAATTAAACAAACGAACTGTATTCCCTATATTTAACTAATACCATAGATTAAGAATACAGAAAGATTTATAGCTTCATACAACATTTTTTCAGTCTTTTTTGGTATTTTTATGTGAAGGTGTTAGTAAAACTAAATAAAATTCTTTTCATATATTGATAATTATCACGTATTTTATTTTGTTTTACTAACCCATTCACATGAAAATACCAAAAATAATGTCGTATGAAGCTAAGAATCTATGTATATTCTTAATCTATGCTAATACCTTATATATAATGATGAATAAAAACCCATACCAGAACTAAGCAAGAAAAAAACTATTACACGTGAAAACCTTCGTAGCACTACAAGGCTCAAATGCTAAAGCCCGTCATGTTATAGATTAAATTGTTAGCCACAAAAATTTTTTCTTAAGCTAAAACCTGATATCCAAAACTAAATTGTATACTTTCGTTTAGGAAAAATCCACATTTAGGGTTTCACCTATGAAATAATAGAAAAAAAAATTAAAGAAAGCCCATTTGATAGTGACTTATACACTATCCAAATGCATTTTGCAGGTGAAAATGGTAAATTAAACTTAAGTTTTAAATAAATCCATTATTTCGTTGAAGAAAGAAAATCGGTGATTTGCGATAAAAATATGTAGGTATTCCTAGTGTATTGTATACTAGATATTACTTAATTTCGAAATCTGAACGCAAATTTTTTTTCAAAATAACTACATACATATTAAATTTATGTATTTTGTGAAAATTAATTATTATCAAAGCTCTTAATTTTTTAATAGCAGTTGTATATTTGGGCGAGTATTTAAATTTAAAGAATATAGGTAAGTATGTTATATTTTGGAACTTAATTTGTACAGGCCAGTGGGAAAAGCTATAAAGGTTCTGGTGTCAACTATGCTTAAGAAAAAAAATGTAGATAAATTCGAAAATATTAAATTTATGTTATTTGTTAGATAAACTCCTACCTAATTTTTTTTATTATTTTTTTTTTTTTTATATTTTAAATCCAATGTTGTCGACCTCAACTTATTTAGTTGTGATAACCTTTCTGTGTTAATCTATTTTAATTTCTTACGATTTTACAACACGACATGATATATTTTAATATATTTTTTTTATTTGAACATTATTTGTATACTAAACTATGTATTAAAATTTTATTTTTAATGATTACAGATATTTTTCAGGCCATTAATTGGAATTAAAAACAAAAAATTGCAATATTATAGATATATTATTTAAATTTTAAATTTGTTTAATAAGCAATTTTTAAAATAATATTTAATATTATGAAGTAATGAGCCCAGCCAGTAACTATTTAGTTACCATACCAAATAACCTTAAATTAAGAAGAAAAATATCTAAGTATATTATTTTGTTGATAATTTATAACTTATTTAAATCAGAATCTATAACAGCCTCTTCAATTTTAAAATTATCGAAATTAAACTTTTTTATAAGACATAAAAGACCTCTAACCCTTTTAGTTACATACTATTGAAATAAGCAAACCTAGAGGATTATTACTAATATCAAATTCATTAAGTCCGTTAAAATATTTTAAGTTTATTTTTACGTTAAATTTACTTTATTCTTTACTGTGTTTTTAATTATGCATGTGCTTAGTGCTTTTATTTTTTTTACCTAATAAATTATCACGTAATACGGTATTCTTTTCCTTAAGTATTAGAAACTTTAGAAAACTATTTTATTTTGTGGCATTATCCTTGCCAACAATTTATTGATTTTGGTAAAAGCTTCAAGTACCTACAAGTTTACTAAAAGTATAGATTTCTACAAAGAAATGTAAGTAATATTTAGATTGACAAGAAGCATTCTAAACTTAAATATAAGGTTCACACCATATTTTATTAAAGGATTTATTCATTTTTATGCCCTAAATTTTTCCAATTTATTATAAATTTATCCTGAAACTTTATTAGAAATAAATTTTAATATCAATATCTTTTTCGTTCTATATTAATTTTTTTTCCCGCTTTTAATAACAAGATCATTTAGTCTACAGAATGTGCTTAGATGTGCTTTGTACATAATCACTTATATGAAACACAAGAAATATATACATTGTATATGCACGTACATATATAAATATCATGAATTATTTTTTTCTACAAATTTTTAAAAAAATAAATCATATAAGTACGGGTGTTATGTGCATGAATCATTTTATTCAGGTTCTGGCTGGGATCTTTGTCTTTTCTTTTAAATTAAGATAATATAAATTAGATTATTTTTATATCATACATAAAATATTTGCTTAAATTCCATCAAATTATAATTATTTCAATTTATATAAAAACAATATCTTATGTTGTCATAACTAGAGCAATAGTTTATAAAGCCGAAATTTTTAATCTCGACTCGGATTTTGTCAGAAAGCACTCTGGGCCAAAGTTTCAATTCAATCCGCCGAATAGTATTTAAGTTAATTTTCCACATAATATACAAAGACACAGACATATATATTAAGATTATAATTAGCTTATCTTTAGGTGTTATATTTGAGCATTACTATGTTCTGAAAAAATGATTCTAAATTCTAAATTCTAATAATTCTATATGAAATTATTTTACCATCGGACATTCCACATTAAATTTTTCAAATTTTGTTTAATTTCACCCAGATCAATAGTTTTTTCCATCAAAAAACTTTATTTTATTATTATTTTGATCATGGGGTATAAATCTGTTGATAAAGGAAACACATAAAAAGAAAAAGAAAATTATATAAAAAAAAAAATAAATATTATTATTGCTACAAAAGAAATTATCAATTGAAAATAAATTCAGTCAGTTTTAAAACGTCAATGAGATTGAAAGAAAGAATAAAATAATTAACGCTTGAATAAAAATTTTAATCTAAAAAAATAAAAAAAATAAATATTTAAATTTAATTTAATTTATGATATTATAAAAAAATTTAAGATAAAAAGAATACAAACGATATTTAATTTATTTTTTATTTTTTGCAAAAATATCCTTCAAAGGACTTTGTATTCCCTTGAGGACAAAAAATAAAATAAAAAAATATTCATTTCAATGGCGTTGCTAAAGGTTTTCTTATTTTTATCTTTGTTGTTAGCAATTGTTGCAGGTAAACATTATACATAAATATTAACTTGATAGAAACAATCCTAGATACATTTATATCTACTTATATATAAAAATAATGAACTAAAAATTAGGAAACTATTGTATCGAGGAGAGAATAAAAATTAGCATGGTGTTGACAGAAAAAAAAAGTATTAAAACTACGCAAAAATGTGATATTTATAATTTTTTTTTATTTTTTCATTTTTCTGGGGTCAAAATAATGTTGATTTTCTTAAAATGAAAACAAGAGATTAAAAACAAATTATTTTTTTTTATATAATTTTTTAATTTAAATTCTACGAGACATATTAAATAAAGAATGATAATAAAAACACTGTAGGCGCTTGGCTTATTATTAATATTTTTTTTATCAAAATTCAATTTTTTTTTTTGTTTATTTGATTAAAACCATAATTTTATATTTTAATTTGAAGTGCGTGCGGCAATTTTGAAATTTAAATCATTAATTAATAATTAAAAGAAATCATGATAAAATAGAAATTAATTAGAATGCTAAAATAATGTGTCATTTTGCTATTAAAACTGCATCTACTCAATTTTTAAAAAATATTTGTGATAATTTGTTCAAAATGACAAGGAAACTGAACTGAGTTTGTGTACGCACACCCTCATATAATTTTATTCCTATACTAATTTATCTACTTGCTGCATATCATTTTAATTAAATTGAAAAAATATAAAACCATTTTGGGTTGTATATAAAAGCCCTGAAAAAAATAACCTTACTCTCCTAAAAAAAAAAAGATTTTCAATTAACTAATGTGACCATAATTATGTGTAGAAGCTTCGTAGAAAAGTTTATTTTATACGCTTTTATTTAATTCAAACTTTTAGCCACAAAACCCCCGAAATGGGAACCAACGTATTCCGTAAAGGGAACTTTATATATCCCATACGCTGAAATTGAAGAACCATTTTATGCATGGTATGATAAACAAACTGGCCGTTCACGAATTGATTATTATGGTGGAATGGTGAAAACATATCAATTGGCACATGAAGGTAGTTATGGTACTTCATTGAAATTGGCCCCAGTTACTTCAGAAGAGGAATTAAATAAAGAGACATGCTTGCAAGTAAATGGATCCAAGGAAATGCAAGTTGGTATTCAAGCAATTCTACCAGATGCAAAAGATTTCCAATTAGCTGGAACCGAAATATTCCATGGCATATCTTGTGATAAATTTATTCTCGAAGATACTGTTGGTCAAAAGAAAAACGTTTATACATTATGGATACGCTATCGAAAATCACCAAAATATCCAGGGTCTCGCCAACCGATTCCTGTTCGTTATGAAATGAAAGGTTATAATACTCTGTTGGGTTCACATTATGATCATTATTATTTGGATTATGATGAATACAGTCATGATGATATACCAAATGAAGTTTTCGAAATTGATCCAGGTGAGAATATTTGAATATTTGTATATTGAATTATAAAAAAATATGAAGTTTTTTTAGTTTAAAAGTAAGGAATTATAGCAGATCGATTGTTCTGTTGTCTATATTTTAACGATTTTTATGTAATGCGACATGCGAACGCGAGTTTAAAAGCATTAAAACCGCTCTGTTGCGCGTTGTACTTTAAAAATTGTAGTGTCTGCTCAATTAAAAACCAAATAAAAATTTTCACTAGAGATAACAATATTGAATTAGCACCAAAATATTTTTTTTTAATAAACCATAACAAAAGTCTTAAAATCCCAGTTTCAAGCGAGTCATAATGCCTTACTTAAGACATTCTTTTAAATATTTCAGAAATTCCATGTGTAGCCTTCCCAGGTCCAGGATTATCTGGAAAAGGGCATTATGCTACATTTAATCCTATGCAAGAGTTTATTCATCCTACTTCTAATGATCATTTACATCACGAATTCAGAAGATTTATGGGAAAACATCGTATCCAATATGCAAATACAACAGAATTAGATTATCGGAAAGATGTTTTCAGACAAAATTTAAGATTTATTCATTCAAAAAATCGTGCAAAATTAGGATTCTCTTTAGCAGTAAATCATTTGGCTGATAAAACTGAAGAAGAATTACGGGCATTAAGAGGTTACAGAAGCTCCGGTGTCTATAACGGAGGAAATCCATTCCCCTATGATGTTAACAAATTCAAAGACGATATACCTGATACCTATGACTGGAGGTTATACGGAGCAGTAACAGCTGTTAAAGGTAATAAAATATTTTGGAATACTAAATTTTCTTTGAATTTAAAAGAAATATGATTCAATTCGTTCATTTTAATTTCCAGATCAATCTGTTTGCGGTTCATGTTGGTCTTTTGGTACCATTGGTGCTATTGAAGGTGCATTTTTCTTGAAAAATGGTGGTAATTTAGTTCGACTTTCTCAGCAAGCATTAATTGATTGTTCTTGGGCATATGGAAATAATGGATGTGATGGCGGTGAAGATTTCCGATCTTATCAATGGATGTTAAAAATGGGTGGAGTACCAACGGAAGAGGAATACGGACCTTATTTAGGCCAAGATGGATACTGTCATGTTAATAATGTTACATTGGTAGCACCAATTACAGGTTGGGTTAATGTTACAACAAATGATCCAACTAGTTTGAAAATTGCATTACTTACACATGGACCTATATCAGTTGCCATCGATGCATCACATAGATCTTTAAGCTTTTATTCACATGGTGTTTACTTTGAACCAAAATGTGGAAATAAATTAGATGATATGGATCATGCTGTACTGGCTGTTGGATATGGTAAACTTTTATTCTAATAGCATATTAGTGACATATTACTCGGATTACTATATAAAATTTATTTTCCTCGCATTAGGTACAATGAATGGCGACGCTTATTGGTTAATCAAAAATTCTTGGTCAAATTATTGGGGAAATGATGGTTATGTGCTAATGTCTGCTGCTGATAATAATTGTGGCGTTATGACTACTCCGACATATGTTACTATGTAATTCCATTATTGAATATATGTGTATGTAGTTCATATTTTAATTTGTAATTTTTTGAGCTCTAAATCTTCATTTGAATGTTAAAGAAAATTGGAAATTGTACACGATTCGACTGATTTTTTTATTGGAAACCCTAAAATTTCTACAAAATTTTAAGAAAAATAAATAATAGTTTTTAAGCATTCAAGTTTTAATTAAATTATTAGGAAAAGTCGAACTAAAATACAAAAATCAGAATGGTGCAGCTTCCACAGGAAGTGGAAATCAAGTCGAATATGTCAGGCGAAAAAAAAGCTGAAAGAAAAAGAAACTCGTTCCTCAACTCTTTTATCATTGGTGAGATGTTCACGACACAAGGCATGACGGGTTTATAGAACTCAAACTTCGGTGTTTTTTGTTTTAGATCACAAAAAGCTTATAGTCTTTTAAATATCACTACTCATCTTGACCAAAAAAAAATACCTTGGCAAAACTATATATGATAATTATTTTATTATTACACAAATACAATATTTCTTGATAGAATGCCGTAAGATTAATTTTAAGTTTACATTTATAATAGACGATTAAAAAAAAAATTAATAATTCTTACTTTGAGTTAAAAAAATATAAAACCTAAATGAATTTTAATTATACCTTAGATAATAAATGTATGTATGTATAATTTATATAACACTTAAATTTAATATTCTTAAAATCAGACAGATTTGATTTTCTACACTATATTGTCCAACCTATTTACTTTTTATTATTTTTATTGACAATTCGTTCAATTCAGCTTAAAAATAAGAAAAATAAACCAGTTTCTCCTATAGAGGTATTGAAAAATAATTTCAATTATGTAAAATCCTAAAATATGCATAAAAATTTTATGAGTAACCCAAAATAAATTCGGCAAAAATGGCATGATAACAAAATTTTTAATATCAATGAAATTTAATTCAAGATTTTTTTCGAAATTTGCAGGCTTTTTTATTTTTATGGTAAATCTTTATGCAATATAAAATCCCATGTATCTTTCCATCTTAAATCAATTATTTCCTCTGATGTTAATTTATCTATTCCATAGCTTATTGATAAAAATTTAATGTAAACATAAATTACCCCTAAAAGCCATAATATAATGCTAAATCTAAATATGATGGGACCTTTAGAACTACTTATTATGTTACTTATTAAACAATCAAAATGTTCAAAAACATAACACAGTAACAATAGCTTAAATAAAAATGCTGGCAAATAATTATGCAAAAATAATGTTCGATCTATAAAAAAATATGGCAAATAATGGAACATATAGCCGATAAAGAAAATTTCACCAATATTTGTAAATTTAATCCACTCGTTTTGGGAAATATCATAGCATAGCCGACGTCGTCTAATTAAATAAAATATAAATAAAACTAAATATATAATTAAGGATAAAGTCCCTGAATACCAAAGTAGTATATTGCCCAATAAATAAATTTGCCCATTTGAATTCTTATCAACCCAATATGCAATTCCTTTATCCAATAATGGCCATTCATAGGTTTCAGAACTATACATGTGCTGTGAGAGTGGGTCTGAATACGACATCATTTTCATTTGTAATTCAAGAAATTTTTGCCAAAATGTTAAATGAGTTCGTTTTGTTGGTATCATTTCAGCATTTAATAATTGACGTTCCCTTTCTTTTTGACACTCGTCTAAAGAAAAAATAAAATTTAAAATTTTATAATAATAATAATTAATATATTTAAATTTTTAGAAATTATACTTTTTGTATATCTGTGTTCTTCTACATTCCAAATTGTATCAGTATCTTCGTGATTTTTATCAGCAACAACTTCATGTTGATTAAAACCCCAATCCGGTAATTGTCTACCACTAAATTTGAGGGCAGTATTAGTACCTTCATGAATTAATCTAATTTCTGATCGAATTGCGTGCCAAATATCGCCTTCCTTAAAAGGAAAATATAAAAGAGGTTAAAAAAATTAATTTAATTTAATAAAATTATAAAGTCTGTGGAATAAAATATGCATATATTAGTGAGGTCATAAAATGCAGTTAACATACCGAATCCCGATTAATAATATCCAACTTCCATAATAATTGACCACTCATTGAAACATTATAATCAATATAACAAGATACCTCTTGGCTATGTGGTGTCATTGCAGCAGCTACGTCATGTGTATTCAAACCACGGCTAGTTATTCCATGTACAAGTTGAATAACATCACCATGCTTTATTGGTTCTGGAATATCACCAACAACTAAATCTTCACTATCGGGCCTCTTAATAATCCACCAATTGTTGACGTCTTTAAAGCTATAACATGTTACTTGTTGCTGATGACTCGATCCTCTTTTATTTGTATATCGTACGGGATAGACAGCTTCATGTGAATGCATCCAGCAAGTCCGTCCATGTGTATGACGTAAAGTTATCTGAGAACCATGAGCAATATTAAGTGGCTGTTTTTCTGTAATCGATGCTAAACCACCATCTAAACTAGCCTGAAATGCACTTGTCATTGCGCTGTCATGTGGACCAGCCTTGTATAAAATACTCAAGTGAACATAGAATATCAAAATATAAATTGAAAATGGAATTATTGTAAATATGATCCATCTGGATATAATTTCTAAAACAATTTGTAAATCTGAAAATATCAAACGAGAATGTGAAATTTAGAGCTCAAAAGTTTCTAATTCAAAAAAAAATTGTATACCAGAGACATTTGCGTCATACAATAAATTCCATAAATATCGCGCCATTAAGAAAAATCCTAGAAGAAATGCGTAAATTCCGACATATTTGACGCTTAGAGCAAACGTAAAAAATGAAGCCGAAATTAACCCGTAGGCCAACCATTTTGGTGTAGCAAATTCTGTGCTCTGAAAACGTAATAAATATAAAAGTCCAATTGATGAGAACAATAAAAGCATTGATTCCATTAAAATGAATCTCGACTGGGTAAGCAATGAATTATCTAAAAAAAAAATAAAGCGTCAATGATTGTTGCTTTCTTGATTCCTTATGTCAGTTATTATACTAGAAATACCTAAAATTATTAATAGACCTCCCAACAGTGCTGTCCAACGATTTAATTTTACTTCAAGCAAAATTTTGTAAACCGTCGGTGAAAGTAAGCTTCCACAAACAGCGGGAATAAATCTTAACCAAAAAATTGGTACGTTTGATGTATATTCACTTCCTATTTTCGAAAAAGTATAATTCCCATTATAGCCAGTTAGATGAGCTAAACCAGCAACTAACTGCTTTCCCAATGGTGGATGCTGATCAAAGAAAAATATATTTTTCATATACAGAGATACGTATTTTCCATAATGAAGTTCGTCGAATCTGAAATTTCATAGGAAAAAATTATCAATTGAACATTTTTACTAAAAAAATATTTAGGCATACAAGTTTTGAAATTATTCACAAAAGGATTAAGAAAAGTATTCTTTCCCTCATCTTAATAATTATTGAATTTAGGATCGAGATTTCGAATACAAAAAATTATATTTTGAACCATATTAATAAATTTTTCGGTAAAATTTATATTTACAAAAGATGTGACTCAAGAATTAGAAGAATTTAAAAAAAAATTTGATATAAAATTTTAAGTGAAAGTTTTATTTACAAAACACTTAAATTACTTTATAATTATTTATTATAATATCGATATTATTGAAGAACATTTTAGTGCCCGAATTACACTGATAGTACACGTGGTAGTATCAGGCATAATTAGTTAAAAATATAACACAATTTCTTAAAAAACATCAGCCAAATCAGCATAACTAATGAATGTCTAATTGCAGTACTGTCATATAGCAAAGTTTTCTAAAAAATATGTTAAAATCTTAAAAAAATATATATAGAACAGTACATACTTATAAAAATAAAATATGAGGCCCACCTTTCGATTTAAGGTACTTTCAGAACTAGGGGCTAAATATATTTTTTAGTTTCCTTTATTACCAATATAGGTATTACATCAATGCTATTTATATAGGTGTGCGATCTAAGTAGGAACCTATAAATACATCAATTTTGCCAAATGATGTCCTTATAGTTAAATCGTTCCTTGTCTTATTAATGTTACTCATTTGAAGAATTCTATTTCAGAATTACGCTGAAAATTCTTTCAGCTCTCAAGACTAAAATATTTTCAATTACCTAAGGTAAGGCTAAAATTATTATCAACATGTACTGAATATCACACTTCGTCCCCTGAGATCAGAAGTCCATTTTTTTCAAAAACTGTTTTATTTACTTATTAGGTAGTCAGTACGGTTTCTGATGTGTGTGCAAAATCACGTGTTTGTTTAAATTGTTTTTCGTGTTCAAAACATATAGGTAAGTACAAAATAATCCTATGCCCAACATATAATAAACAGTTAAAATGGCTCTCCTGTAAAATTTTAAATTTTGGACTTAGAATAGTTCTGATCGAGTACAGACGAGTACAGATATCAATAATTGTTCCGGACAAGTATTAGCCATTCCTTTATGATATTTCATAATGTTTCCAAGTTCACATTTTTGTAGAATATTTAATGAACATAAGAAGGGCTAAATTTATTTTAAATTTTTATTTATTTTTATACTTACACAATATTATTTGGAGTTGCCAATCTATATAGTCGTGTACCGAATGCAATTACAAATAATAATATACTAACTAAATCAATTTTAATGCTTATTACAAAATTCTTTAATTCATCATTATTTTTATATCGAATTTCTTCATTGTTATTATTATTCTTATTATTATTAATATTTTCTAATAATTTTGAATTTAATTTTTGTTTATTTTCATTTAATTTTGTTGAAGCACTATTAATACCATTTTTTGTTGTCAAATAATTTTTATCAATATTATTTTTATTAAAATTTGGTGTATTTAATAATGATTTATTAATTGATTCATTTGATGATGAATTTTTATTATTATTATTTGTTTTCATTAAAATATCAGGTTCGTTGCTTCGTTCAAGTCTTTCGTTTTTCTGTGTTGTTGTTGTTGGATCAATTGATGAGGAAAATATTTTCACTGTTTTTGTTGTTGATGTTGTTGTTTGTGCTGATGAAGATTTTTTATGGCTATTTGAACGGTTTTTAAGTTCAGATTTATCCATTTTTCTTTTTTAATTAAACTCTTTTTTTTTCGTAATTTGATTAAATTTTTTTTTTAAGTAATTTAATAATTACGTATCATAATTTTTTTTTTAATTTTTTTCAATTTAGCATTTCCAATTTTTTTTTTTTGCACCGCAATATTATGTTTAATTTTTATTTATTTTTTTATTTAATTAAAAATTGAAAGATAATTAAAAAATAATAATAAAAAATTAACGGAACTATTTGTAAGAATTTTTGTTTATATTTTATAAAAATAAAAAATTCTTTTATTATTTTCCTTAAAAAAATAAAAAAAAATTATTAAGGTCGATTAACTTAAAAATTTAATTAAAGAATGTGTTAAGACCGCCACGTACTGAACTCATAGAAACTCATAGAGTATATTATTATTATTTTTTTTATTATGGAGAAAATAAGAAACTGGTCTGAAGGTAAAAGAAAACAAAAAGTTAAAATTTATAAATTTATGAAATTGTATAAAAATAAAAAGTTTTGTTAATATGATTTTAATATTATAATTATGTTTCATAAACCATTTTAGATGCGTATAATCATCATTTGTTGGATGTGGCTCAGAGGTTGGCGATTTTAGTGTTAATTTGGAATAAAATTATGATTTCGATATATACTTTTTTTTTCCTAATTAACACAATTGAGTTAATCTAGTATTTTCAAAGCGGATATAAAAATTTGATCTAATGCTCTAAGAATGTCTCATACTGATTTTCCCACCAAAATATAACATTTTTCTAAAAAATGTATTAATTTTAGATAAATAATATTTTTGGCAGCTTAATCGAAAAATCGTAGTACCTATCTATTAAAATTAAAAAAAATAATAAATAAATATTTCGTTTGAATAAAATTCTATGCTAATGACGCTTATAACAAATTTAATATTATATATATTTATATTTTATCGGTAAAGAAATTTGAGAAATCGCAAAGAGGTATTTGAGAGTTTGAGTATTAGATATATACAAATGTAAGTATAAAATGTTTGAAAAAGAAAAAAAAATATATGAGAACTTTAAAAAGTTATTAAGTTAAGTTAAAAGAAAATTAATAATGTTACTCTTGTTTTTACCTTAAATTTTATAATGGTAAGTTTCAGTTTTTTTTTAACAGAAATCAATGCAGGTTTTTATGCACATGTTAATATATATTACCAGGAAATAAAATATTTATTCTTTTAAAGGTTAGTTTTTAGTTCTTTTTTTTATTAAGATCTGTAAACCAAATAGTGGTGATTGAAAATATTGATTCACTTTGTGAAATTATGTAAGAATAGGAAGAGAGTTTATTAACTTGTGAATATTCTATCAACAAAAAACTTTGATGATTCTCGCCTTCTCTAAATTTGTCGTTTTGAGAACTTCGTTTGATATAAACTGAAGACAGCCCTAGAATAAATAAATACCACAAAATCTTCCATTTTAATGCTGAAAATCACATCAAAATCTATGTTAGTAAGTTTTCGAACTTATGTCTTGACCATTAAAAATTGACTTTAGACAATGATTTTCTATGGGCCCATTCCATATGAGATTAAAAACAAAATTGCAGAAAATATACTGACAATTTATATAGAAGACAATTTTATATTTTCTTAGAAGAGTATTTTTAGTCTCGTAGAAGCCATAATTTAACTAAAATTTTTTAATAAATAATAAATATCAAGGGCATTATGCATATTACTTCCTTGATTTCTTCAAATGTAGAAAATTTCTATTCAATATATTATAATATATTATCTTAAAAACTTTTAAGAAATAGAATTTCATCTATCTTTAATTGTATATGTACTTAATGTCTAATATGATGTAAGTCTGTTACCTCGATTTCTTTTGAAAATTCATATTGTATAATATCTCTAATATTATGTGAAAAATTTTGCGCTATTATTTTTCACATATTCCATAAAATAAATTTATAATTTTAATAAAAATTTTAGAAAATTTGGTAATATACATTCTGTGCGGTACTACTATTTATTTTTTATTAACATATTATCTGTTTTTTAGGTTTTTTAATAATCAAAACAGAACTATTATAGGGGGTTTGTATGTATTAGAATATTTCTTTCCCATTGTTATTAGGAATTCATAAAGATACAGAAAGAAATTTTAAAATTTATTATATTAATCCACCCACCACCCATCAAGTATATGTTCAACATATATATAATACATCAATATGTACATAAATATGATGAAATGAAAATGTAACATATTTATACAAAATCTTTACATACGAGCATATTAGACACATGTATTCACATTATTATTATTAGCTACAAAAAAAAAACTTCTGATCTTGGATGTGTTTTGACCTGAAAACCTAAATATAAAAGGATGTGTATACAAAATATATATTCTAAACATGCTTTCCTATATCATGTGATGAAAACTTCGCAACATATCATAATATATATGCATATTTTTCTTTTTGGAAAATTTTATCTCTTGGTCACACACATACATTATTATGTATTAGGTAGGTATACAATATTGTATTATGTTTTTTTTTTTAAATATCCGACGACTACGAGAAAATTTTATCTAGATGAAGGGTGTTCAAATTTACAAAAGAATATTTATGTAGGTTTTAACATACAAAAATTAACATAAATATGTAGGCATAGGTATTATTTACGCATTTCGGAGATGATTTACAAACAAAATACTTAGCATAAATCTCATATTAGTTTTTCAGAGAGGCATCAATATTAATTTGTTATAAAACAAAATTTGTTCAATTTCGAGAAATTATGTATTATTAATAGTTAACAACAAAAAGTGTTTTAATATCCATATAGTTCGTATTTAAAACTAATAAATTTTTGGCCCTTTGAATAATAAATTATTTCAGCGGGATATTCCAGAAATGGTACTAAAATAGAATTAACCCATATTTTGCAGAAGTACTGAATGTACAGTGTTAAGAAAGAACATTAAGTTAAAACGATTTTCCAACACAAATATGCCACCGTCTTTGATTTTAGTTATTCACTTCTAGTTTTTAATTTCTTCTATAATATTTTAAAGAAAACAGCTACATAAAAAATACAATAATTTTCCAATTTTTAAATTTGATTATGGATTATCGAACAAAATAAATTTAGAATTATGTAGTCACTATTAAAGTATTTATTTTTAATGTATCCTAAAATATGCAAAACACTTGAATTGTATATACACTACAGACACTCAATAAACTCTATGACCGAAAAGTAGTTGTGATATGTTCACATATCACATACTACCTACAAAGACATAAGCTTTTGATATAGGATAATATTTCTAAAATAAGCTACATTTTTGTCACCCTTAAGTTTTATCTTTGATATTATATGTATTCCGTTGCGTATAAAATACTAAATTTTCATACTTTTTCAAAATGATATTATACTCATGAAATCAACTTTTGTTTCATTATTATATGAGTTCATTCATTTGTACAGATTAATTCAATGTCAAGGTCCTGTTGACATAATTATAAATAGTAGATATCAATAATAAAGTGTGTAAAGTTTTTCTTAAAAGTAGTTAAAGGTTTCGAATTGACTCACTGTAGGTGTAAGAATTTAAATTAATTTATAAAAACATATTTGTCACTGATTATTTTATTTTATTGAAAAACTTTAAATTCATTATTTATAAAAAAACCAATTTTCTTTCTTTTTTTTTTGAAAATTAAAGTCCATATTTTTCAACCAATTCAATAACATTCGATTTAAAGAAAGTATACTTGTTTTCATTTTCACTGAGGCAATAATCACCGCCATAAGGTAAACCGCATAGAACTGTATTATCACCATCTTTGCATGTTAATAGCGATCCAGGACTAATTGTTTTACAACCATCAATTCGATTTTCTGGTGGTGTCAGGCACATTATTTTCTCATTAAAGTTAGGTGCCGATTGTGTCTTAAAACATTCATCATAATCCATAATATTTAAACTAATAGATGTTAATTCATCCATTATTGTTCCATTATTTTCAAAATTTCTTCCATATCCATTAATTGTAACTTGAGAACCTTTTGGTGGATCAGTTTTTAACATTTTTATTGTTTTAACAGTATTTGATAATTCTAAATCTTTTTCTAATGTCAATAAAGCTGCAACATATATTCCACGTCCGAAAATACGACGATCAATCTCTTTAACATTGATAATTTGATTAGATGGATCTTCGTTAAGAACACCAGCATGAATTGAATTTACTTCGGATTTAATACAATTTAATGGTGCAATAACTAAATTAGGTTTTAAAATGGCGCCAATACAATTTCTTGGTAAATTTCCACTTTGAATCATTACAAAATATGGAACATCATCGATTTTCGGTTTGGCAAGCTCACCGAATGTCAAACCAATTAAAAGAAATAATGCAACGGATGAAAACATTTTTATTTTTTTATTTAAACTAGTTTCGACTTAAGAAGAAGCTACAACTATGTTTGTTAAATTGATTTTTAACTCATATTTATATCTAAATTTAAACTTAAAAAAAATATAACTCTTTCTAATTATTAAGCAAAACTCATCACGATCATTAAATAATAACGACGGTGTTAGAATAAAAAAAAAAATTTATCATCATCTTCATCTACAAAAAGTAGAAAGTTTTGTATAGTTTTTTTTTTTTGCTTTATGTTAATTTAGGTTCAAGGTTAGGTAAACTTATTTTCTGGGAAACAAGATATAGTTTAAATCTCAGGTCAATACAAGTGTGGAATGCGATCTGAGATTTTGGGCTTCAATTACAACCTAGTATTTGGATAAAATTTTTAAATTATCCACTTGATCTAAGTGTTTGCGTTGTTTTTTTAACAATTTGAGTTCTGTCAGCTATAATTAATATAGAGAAAAATTGGGTTGTTTTTGTTTCATTAAATTTTCGAAATGTTAGGTATAGAAAAGAATGTTGAATGTAAGGAGAATTATATTTTACGTCAAAAATCTAAATTCATGTTGGGATTTAGTGAAAATTGTAATGTACATAGATAATAATAACAGAATCCTGTTTTTCATCACATATGATTCATACTACAAATTTTCAAGAAATTGTTCCGAGTTTGTTCAAACAATATTTTTATTTTTATTTCTCTCTGCAATTAAGAACTAATAAACATTCTAGACAAGTAAAAGTCTTGTTTTTTTTTTAACTAGAAACTGAAAATATAATAAAAACATAAATTAAAATCACTTTACTGCCACCGAAAGTTTAAATAAAATAACTATTATTGAAAGTGATCTTATATTATAAGTATATGAACTTAATTTAAAGAATTTAATTTTTATTATATGGGCTTTTTCGCCCAAAAATATTTTATTTATTTTGTATACTGAACTAAACATAACCAAACATGGTATAAAGTCGAATTAAATAAATTGTTTAATTAAACAAATAAACAGCAGCTGTTAATATTATTGTCACAGATTTGTTTAAATAAAACTTTAATAGTTTACATAATTTTCCAGGTCAATTACTATGTTATTTTAGTTTTTGAACTCAATTTTTGAAAGTATGTACATAATTCGAATCAGAAAATATATAATTTCTGTATTTGATAGCTTTGAATAAATTGAGTAAAGTTCTAATATATTTTGTTTGATATTAGAGAGAATATATTTTGTTTGATAGTAAAGAGACTAGCATGGCGAAATTTTTCTGAATTGAAAATATTATTCAAATTGCCTAACTTTTTTAAATATAAATTTGATTAAATAAAACCATTGAGTAATAATATTTATAAGATGGACAGAATTCATACAAGTAAATTTTTTTCAAAAATTATGACAATATTTTTAATGTATTGAGTAAAATGTTTTAACTCAAATGTGTTTATTCTTAATTTTATTATTTTTATTATTGTATTAAGAATAAACACATTTGAGGATAAAATTTTTATTCAATAAATTAAAAATATTGTCATCATTTTTGAGTTATTTGAAAAAAAAATTCTGAAATTTACTTGTATGAATTCTGACCCTCTTATAAATATTATTACTCAATGATAAAACTTGAACTTACTATGTTAGGTGCGAATAGTTTTTGAAATCAAATTCAAATTTTGTATGCAATTTAAATAAAATAATAAAGATTTGAATTGCAAGGTCAAAAGAAAAGAAAATATTAAAAAAAAACCAGAATACGCTTTTACCTCTTGAGTTATGAACAACTTGTTGATATCAATTTTAATTTTCCTTACTCGTGTGTGTTTTTTCCAAATTAGTTAGGCCTATGTATTTTTTCACCAATTTTTTTTTTCTTCCTATTTTGGATACGTAAAGATAACAAAAAAAAATGTGTCCACAATGTGGGGATTGCGAGAAAATTCATTCATTTCCTTTTACGAATTATCCACATAACTAATGTTTTTGTGAATATAAAAAAATATTTAACTTTATTTTAAAGGGAAAGAAGAAATAACATATAAAACCCTTTAACACTCCATGTTAGAATTTATGTTTCCATTACCACTTCATATCACGTAAAAAAAAAATAAAAATAAAAAAGAGAATGTTCCATTCCACATAGGAAAAAAAGCTAATTTTTTTTTTTACTCTAGTAAGGATAAAAAAAATTTATGAAAAAGTTTTCCCTCAGAAAAATATTGTGCTACAAAAGCCATATAAGCAAGTTAAAAAAAAAACTAAATATTTTAAAATTGAAATTTTCGAAAGATTGAAATAGATTGATAGAATTTGAAATTGCAATAGATTGCAATAAAGGAAACTGTCAAAAAAGGTTGTTGAGAATTCAAAAAACACTAATATAAATTGAACTGAAAACTACGACGACGACGAGGTATAAAAATTATCAATATTTGACAATCGGATTAAATCTTATTAATATTTATTCAGTGGCTACTGTTGAATTTAAATTATGATTTTAATTTTTCTTTGTCGAACAGTTTTTACTTTTCATAGCTAAGAGTTGAATAAATGATATGTTGTGATTTAAAAAAAAAAATTGACAAAAAATCAATATTATATTCGGATACTGAGTTATAACAAACTTATATTAAAATTTTCACAATTTTAACATGTACATAAAAAAAACTCTAAGAGCTACAGGCGCAAAAAATATCCTTAAATATTTTTTTTTCAACCTTTATTTAAAAAAAAAAAATTTATAACCAGCCCACAAAAAAATAGTTTCTTTTTCTAGACAGGAGTGTGAAGTCCTTTACGACGTCGAGTGCTTATTTAGTAAGATTTTTTTTTGTGTTCATAAATTCTGTCTGGCTTACCTATTTATATATGTATATATATAAAGAAAGGATATAACATATATATACTCTGTTTATCCTTTTTTAAACATAAAAAGAAAAAAGTTTTCAAAATACAAAAGGACAAAAAAAAAAAGAAGAAAATTCCTATGAAATTTCGTTTATATTAAAGAGAAGAAAAAATAAAATTGCGTCCTTATTGGGCGCCACTTAGAAATGCTGACTATAAAGAAAATAATATTATTGTTGTTACTATTACTTAAGTAGTTTTTCCATTAAAAAATATTAAAAAAAAAAAAAAAGTGACAGATATTATGGAAATCACGTACTATTTACATTTACGTACTATGAAATAATAATATCAAGACCATTATATAAAGTAAGTTATTAACAAAATTATTAAATAGTTGTTATGTAAATTTTTTTTTTTAATTTTTTATTCGTTTGGCATAATTTTATTATTATCATTAGAATCACATTTCCGATTACAAACAATCGCATTTATTCAAAGTAAGTATGTACACTGAAAAACCAAACAGCTGGCGCAATGTATGCAAGTGGTTGACTTGGCATATATCTCGTTCTTTTATTTTTCGATGTATCATTTTATATAATTATATGAATATTCGGCATAAATGTTTCAGCAACTCATTATCTATAAAAACAAAATAAAAACCATAGATTTGGTGCATAATCTTTGGTCAAGTTATTATATATTTAATAATAAATGGAAGATTTTGAACCCGTACTGCAGTTTTAGTTAAAATCTTTCTGTTATATTTTACAGCTGTATTTGTACCGAGTTTTTTTTTCAGTGCGCCTATAAAATTTACATTTATGTTCAATCCAGAATATAAGATAATTATCATCTTCAAAATTTAGCCTTTTATCCTATATGTATTTGCTTTTAATCGTACTGTTTCAAAACAATTTGCTTTCTTAAATATCAAATAACAAGAACTACAGAAATTATAAATATCTTGATAAATATATAAGTACCTAGTACAAGTACAAGTTCAAGTACAAAGAAAAAAATTATACTGATCAAGATAATTTTTGATTTTGTTTTAATTTGCGGAAATCGATTTCCCCAAATAACGACGGTTCGTTGTCAAGGATTTTATGGAATCTTCATTTAAAAGATCGCGAACTTTTTTTTTAAACCAAGTATACCCAGTTTCAAGGTTTTTAAGTAAAAAAAAAAATAAATAATAATTCCATTAAATAATGTACACTATTTTTTTAAAAATAATTTTACGCTACATATACACACATTTGATGGTAGTAAGAAATTTTGTTGGTAGTATGTATTATTTTTGAATAAGCGGATAATTTTAAAGAAGATATTAAATAAAGCGAAAATAGAAGTATTTTGTAAAAGAAATAAAAAAAGAAAATTGTACATTCAACAAGATTTTTCCTTCCTTTTTTTTGCAACGAATTAAGGAACCCAGCTGATAAGGTGGATTGTTTTTTGTATGTAGGAAAAAGGATGCCACTGTCAAGGACATTTCATACACAAATTTGATGAAAAAAAAAATTAATGGTAAATGAGTTGTCTTCTTAAATTTGGAAAAGTCCGTTTAATATTTTTTAAGAATCCATTTAAAAATTTTTAGTGTAAAATCAATAAATATAACCTTCGATATTAAAAAAAGTATATATTTTTCATTGTGAATATTTTATAACTCATGTCTGAGTTTAAGTTGAGTATCCTTTATTTTTTTTGTGTATTCAGAGAAGAATATACATTTATAGTTTTTTCTTCTTTTTTTTTTTATTTTATATTGCAAAAACAAAATATGAATTGAAAATATTTCGTATATTATTTTTTGACCAAAATATTTTCTGAACATAACAGAAAAAAATTGAGGACTTTCATAGGAAATCGAGAAAATTTGACAGGAGATGGCAGAAATTATGTTCTCATAGCTTTTTGTTACACCTATATGAAATTGCTTCAAAAATCATGAATAGCTGAAATCGCTAAAGTACCTTTGATGTGTGATTATGGAAATATTATAAGCAGATTTGTCACAATTCTCACAATTTTCAGCCATAATTTAAGCAAAAATAATATTTTCCAATAGAAATTGTGACCATTTCCATTCGGTCATAATTTCTACCCGAATTTTAGTCAGTTTTACACAAATTCCATATTCTGTTTCAAACAAATTGCCTCCCAAAGTTTTGATATGTTACGTATACCAAATGAATATATAGTCTTTGAAAAGAATTTCCTTAAATCTTTTCATTGACCTCAATTTTGGAGTAAACTGCTTCTTGAAAAAAATATTAATACTAAATAAAAATGTCAACATATGAAATTCTTTATATACCAGTTCAATGTTTTTATTAAATTTTTTTTTAAATAATTCGATAAAATGAACATTTCAGTTTTTCCCATTTTAGACTAATAACCTATTCACGAAAATCTCTACTACCTAATTTATAAATAATTTTTTTTAAACCAATATTTTTTTTTTTTTGGTTTTTATAGCTTTCATTTTCATGAAAGTGAAAATATTTTTGTTTGTGAAGTTTAAAAAAAATAAAAAATTATAATAATAATAATAAACGAAAACCTCATCCTTTGAAAAATCTTAAAACTTTATTTCCGCTTATTTGGTTTTAGAATGCATGGGAGATGTTGATAGTCACCGTAAAATTCTTTCCATAAAAGGCATAACAGAAAAAAAAACAACAGTGCAGTGAAGGTGGATGAAGTATTTTGTGCAACATAGATACTGTATATAGTGGGAAAAAATAACATTGTCAGACACATACACTGTGCATATGACATAAGTATACGTACTGTATCAAAAGGATTTCCTCAATTTTAAAATAAATATTGAAAATATTTTATATTTGAATGATTTTCTTTTTTGAATTTAATAATCTACTTTCATACGCAGACATATTGCTAACTAAAATACAAAGTTCTCTAAATGTGATAAATTAATTGCTTGCAAAGGATCAATCGGTTTAAGTAGACATTTAGCTTCGGGCACATGATATTAATGTTAAGAAATAATAATAATAAACGCGAAGAAAATTAATATAAACAGCATTTTTTTTCTATGTATATTTTTTAAATACATACTTTTATTATTTTAATATTATTCTAAACTAAGAAAGAAACCCTGGGTCTCCTGGAAATTCTGAATTTAATATCGTCAGAAGTTAGGTCTCGGGATTTGGAAGTCTCGTATATTGTCTAAGAGTTTTGAATTTTGAAAGAGTTAGATAAATAAATCTATAAATATTAGTTAAAATGTTTAGTTTTGTTGAAAATATTATTAGGTAAATTAGCCACGATTTAATTCATTTAATTAATTGTGTTTAATTGATGATTAAATTACATCACCTTACTTAATAGTTTTTCCCCTCTAACATTACATAAACGATATTTTTGCACTAACAACCCTTAAAACTGAATCAAAAGCATATTATTTTTGTATATATGTACATTTTTATAGAAACGCAAAATAAACCACCCCAAAAGAATCATGAAATATTAAAAAGTTTTCATTCACAAAAATTTAATACACAAGTACTTCCCTTTATGGTTCACATTTTATTAAATAGGATGGAATTTGATTTTTGTCCTCTTAAATGTTAAAAAATTCAAGTTTATACATCCACAAATACCTAGATATCGCGAAAACAATATGCAAGTCCTTGCTTTAAAGTGCATTATCCTTTTTGTGTTTTCTTTTTAATATTTATTTTGACTAGAACAGCGCGTTTAATAAATTTATGAAAGTAGGACAAGGATTATTCTAAAATACAGGAAAATGTCAGATGGATGTTAAAATTATATACCTATTCTCAAAACAGTTAGCATTATTAGATTATTTTTGACCTAAGTATGTTATTATGTTATCGTAAAATTATAAATAGTTCTAACTGAGAAGACCTAGAAAAAAAAAGGCTAACTTAGTTCAGAACAAAATCTTTAATTCTTTAAGTAAATATTCATTGAACACTGCTAATTCAAGTGACTAGTATTCTAGTATAAAATTGAATTAAGTGTCAAATAATACCAACAAAATTCGATTTCGTCGCCGATCGTCATTGAGATATAAACTAATATTGAAATGACCTTAGTCAGATAGTGTACTCCAAGACCTCCATGGCAGTCATTATATTGAACTAAAATTATGAACGAAGCTACCAATTTTTAAATATATTTTTTTAATATTCTAAGCCTAATTTTGAATTATATCCTTTTAAATTAAAGTAAGTGTAAACTAGAATTTTCCACAAATCCAAGAAAAAAAAATTATTATTTTATGCTTGCCGGCATTTAGAAAACAAAAATTTTCACAATAAATAATAAGTTATCCTTCCATTTTTCTTTTCAATAATTTTCCTTTTTAGCCTTGTGAAAAGCATTTTATGAATAATTTTCATTTTCATTCCATTCCTTTAAAAATTTTTTCTGTATTTTTGTGGAGAAAAACTTATAAAAACCTAATACCTATATATATATAATTTTTTTTTCTCTCTCACCGCGCCTGGGTGGTTAGGTGCCAAAACAGAAAAACTAAACAAAACTTCAATTTGCCTTGTGAGAAAATTTTTATTTTTCTATACAACTGCCTTATATTTGGGTGTACGTAATACCACCAAATTTCTATGCAACTTAGAATTTGGGTTTTTTTTTTTCGTTGTTCCAAATGTAATTTTGTCAATCTCTGGAGTGGCGCGGAAGTGTCGAAAACTCATCACTTATTGCACCCATTCGGCATTGCAAATGAAAAGGGAACCCGATTTAGTTAACGGGCGTACCCCATAATATTAAGGCGCGCGTAACGGGTGCGAGTTATTTTATTTTCTACTTTAAAAAAAAATCTAAAAATAAAATAAAATTTTCTTTAAAATTTTCACCAACCCATTATATTTTTTCGTTTTGTTTTCATTCTTTTAAAATAATAATAAAAATGAAAAAATTTTATTAGCAAGAATATTATTAGAAATCAAAATTTTCTAAATTGGAAAAAATTATTTTAATTTGAAAAAAAAAAACACTGCCTTTCAAACCTTTTCCGACAAAGAAACTTTTATTATTTACATTTACATGACGAAAGAAAAGGATTAAAGCATGCATATTAATTATTTTCCTTAAATACCGACGAAAATGTTGACATTATTATTCAAAGGAAACTTAATTTCAAGCCATATTGGGGGAAGATTTCTTTCATTCACTCAAATAAATTTCTCATCATTTGGCATCAATTTTGACATTCTGGAAAATAGTCCTTTATCTTTTTTTGCCATATTTATTCCTTTCTAGATCTTCGACCAATTAAAAACAAAAATTATAAATTTGAAAATACTTTTGTTCAAGCTTTTAACTAAAAAACAGAAAACTCTACGATTTTTACATATCAAAATAAAAAAAAATAAAAATAAAAAAATTATTATTACAACACTGAATCATAAATAAGGACGAAATTAACAAAAATGGGGGAGGTAATTTTAATTCACTTTAGTTGTATTTTAATTAAATTTTCTTTAAAATTTATTAAATTTTAATTAATTTATTTTTTTTTTATTTTTTTTATAAATTTTTAATAAAATTTTCTCACCCAAATTGATGATGTCGTTTGTTTTTTTTGCTAAAGAAAACTAATAGAAAAATTACACAAAAATTTTCCTACATTAAGGAAAATTACCATTGCTCTTTGACATCATAATTATGTCAAGGTATGTGGAGGAAACAATTCGAGAAAATTGTGTTTTTTTTATGTCATCATGTCTTGTTGGCATTTTGAAATGCGCATGTTAACAAATTGACAACTCATTTTTTTTTTTCATTATTCTTTATATAGACATATGTATATAGTATTCACGGCAAGGATGTGGAGGAATAATGGTAAACACTATACGATTGCAAGCTTCTAAATTACAGCTGTTTTGTATTTTATGTGTTTTTTTTAAACAATTGTAAAAAAAACACCTGTTGGTATTTTATTCATTAACCCTTTTTGATTTTGAAATTTCTGAATATATTATGTTGATTATTAAGTTGATATGCATCCTTCGTAATAATTAATTTCAAAAAAAAAAGTTTCGATTTTTTTTAAGGACTTTTCGTTACAAGCAAATGCTATTTATATCCTTCCTTTAGCTCATCTCAGGCATACATACAGTTTTCAGTTAACTCAAAAATATTTCATTTATTTTTGAAACGTTTCGATAAAACACCAACGATATGAAAAAGAAATATATATATATATATCATTTTCTTTCAAATTTCAGATAATTTTTAATATCCTAATTATCGCGAAATGAATTTCACACCATTTGGTACTCCATTTACTGGAATTCAACAATTCACTACATCCACCTTAATTTCAGCGACAGGAATTAATTCAACTCAATCACCGGCTACAACAATAACTACAATTCAACCTCAGATACAGCAATCAGATCAGCAGGAACAACAAGATCTAAATCGTTATCAAAATACAAATTCATCCATAAATATGACACATTTTAGTCAGCCATTAGTAACAACTACAACTGCAACCATTCCCGCCAAATTTCGGATTGAAGAATCTGTTGATAATAAATATAATGGGCACGTAATAACTACTCAACAACAACAGTATACAACAATTCCATATACAGTTACCACAGAACCATCCACCGTTGAAGATAAACGTTTGATTGCGGCAGCTATTAGTTATCCACAATCAATAACGACAACTAGTGCAATCGGTTCAATTCAGCCTCAAGAAATATCCCAAGATTTATGTAATGCTATTTTACAGGGTCAACAGGTTGATACTAAAAGAGGTGCAATTTGGTATAATTTTATTATTAAAAAAATTTAAATTATTATCATTTTCAGTTGTCCTTCAAAATCCAAATTGGCAAACAATAACACCGAATTCAACAGTAGCAGATTATTTGTCACATTTACCAGCAAATACTTTGCCTTTATCCTTGCATCATTTTCTCAAATATTCAGCAGAAAATATTAAAAAAGAGCCAACTAATGTAAAACATTAATATAAAATAATTTATGAAATATTTAATATTAAAAAATAAAATATTTTTTAGGTAATTCAAACCAGCCAAACTATAAATTTAAATAGTATTGGTACTATAACAATTCCACAACATCAAATACAGCATACGCAACTGCAGCCAACTCAACCGCAATTACTTCAACAAACGCAGCAAGTTCAAGTTCCTCAACTACAGCAACCGCAACCTCAAACATTAATAACATGTCAACCAATTACTACGTCTACAATTAATGCAACAAATATTTCTCAAAATACAACAGATACAACATTAGGTACTATACCACCGACTATAACTATAACGACTACCACAGTAAAGGCTGAAAAGCCTAAGAAGAAACGGAGAAAAACACTAAAAGAACGTAAACCTAAACCTAAACCTGGGGAAATAAGATTAACTACTGCTTTAGATGGCAGCTTATTATACATGTGTCCTGAATGTCAAGTAGCGTACCCTGAACGCGCTTTATTAGAAGTTCATTTAGTTGGCCATAATTTAGAACGTAGATTTATTTGTGAAATTTGTAATGCAGCATTAAAGCGTAAAGATCATTTAACACGGCACAAACAATCTCATAATCCGGATAGACCTTTCATATGTACAGTATGTTTAAAAGCTTTTAAGCGCAAAGAACAGCTCAGTTTACATTTTGTAATACATTCGGGTGAGAAACGACATGTATGCATGGAATGTGGAAAAGGTTTTTATCGTAAAGATCATTTGAGAAAACATGCACGTTCGCATATTGCAAGACGTGTCAAAGCTGAACTAACCTTACAACAAGGTGGGAATGCTCCCAACTCAGGACTATCTCAGCAACAGCAAGTTATAACTACAGCGGTACAACAAGTTTTGACAGCAACCAGTACTGCTCAACAGCAGCACCAGGTTATTACTCAACAATTAAATAATGTTCAACAACAAAATCAACAAATTCATCAAATTCAAATTCAACAACCACAACAAAATAACCACCAACAACAACATCAGCAACCAGTGGAAATTTTGGGCCAATAAGTTAAAATCAAATTAAGAACTTTGTTATTTATATGCAATGTATATATAGATTTATGGAATTATTTGTCTCGAGAATTTGCTTTCAGGTTGATAAAAATTACTTTTAAATGTATTAGATTTAAATAAGAATTGTATATTTATGTTAATAAAAAGAAAGGAATAAAATTTAATTTATACTGATCTCAGAATTCATATTTTTTTTTTAATTATCTCAATGAAATTTTATTTGGAACTCCTTAACGTTAAAATTTAACTAAGCTCAGAGGTAATAGCACATTCATCTTACGATTCTACGATCTACTAATTTTTTTATAGGTCGAATCTCCAAGAATGTTTTTGTATATTCCCGCCAGAACGATATAATAGTTTTAAAACATACTTAAGAAATTAATATAATTAAATTTTTGACTGAAAAGAACTACAATTTTTCAATGTAGTTTAAACCAAAATTTTTCAAATAATAAACAAATGTCTCTGATTCATTAATACTCGTAAATACAAAATAAAAAGTTTTATTACTTAAAATTAAATAAAAATTGCACACTTAAATTGCACACACGTAAATATGATAATAATTGGGAAAATAAAAATTATTAGAAGTTATAATAAATTTTATTAAGGATATTTATATATAAGGATTGATAACAATTCGTATTTACGATGTATGCAAATTTGCATATATTTATTAGATGTAGGTACATACATATATTTTAACTTACATTAGTAACTTCTTTATTATAAAAAAAAATTAATTTGCCAACAAATTTATTTTCATTAAATTTTAAATTTATTTAATATATACATTAGGTCTAGTCAATTTTGAAAATTTATGCGTCTTGACGCCAAAGTTTTTAATTTAATTAATTTAAAATAATAAAAATTGATTCTCTTCATATTTTTAAGTTAATTTAATTTTTAAACATTATTCATTTATTTAAAAGGGAACTCTTCCTATTGAAAGGATTACTCTATAATATTATAATTTACTAAGAATCTTTTTCTAACTAATCTACAATTTAATTTAGACATTTTTCTAGGTATTTTGTTTAAATTAAAATCAGTGGGAATTTATTTTTTATCATTATAATTATTTTCCAGGAACCTAGAGTGCCCTTATAATTTCTATGTTCCCTTTCGAAATTATGCTGAAAAAAGTAGAAACTTATTAAAACAGAAACTCTTTCAATATTTCTATGTTTTTTTTGTATGTATATTGTTTTATATGTTAATATTAACATATATGTACATAATTTTTAATAGAAGGTTTGACAAGTGCTACAAAATAAATTTTCTCATTTATTGAAAAAATTTTGATGTTTTGATGATTTTTTTAATTAATAAAAATCGAGTTAAAAAAATTAAAATTTTATCATTTATTACTTAAATTATTACTTAGATTAATATAAAACCTACACCCATATTTTTATTTATAAATTATGAAACTTAAATTTTAAGTTGACCCGTGTAGGAAAGGAGTATGAGTTTTCTACAAAAAAATTACTTACAACTAAATAAGATTTTTTCCAATTTGGCGCCAAAATAAACGTTCGAATAATAATTTTTCTGATATTAACAGCCTATTTTATTATTTAATTTTATGGTTTATAATTTCTATAATTTTTGCTCCAATTTATTTACTCAACAAAATTCTTTTTAAATAAACATTATATAATTTTATTATAAATAAATATTGGTATTATGTATTTTAATAGTTTTTTTTTTTAACTCTCAAGATCATATTAATTTATTTTATTAATTAAAAATGAAACAATTTTTTTCGCTATAAATTTGAAAAAAAATATATATAATATTATTAATAATTGTTATTTATTAAAGAAAAACGTTTAAATAGCATTATATATATACCCTCCCCAACAAGAAAAGAAATCTATTTTATTTCATTATCCATTTTTCCATTAATTGAAACCACAATAAATTTACCACTTTAGTTAATTTATTTTTACTTGGTATTCATTCATTTTCAGAAAAAAAAATATATATACAAAAATTAAAAATAAAAGAAAAGTCTTTCAATTCTAAATAGAGATTTCTAATGAAAGAAATATTCTGCTGAATGAAATATTTTCATAAATTAATTGTTAATTTAATGTCAAAAGGAAGCATGTTGAACAAATTTTCTATCTTATTTTTGCTCTTGAAATTAAATACTACTTTTTTTTCTAAAATATTTGAGGTGAAAGAAATATTTGAATGAGGAAAATTTGTTTTTATGAAAACCATCGTAAGTTTTATATTATTCTCTGGATACTGCTAGTCATACATAAGTATGTAGTTTGCATCTCAAATCACTTATTTGGAAAACTCGAAAATGGATAATGAATCAAATTCCTGGTTGGAACAAGGAAAAATCCTTAATACAGAATCTGATTCATCATAATACTTTATTACTATTTCCTCGTTTACTATAATCAATTTTATTATACTACAAGTAAGTTTTCATTGTGTTGTTGTTGAAATTTTTGTTCAAATTATTTTCAATTTCTAATAAAAACTAGATATTACGTGTTATCTATAAAAAGTTTAGATTATTTTGTTAAAGCCTCGACCAAGCTTATATTAATTTTTTTAAATGACTTAGGATGTAATTTGAATTTTTTAAAGTAGTTTGAGGGCGATCTATGCAATATTCATAAGTTCAAATTATCAATTGTTTTTCGTTTTCGTACTATTGAAAATTAAATTGAAGCAATTAGGATACGATTTAATATGATTTGAAATTATTTGTTAAATTTTTTTTGTGAATAATAATTATTGTCGTTTAATAAAGAATAATACTGAATAAAATTATACAATATCTTTTTTATTTTTAATTTTTTATTAAAATGCTTATATATTTTTATGAAATAATACAGTCTTATTATAATGAACTTGAAAACAGTAATGATGGTAGTAGTATGTTTATTTTGTAAAGTACAATGAAATAAATTAAATTTGAATTTTTATCATAAATAAAGACATGGTCGAATTACGAAAATTCTACAGTTAATATCAGAATTATCTTATTTTTAAATTTAATCCTAACATTAGTTTCTGTGAACCCAATTGTCTGATTCATTAATTAATTATTTTATTACACAATAAATAAGGATATCTATTATCTATGTATATTATTTTATATAAATTTTATATAATTTTAATTATTTTAGAAGTTGTCCCAAAAATTACACATTTTGAATTGAATTAGAGAAATTATTCATAAAAGCTTTTCTCTTTAAAAAAAAAATATTAAATAAATATTTTTTAAGTTTAATTTAATTATTTGAGAAATTCTATATTTATGAAAATAAAATATTTATATTTGAATAAAAACTTAATATAAAACAATAACTACAGAAAAATAATATCATGAATATTATTTCAAATTTTTATTTTTCTACGGTTTCATTATTAAAACTTTTGTAATATTCAGTGATGTCTAAAAATATTTAATTTTTCATTAAAACTGGTACTTTGTTTTAAACTGAATTTTTTTTTTTAGCTATATTTCAATTATGAAGATTGTAAAAGTTTCCATGAAATCTTTGCATGCATTCCAGGAATGATTGAAAGTGTACTGAAAAAAATTATATACATTGACTAGTGAAAATATTATAGTATCGAAATATTTCAAACTACAATAAATAAACATTTGGAAAGTCTTTGTTTTATCATCAATCAATCCACATTTTATTTTATAAGTTTGTGAAAATCTTTAAAAATTATATATGTAGTTCTTGTAATAGCCGACATTTCTTAAACTGAATTTGAAAAGAAGATGGCATCCATAAATAGATTTGTAACTAAAGAACTAACGTCCTCAAAGACGGAACTTTTGTGTTATTATTCTATGTAAGTTCTTAATGTGTGAAAATGATTATCCTGATTTTTTTTCAAATTATCCTTATTTACAGTAACTTATATTTGAACCTTCATATTATACTTTCCATTCACTACAAACTTTTATTGTAAAAATTATTTTGCAATTTTTAACGCTACATAAAACTTTTCACAAGTTTTCACGCTCCATCATAGAATATATAGAAATAGTTTTTAAATAATAGTTTTTTCAAATTGGTAAATCGAAAAACTATTTAATGATAATAAACCAAACACAAAAAAAAAAGGAAAATTATGTCAAAAATGTTTATTAGTTTAGTTTTATTTTAAAAAATTGTTTGCCCGTTGAAAATCCAAGTTACACTCATATAGTTACATAGTTAGAGAAAAACTGTAAAAATTTCCAAACTATAAAATATACTCTAGTCTACAATAATGTTAAAAATGATTAAATTTTGATCCGTATAATAAAGTTGGGTAAATTTTGAAAATTTGTTAACTTTACTTGTCTTTAACTCGTGATTAGAACCTATTATGTTTGCAACTTCTTGCGACTTCTTACTAATTTTTCTGATATCAAAAAAAAAAAATAAATTAATTAAATTTATTATAAGTTAGTATTGGTTGAATTCTCCTACAAATATGTGTTTTTTTATAAATTCAAATTAAAATTATAATGAGAAAAAGTGTTTAAATAACATTCCCTTCCCTCACAATTTAGTTATGGTTATTTCAAATATAACCATAACAATAAACCATTTAGTAGTTAATTTTTATATTCTTGTTCCTTGTTGGTCAGTTCTAATAGATGCAACTACTAATTTAAAAATTCTAGAAATCCGGATTAGTTGAAATATTATAATCTTTTTAGAATAGGGTTGCACCATCAAGATTTTCAAGTAACCAAAAAATAGTCAGTAAATTTTAGTTCTGGAAGAAATTTATTTATAATTGAATTCTTATAATTTATCAAATTAGTTCATGGAGCGCTTTTTTAACATATAGAGTCCAAGTATTCTATAATCTATTGCTATTCGATTCTAATCTTAATGCTTATCATTATTATTAGATGTAACCATATAACTTTAGGTACTGGAACCTACACAAAAAAAAAAAAATAGATTTTTCAATAATTTTAATTTGCAAATAAAATTTTATTTATTTCATTTATTTCTATATTAACAACGCCCCCCATTATTGTTATAATTACCATTTGAGATTCCTTGAATTAGATTTTTTTGCATAATGAATGACCAACATATGTGGAAAACGACGGGTTTGTTTGAGTAATTTTTTTTTCAAAATCATTAAAATTTTGAATTTATTATTATTATTTTGAGCTTTTGTAACAATGCCAATAATTTTTAAGTAAGCTTTCAACATGAAAGTAAGTGTTCATTTTATATATAATAATTATTCTTCTTATGCTTATTCAATTTTATTGAAAGACGAACATATTGGACAAGGCAATGACGAGAATTTATACAAATGTACTTAGAGAACTTAATTGATTACCATAATTTACTAGTCGATGTTGTTTCGCTCCAGCCTATAGTCTTTATTAATGATAAAAAAAATTACAAATTTAGCATATAAGTTGTTCGAAAATGATGCGGAAAAGCTGTCTGCGCCGAACTTAGTGTACGAAATGTAATGAATAATAACCTAAAACCATCTGAGGAAAATAAAAACATTTCCAATGACATCGGTTTCATCCAAAACGTTCTTTCAGAAGTTTATTGGTTAAATACCAAACGAACTTTGATTTTTATATCCATAAACATTTCTACAAAGTTTTAGATTTAGAACTTTGTATATATCTTTCAGATACTTTAATAATATGATATTGTGCCAAATTCGTCATGCCTTTTTGAATATTTTTTTTTTCATATGAATAATTTTTCTAGTATCTCAATAAGATATTATATATATATAATGAAGTTTTTTCATTTCTTATTATCAATAATTATTTCGAAATTTATTACAAACAATTAATTCCTCAATTTGATCGAAAAATGTTTAAATTTTATTCTCAAAATAATTTTGCATAAGGATTATTATTCTAAATATAGATTTGAAATAAAATATTTTTTTTTTCTTTTTTTGTACACCTAGAAACTAAATTTGGGTTAATAAACTTTTTCAAATGAAAATGGAAAATGAGAAAATAAGAAAATTTTTACGAAAATTTAACTGACAAAATAATTTTATTAAACAATTAAATTACAATCAGACATCACAGACATACAAAACACTTAGTAACTATAAAGATTTTCAAAAGAAATATACAATTTACAGAAAAAAACCATAAAAAAGAAAATCATAAAAATTTTCATATCTTTTTCTATTTGTTTTTTTTTTGTTTTTTGTTTTTTTTTTTCACATATTGTTTAAAGTGTACAAGCCAGTGATATAATAATCACGGAATTTATTTTATTATCCTTATACGCACTCAAAAAAAAAATGTTTACTATTTTGTATGTAATCAGAAAAATAAATTTACCACTTTTTATTTGGTAGATTTTACTCTTAGTTTATTAATAAATTTATTATTTTACTACTTAAAATATGCTTTTGCTTTTTAAGCCTTTTGCTTTAATTATCCCATTACAGTTATATGAATATAATCAGCTGATAATAAGTAATAAGTAATGCACAGATAAGATTTTGTGAACCTTTCATCAACAATTTAATGCAATAATATAATTCTCAGCCGGATAAAATTGTTAAAAATTTTGTTGTGGTTAAAAAATATTATACGGAAAAATATAAATTTCAAAATAATATTAAAAAAACCGAAACTAGGTATTTCCAATGGTTTATTTGACTAATACATAAAGCGAATGTGAGAAATTACTTTAATTAATAGTAATAAATTTTTGAAATATATAAATAGTTATCCAGTTGACACTACGAAGTTACAAAAATTTATATATATGTTTTAATTTGAATTTAATCTTTAATCCTTAAGCCCATCAATCCTATTTTTTGAAATTCATTTGTCAATGCAACAAACATTATCTTGAATTTGCATAAATTTGAAAATTCTTCTCGCAAAAATCTTTCTCAGTCGGTCTTTCTCACTAATGCAATTTCTATATCTTTAGAATAATTTCCGCGAAAATTTTAAATTTTTCTTCAATTAGAATAGTAAAATAAAAACCCAAAATTTTTGGCCAATGTATTTTTCTTTGGGAGAGGATATATACTTGTAAAATATTTTATAACAATATTATGTTGTATACTTATATACATATAACTTTAACACACTTTACTAACGCATTTATTAAAAAATATTATCTTTGAATAGATATGCGATTATTTTATCATGCACGGTGATAAAATCCAAAAAAAAACAAAAACAACAAAAATTTTGATTTTCTAACATTATCACATCTTGACCCCTTAGCTTATTCGAGAAAAAATAAAAAGAAAAACCAGTATCATCCTTTTTCGTTTTCGTTTTTTTTTTTTTTTTTGTTCAATAAAATGATGTTTTACAGAAGAGATTCGGCGTGTAGGTGCGTGTGTATATATTACATTATGTATACATACCTTTTTCTTGTTGTACACACGTTACAATTATTTATATTGAAATATTTTTTTGAAGTAAAACATTCAACAGGATATAGGATTCTAGATGGAAAATTGAAATATATAATGTACAGTACATGTACATATATTTATTATTTTCTCTACAATTGTTTTTTCCTTTTTTTTTATATATATATTTTTTTTTTTTTTATATAAATATAACGTATTTTCCCAAGATTACCGTTAAAAGGATTTTAACTTTGAATCTAGTAAAATCGTTCTTATATTTAAAATAATTTTTACTGTTAAAAATAAGCGTTTAAAAAGTAATTTTTGAAGAAAATTTTTATTTTTAAGATTATAAAATTATATATAATTGTTTAAGAATTAAAAATTTATTTAGTTTTAAACATTTAATAACTAAAATATTATAGTTTGAATTAAAAAGGATAAAAGTTTAAAAGAAAATAAAAGGTTTTAAATTTAAATTAACCTTATTTGGAACAAAAAAAAATAGAAATTTAGTTAAAAATTTTGGAAACTTTTTGCATTCCATTAGAGCTTAGAAAAAAGAAAAAAAAAAGTTTAAAACTTTTTTTTTTTTTTTGGAAACTAAATTATCCTTTTTCTCGAAGGATTCAAATTCTTAAAACTTTTTTAAATACTCTACTTAAATCTAAAGCTTGAAAAAAAAAATAATTTTAAATTATAATAATTGTAGTTTTTTTTTTTTATTTGAATTAAAAACAAGTTTTAAATAATCCAACCCAAAAAAAAAGTTATAAAACCAGGTAAGTTTATTATTGAAAATAATGTTAACAAATAATTTAGGGGTTTTGTAATAAAAGAGGGATTAACTTCTTTTTTGTAAAATAGAACAAAAATTATTAGAAATTGATGAGCCCCTTCGAAGTTCAGCTAACAAATAAAATTAATAATATGAATACTGAAATGATTCGATTTTGAGTTTATGGTTGAACATAGATAGTTCGAACTATGAAGATCATTGAGGTGTGGTTTATGAAATTAAATTATAAATATTGAAATTGATTCATTTGATATTAAAAGTTAATTCGAACCATGAATATTCATATTTTATGTTTAGATGTAGGCTTTTAAAATAAAGTAGTTTAAGCAATTTAGTATTATTTTGATAAATAAATTCTTAACTTTAATTTAATAGGTATCGTGCATTCAATTCTATTCAAGATTTAATTACGTGTAATTTGAGTGAGAAAAATCTTAAAATTATAATTAAAAAAAATTATACAGAAATCTCAAAACTAAATAACAAAAGGACTTCAACTTTCTATACTGGATAAAATTAAATCCATAACTAATTCAAAAGCAAATTTAAAATTTTCTAAATTAAATAGTTTTGTATTTATCTCTTTTGTAATACTTCATCTACCGAAAAAGAAAAAAAAAGAAATTTTAGTATCCATTATTTGAAGCAACAGGTGAAATAAAAATTTAAAATGTGCGACGGAAAATCTTAAAATTAATATTTTGAATTATTTGTGAACATTTACTGAATTTTCTCGTATTATCATCAAAATTGAAAAAGAAGCACAAATATTTTAATGGGGGCAAAAATTTAGAAAATTTCATGCAATTGTGCAACAAATTTCTCAGAACATATTGATCTCCTGAATATTTAATTGGGGATATTTATGAAATAATTATCGAAAAACTAAAAAATTGTATCACTATATAATATTTTTGGTATAACTCACTAGGCAGGAAACCTTATTATTTAAAATTAAAATAATTAAAGTTTTTTCAGAGATTTAGAATAAGTAAAAAACGATGAGCCGCTTAGCACTCAGATATAGATTGAACATCCAACGGTCTATTTTTTTGTTTCAACTTATTAAAATTTAATCATTGAAAAGATCTTTTAGTCGAGAATCTGATTTTCATTACAATGTTTGTGTAAAGAAATGAAAATATTTACTAAACAAGAGATTAGAGAAATTTTCTATTTTTATTTTATTTTTTACTTCTGACAATGAAAATTAATTAAATAATGAAAAATTTCACCAACTCAGTAATTCAAGAAAAACTGTCTTTCTTAATTCTATAGCTAATATGACAAAAACATATAATTAATCAATGGAAAAATAAATGTTTTTTAAATTTGAGTACGCCTGGTGGTTATCATAATTAGTTGAAAATTTATAAAATATTATTATTATTATTTAATTATATCTAATTTAATTTTTAAGTATATAATTGTTTTATTAAAATTTTAGAAATACATATAATAAAGAAAATTGAAAACAAATACTCTTGTTATATTTTTTCAATTTTCATCATCATCAATTAAAATTAAAGTTAAAATCATAAATTATAAATATGAAAATTTTATTAAGATATTCCTTAAAAAATAATGTTTCCAAAAACAGCAAGTATGTATAGCAATCAAAAGTTTGGTATCAAAAACTTGACTGACTATTTTTCTATTTAACACAACTAATTTATATTATAGTGTGCTACCTACGAAAGGGTTGTCAAATTCAGAAGTTTCAATTTTCAAATCATCTTAATAGTATATATATTTTTTTTTATTTGCCTTTTCCATTACTTTATTATGGTTATTTAAAGAAAAGTTATGAAAAAAGTGGATATAAAAAAAATAATGAAAATTTTACGAAAATTTATTGAATTTTTTTTTTTATTTTAACAAAATAAATAAGAAATAAAGCTATCTAGATTTATGATTTGTATACCAGCAAATATTTTTTCTACATGTACAAAAATTCGGTGAAAACTTGTAAAATGAATTTCAATACTAAAATTAATACTATAAAACTAAATTATATTTAAATTCACGATCGCTAAACATAAAACAAATAATTATAATAAAAAATCTAATTTTGATGAAATTCTTTCAACATATAGTTTTCAATTTTTGAGGCGTTAAGACTAACAATGTTTTATTTGACCTGCATTTATATTATTTATTGTATCGATTAAGTAATAATTAGTAAATCATCGTTAATTCTACTGATATTATATAATTCTTAAATTGAACGAACTAAATATTTTCATCATCATGAAACAAAAAAATAAATAAAGAAAATTTGAAAAAATTAAATTTCAATTTAATTCATAAATGTCAAATAATTTTTATATTTCAATTCAAATATAATTATATTTGGCACGTTCTTTTTGATTTTTCAATGAAAAATTCTTTTAAAAAGAAAATTGTACATATAGTTTTTTTTTTTTATATACATATATATAATTTTTGTTATTATTTTTCCAAATTTTTTCATCTATGAACATTAAAAATATTTTATTCATAAATAATAATAAAAAAGCAAATAAATAATAATACAGGTTGTTTTTATTATGTTACGTCATTCGTGAAAAAATATTTTTTTTCCACATGTGTGTGCCAGTTTTGAGGATAAAAAAAAATTTTTTTGTTATCTACCAAAAATAAATGAAAATAATGTTTATGTTCTTTTGTGACATTATTTTTCATTGCGTTACGCATTATTTTAACAAATAAAAAAATAACCTGAAACTTATTAAAACTGGATAAAAAACTTTTTCCCGGCAAAAAAAAGATAAATATATTTTTTTTTTTTTATAAATTTTAAATAAGAAAGTTTTCATCGCGCGAAAAAATTAGTTACATATAACTTTAGGAGGACATCAAGAAAAACAAAAGAAAAGCCAGAGTTAAAAAATAAAAAAAAAAACATTTATATTTATATATATAAAAATATAATTTTTTTCTTAAAATTGAATTTTTATTATAATATCCTTTCAAAGGATATTACTTATGTAGAATTTGTATTAATAATAAAAGGATATTATTGTTCTGTGTATTATTTTCTTTAAAGTTTTCAAATGATAAGCTCAGCAGCTTTATTATTTTGTATTTTTTTTTTTTGTATAAGAAGAAGTTTATGATTTATTTTTAGTAATTTTTTTTTTGTTTTTTATTTTTAAACACCTCGGCTCCTTGGAAAAAATGGAATAAAATATACTTAAAATACTTGAATCAGTAAAACGATTATTCCTTTTTTTTTTTTAATATCATAATAACAATCCTTTTAAGTACAAAGTAGTCATAGTTGTTAATAACTACATTATAGTTATAGTTTTTTGTTTAACATTTTGGAAGAAAATTCGTAGTGTAGAACTAACTATTAAATTTTTTTAAAAATAATTTTCAACAAAATTAACAGAAATATTATTTGCTTTTATGAGGAAGAATAAGGTCTGGTTTTGAAAGTAAAAATCGTCTGCTGAGAAATGAAACAATGTATGTATAATGAAAAGTATAGTTACGAGTAATTTGAGTTTAAAGATTTGAAAATTTAAAAAAACTTATGCAAAAATATCAAGTAACGTAAAATTTTCATCTAAAAAACACATTTTAATCAACATTACGAATATTGCAAAATAGTTGGAATATTAGGAATCGAATGGTGCTATTATCTAATAATAACGTATAAATATCATACTTTGTTTTATTTCTCAGCAGACGAAATATTAGTTCGAAATATTTGTGATTACGAAAACAAAAACTATTAGTTCTATTGGTATATGTCTTGTTTTCAATATATTAGACTACCAAAATTTTTTTGTTTCTTTTTTATTCTTAAATAAAGACTTTGTCATCGAATAACTATCGAATAACCGTTCGAGTGATGAGCTTCCTAAACTTTTCAACTACATGTTACATAAAGTTGTAGCATTTTGTTATTTTTCAAAGTACCAGGAACCACAAAAAAGAAAATATTATTTTAAATCAAATATCGATTTTTTTTTAATTCGCACCAAGAAAATCATTTTTTTTAAGTCCTATTAATAGTTAATAATTACATCTTCTGGTTTTACAAAGAAAAAAAACATTTCCATAAAACTTTTCTCTTGATTTTTCTAATTTCATACAAGAAGAACAAGTAAAAATAAGCTAAAATGTAAATAAAAGCGAAAAAAGACTATTTAATTATTAAATTAAACAAAATAAATATAATATAAATTATTTTTTTCTTCTTTTATATTGAATGTTAAATGAAAAGGAAAATTTAATCAAAAGAAAATTTTTGGAAAATTAAATAAACCAAGTTTGAGTTTTCCAATATTTTTTTGTTTTATTTTTCTTTTTACAAATATAGGCGTTCGGTGTACCCTTCATTATAAAAAAAAAAGAACAAAATTTTTGCTTTTTCTTTTTGACCAAAAAAAATTAAGAAATAAAATAAATAAAAGAATGTTTTAGTTAATAAGCTTATTTATCTTTTTATATTTTAAAAGTTGAGTGAAAAACTTGCGTTATTATAAAAAACATGAAGTAAGTGTCACACGCTGTATGCTGTTTATTTTTCCAGCTACGCGTAGGTTTAGGTATATTAAATTCGTATTTTGAAATCGGTGAATTATTATTTGTATTTATATTATTTTTTTTCATATTTTGTAATAAGCTTTCGCAAAATTATATCTATCAATTTGTATAAGTTTTTTGTTTAAGTTTTTATGGAAAATCGGAGAAAAATTATGTTATTGCAATCCTTGATCACATTTACTTTTCCAAGTACATAAACATCAACAACTTCTAAGTTTAATATAAAAAATTTTCTAAATTGATTTCTTATTTTTGTTAAGTTAAAGTTTCTAACTTTTTTCTTTAATTAAAAATTTAAATAAATTTTCTTATAAAAAATATGGAAATTTCATGTCCATGAAAAGTTTACTATTTCCTTCAGAAAATGGGTTAATTTAGTATTTTCTTGACTAATTATGAACTTCCATTAAAATGTCTATTTTAGAAAAAAAAAAATTAAATTTTTTTTATATTTTTTTATTTTTAATGAAAATACACCTTTTCATATTTCATTCATTTAAAAAAAAAGTTAAACGAGGTATTTGAATAAAGACCTTCATAGTAAAAAAGAAAAGAAAATTATTTTAAGAAAAAAAAATGTATAAATTTAGTTGACTAAACTTTTTAGGAAAACCCCACAGAGTTTTATAAATATCTCAAAAATTTCTGAATTCTGTCATATTGCAAGAATCTGGCATATCACAAATTGTAAAATATAGATTTTTAAGAAGCGTAAGACATTGCAGACAAATACCTCCAAAAACAATTATACATCTAAATGATATCGCCCGAAATCAAAGTTGAATTCACAACCGTAATCTTAACTATAAAAAACTACTAAAATAGAGTTTGGATGTTATAACAGAGACAAAACAATTATGTCAAAGTCACACTTTCATACTTAATACCCTGGAGTTTTTCAGTAAATTATATAAATAAAGATTACTTTAAATAAATTACAAGTACTTAAATAGTCAAAATTTTATTATTTAATAAAAGAACCACATTAAACTTATATTAAAAATTTGTTTTATTTTCTAAGACAGTGCGAAGGGATGTACCGAAAGTATTTTTGCCAAATTACATATTAACATAATATACCAAATTTGTAACAGTTAAAAAGCATAAATTTAAAGTTATTTCTACTGATTAGAATTATCTATTTACCGGAACTGGGATGCTTTTTGATTTATAATTCTACGAATAATGGCTACTTTCAAATAAAAATCCAAAAATAAAAAATAAATTCTAATATGATTAACGCCTCCGTACAACATCCACCACATTCGCATAAGGCAAACATTTTAAACAGGATTAGTACTTGAAAAAAAAAACACTATTATAGTCAATTATTTAATAATACTCAGGAACCTCTTGGACTACTGGTTAAAAATTAAGTTTAATAAGCGCTTATGATAATTTCAGTCTCAAAATAATTGTGAAGTTTTCAGATATTTCAATTGAACAATCCAGCATTGTTCACTTCAAATTTCATGCGTTAAAAAAATGTCGAAAATTGGCTGAAATAGTATCAGTGCTAAATATTTTTGATGATTTTGAAATTATCGAATAAACGCAAATTATTTCATTCTTCATTTCCTAAAAAACAAAAAGTTTTTAGTTAATAGTTAATAAAAAAAAAAAAAAATAAATTTTTAATTTTATTTAAGTTCTGTTCTGTCATACATAATTAATTATCTGTAATGGATTTTTTTTTTTTTAATATCAAATTATTTCTCCCTGGACTCCATTGTGAAAAATAGAAAAAAATAAAAATTAATTTTCTTTTTGTTTCATCATTTTCTATAAGATATATAGTAAAAAATTAATTTCATTTTTATAATATACTTAATATTTATAAATTTTCTTTCATTTTCACTATTGTTTTTTTTATTCCATCTTTTTGGGAATAAAATTTTGAGCCTCATTTAGTTTTCAAGCAATGTTCAAAAAATAAATAAATAAATAAATGAATGGAACCTAATAAACCTTTCGAAAAACATCAATTGATAGTATTTTTTTTTTGTTCGCTAGTATTATTATGTTATGTAGTAAAATATTTGTATGGAAAACAAAAATCTGATTTTTAGGGGATAATGACCAAAAATTGTTATCGCATCATTGAATCTTAAATATTTTTGGTTTTGAAAATGATTATAATTTGATTTTTGAAAAAGGTTTACAGTACACATATATATATAAATATTTTGCAATCATTTACCAAAAAAAAAAATGAAAAGTATTTAGGTATATTTATTTGAAAATTTTATTTATTTTTTTTTTTCTATTTTTCTTCGTATTATAATTTGCCTCCCTTTATTTAACAATAAACAGATTTTTACCTTTTTCTTTTCTATTTTTATGATTATTATGTTGTGTTAAAAAAAAAAAAAAAAGTATTTATTTCCCGTCTCTATTGGTTTTAATTTTGTAGAAAAAAAAACAATTTTTTTTTTTTTTTTAATTTATTATTAAGGAAAAAATTTAATATTATAGGCTCCACTTGGAAACAGAAAAAAAAAAAAACAAATCAATAAAAATTTCTAATATAAAATCGTGAAAATGAAAAACGGCTTAGATTCAATTTGCAATGAAATTTTCATTGCTTACCACCTGTCCAAAATCTAAAGCACATACTTTTGCGACACAAAAAATAACACAAAAACAACAGTATCATCGAGTGAAGTTTTTGTTATTTATTCCTCCGCGTAAAATGTAATATTTTTTTAAATTTTTATTTTTATAATTATTGCACATTTTTGGGGTGTATAACCTTTATTATTAATTACTTATTAACAACTTTTTACAAATATTACAGATTTTCAAATGTATGTATGTTCAAATTTTGACGATATTCCCTAAATAGTTGCTAACTAAGTTGCCTGAAAATAAGCAATCTATTTTAGTTGTGGGGCTTTGATGAGCATGGTTTGGTATTATAAATTTTAAAAAAGTCTCAAGTCTCTGAAATTCATTTTCCGATTTGCAACATATAATTTAATTTCTATTAATAATTTTAAAATTTAAAATTTTAATTATATTGCCTAAAGAAATATGCAATCCTCATATTTCTCAAAACTCTTAAAAGCAAGGATTCATTTTCTGATTTGTAGTCAGCATATACATATAATTAAATTTTTTCTAAGAAAATTTAGAATAAAAAATAAATAATATTCAATTATACGAATGAAATTTATAAACCTGACATTAAAAAAAAAATAAATAAAAAGACAATATTCTCTTGGGAACATTAAAATTCATTTCCCTTTAATATTTTTCTTTAGCTAACAAAGGGATAACGTCATAGGATCAATTTATTTTATTTCGCTACATATGTTTTCCGCTTCATAACAATCGGTATAATTTTCAATAAACAATAAACAAAAAAAATTGTTCGTTCATAACCAACTGTTGCTCAAATTATTATATTGAGTTTTTTAATTCAATTGAATAAATACCGGCGTTTATTTTTAATTTGGCATATTATTATTTCTTTTTTTTTTTTTGTTTTCTTGAGAGGGCATATTTTTTATTCTTTCTGAAAATCGAGATTTTTTTCTTTTCATTGAAAAATAATTTTTTATTAAAAATTTTCTTTATTTGGTTAATTTTTTCATCAAGTAGGAAAATATTTTTTTCTTAACTGGTTGACTTAGTGATATTTCAGTTCTGTTCCCCATTACAATATATTCCAAATAAGAAAATTACTTTTTTTCCAAGGATATTAAATTGCACCTTAAAAGTTTTTACATGTAGCCAAAAGAGATATTTATAATACTGATTCGTAGAAATCATCACATTGACAATTCAATGAGCTATGTAAAAATTAAAAACGTTCCAAACAAACATTCCACAAATTTTGAGGAAAAATTAAGGTTATTAATAAGGTAATTTTTTAAATTCTAAATCCTCTAATGAATATCTACCTACTTCTCTCAAATTAAACAATCATTTCATTCCTTTTTATGGAATAAGTTAAAATAAAAAGTTAAATTACAATTTTGTTTTTTCCGTTGACATGAAAAATGATTGAGTATTTTGCATTTTTTAAGGATGTAAATTTAATTAAAACATTTAACAATGAATTACTTTAAACTTTAAATAGTTTTCATTGTCTTATATTCAAAATAAGCATGAAAGTTAGTTAAGGATTTAAGAATTTTCCACTTCATTTTTTAAATATGTTATTTCTTTTCTTTTTCTTATACATAACAACATAAACATTGTATTCTGACAAATTTGGTTAGGTAGTAAATTTAATTATCAAAATCTTAGATCAAAATGTAATCACACAATAGAGTTTTAAGAAAATGAGATTAACAATTGAAAAGAATAAAAAAAAAAATGTTAACAATCAAATTATACACCTATCGTATCCGTGCTATTTATTCATTAATGAACAATTAATCATATTTATTTCTTATTTAATATTTAGTTGTACTATATACCTTAATATATTATATCATTTCATTATGATCTTTTTTTGTTCTAAAAGAGGAAATAAAATGAATATAATAAACTTAAAGATGTATTATATTAGTATTCAACTTTAATTATAATTATAATTTATAAATAATTATGTGAAAATATTATGTATACCTTTGTAATTATAATTTATTAATTCTCTTAATGATAAGGACCAATTGTGAATTGTCATTATCAATTACATAAAAGAACGTTTAATAGATAAAATACTTGTATTAAATTAATAAATATTTATATTATATTTATAAAATTGATAGCATACGCATAGTTTATTAATTTCTTGGAATACGTAGGTCTAAAGATAATTATAATACATTATAGATTATTATAGATTAATTAAGTACATTATAGATTAATTAATTACATTTCATTAACTTTATTTAATAAAGTTAAAATTAACTTTCTTTTATAAAATTTCGTAGATGAATGTCCCGTAGATGAATGTAAGTTTTTATTCCCGAATTTCGAAAAATTAATTATTTCTGCTTTTTTAATAAACAAATTTTAATATAGAGTATTTAGTGTATAGTATGGTTAAAATCTATTTGAATTTTCATTTTTCCATCTCTATTTTTTTAACTTAAACAAATAAACGAAGGATGCAAAAAAACGTATCTAAAGATTTAAAAAAAATATATATTTATTACAATATTGACACGTGTAACATTGAAAAGCTAAAATACACGTACATGTACAATGTAAATTATCTCTATATTACTAGGAAAAATATAGTTAAGTATAAAATAAAGAATCCTTATTATAAACCTTTGCATAGATTTTTTTTTTATAATAAAATATTATATTTTCGCGTTTACTCGAATTTTATACATAGCAAATAAAATATTAAAGTTTTTTTTTTTATTTCGGAGAAATTTAAATTAAAAACCACAAACTATTACACACAATCATTGAAATAATTAAAGCTTTTCTTTTTTTATGAATTAATAATATTAATTTTGGAAATTTTGTAAAATGTTAGTTCCAATTTTGAATTAATATTAATTTAAGAGAACGCCTTCTGCATTTACAGTCAATTTAGAAATAATATATTAAATGTGGATGATGGAAGCGTGCAATTTTTTTTTACTAGATTCGCCGGTGTCTATTACGTTGAGTTTTTATGTAACCTTAAGCAATATTAAATTGAAGTTGAATATTATATAGCAAGAAATATACCTACTTAGGGGATAAAACTAAACTTCTAAAACCAATTGCTTCTTCAGAGGGCACAGAGTTTGCAAGATTAATGTTCATACAGTTTGTATAACGGTTATATGACTATTTCATTTACTTGAAAATGTAAAACCGTTTTAGATTATAATAAAACATTTCTATTTGAATAATATTGTCTGGTGCACTATAAATATTAAAAAAAAAAGAAAACCTAACATAAAAATACATAACATTTATATGTGTTCTTTTTCTCTTATTGAACTTGGCCATGTAAAGTTATTTCATTATCAATTCAAATAGTTATTTCATCAAAATGAATTATAAGATTGTTATAAGAAGAAAAAATTTTTATATATTTTTTTTACTTTCATTTTTGTTTATCTTCTTGGTTCAATAATACTATAATTGATTAATTATGATGTTAGTGTTGTGAGATTAAAAAATTTTCTAAGATAAACAAAAAAAGAAAAAAAAAAAAAAGTTTGATAATGAAGAAAATACAACATTTATGCAAGACCATAAATTCATCCCCAGACAGTATGGAAAATATTTACAAAATTAAAAAAAAAAAAAAAAACAAAGAAACTGGTGGTTTTTATTTTTTATAGATTTTTCATGTCTACATAAATATTAAAGAGTTCATGAACAATATATCTGTGGCCTGAATACATTTCGATGGTTAAGTTACTTAATATACTGTTTACCATTTTTTGGTCTGTATTTGTATTCGATTCATAAAATTCTTATTTTAAATCTTCGTGAAGTTTTAAAGACACATTCTTTCTATTTTCTATTTTGCAAATGAATAACTTTGAAAATATTCAAAAATAAAAATAATTGTTTGTAGTTTTTGTTGTTTGACGGTATTAAGTCTGAGCTTTGTTTTAATTTAAAATTATAATCTTCCACTGCTTACATTTGGATATTTTTAACCTTTTTATTGTTTATTCCTCGACGGAATGTAGGATTTCTTAAATGTTTGCAATAAAAATTAACTTAATTTTTTTTTTAATTTAAATTTTATTCTAGTTCCTGATAAAAATATAACTAGGCTTTCCGATTATTAATTTTAAAACTTTCATATTAAACTACATTCCCTGCCCCCGATGGTATATCTGAATGTGAAGTATAATATTTTTGAAATATTGTAAATCCAATAACAAAATATTTGCAAATCATTTCAAATCATTTTAAATCAATTTATACATTTTAAAGATTAAATTCATTAATTTTTATCTTATAATAAAATTTTAAAATATCTAATTTAATCTGTAAACTGTAACATAATAATAGATTATTTTCTATTTTATTGCATGGCTATAAATTTGATAGACACAGGAAAAAAAAAAACATAGTATGTTAATTTTAGGGATTACCTACAAGTTTATTTAATGCAATTATTATACCGTGTAGAAATTATTTTATACTTATCCAAGGAAAAATAGGATAAATTTAAATTAATTGTAATTTTCCAGTTTACAAAGAAATTTATTTTACATTTTATTGATTAAATGTAGTTACAAAGAAAATAAATTTGATTTAAAATAGTATATAATAATCGATTATTTTCATGCCTGGAAAAATGCAATATTTATATAAATAAAATATAGTATATGTGTATTTAAATTGCAAGTTTTTAGCAGCTCATTTACACCTATGCCTTACAGTTTCGCGGCAGTTTCTATTAGACCTAAAATAGATTCTTTAATTTAAATTATAATCGCGCGTCCTGTTCGACACCAATCCGAATTAAAGTCAACGAGAATTATCTGAATCACTCAGGACACTTTAATCTGGTATTCTTGTTGGGGAGAATTTTTCAGTCCTGCGTCGCTAGGGTTAGTAGTGTGAATATAATGCACAACTTAATAGTAAAACAAAAAATTTTAACACGAAACTGAAACAAGACGTTACTATAACTCAACTTAAATGTTCCTGTTAATCATTTTATTGTTCAATAGAAACACACTCTATCTATCTGATACACATACTCTGGGTAAACAAAACATAATTAGCATTAAATTTACATGATTTATATATTTATTGAATTTCGTGATTAGCATATAATTATTTAAAAGCAAAAGTAAATATTTTGTGTTCCTATAATATTCTTTTGTCAAATTAAAAATAATATTCTAATTTATTAATAAATAACGATAGAAAATTTAATTTAATTAAATATTGAATCAATCAAGCAGTTCAGTTTTTGTGTCTGAAGCTTACGCATTGCAAAAAAACGAAACGAAATACGAAACCATTTGATGTGTTCTCAAATAATGATTTCAAAAAACATATTTTTTTTTTTTTCATAAATCTTGAATATCTGATCAAAAAATGCTTCAAATTGCAAAATAATGGAATTCGTCTAAAATTCATTAACATTTCCTCTAACCCCAAATGTGTGTAGAGTGCATTGAAATTCGAAACCATTTGATGTGTTCTCAAATAATGGTTTCAAAAGACAATTTGTGTGTATTTTTTTTTTCATATATCTTGAATAAAAAATGATCTGATCATAAAATGCTTCAAATTGCTAAATAAAGGAATTCGTCTAAAATTCAGTAATCTTAAATGATTTCGTTCATAATTTCTGAAATATACCTTTAAAATATAATTTAAAAAAATATCAAACAAAAATTAACTGATAATGTTTATTATTATTTTTTCAAGAGATCCGTATATATGTGTTAGACTTATTAAGCCGCCACAAAATTTTAATATAAAACATAAAATTAATTTTTATTTTCTGAACATAAGAAATTTATGCAAATTATTAACAATTACGGTTTAAACTAAAACAATTAAAAATTATTTAGTCACAACATTTTTTATAAATAGAAGAAAATAATGGTAGTAGGTAATTTATAAAAATAATTTAATATGTACTTATATATTTTTTTTATTGATAGAGTAGTTTAAGTATTATATTAAAAAGAATTAATTTTTTGTTTCAATTCAATTTAGTAGATTAAAATGTAAAATATTAGGCGAAACTACGCATCTACTTGCTAAATCTAATTCCCTGTATACCTAAACGTTGACTAAACTATTTTCTTATTTACATCGGCTCGTTGTGTGGACTCTTTTAAAACGAATCATTCACCCAACCCATTCTATATTTTTTCTTCCAAAAAACCTTTCAATGCACATTATATTTATTCACTAGCATGTCGTAAAAACGTTCTCCTATGCGCCAGATATTAATAAGGATGTCGTAACATTGTCAATCCTGCTGAATTTTATTTTAGTCCAACCGTCCTTCCGACAAATAATTTGTTTGTACTTTACCCAAAGAAAAAGTGCTTTCTCCTGAAATCTTTCAAAATGCAAACTCCTTTAGTTCAAACATTTTTTTTTTGCACAATAAATTTGGAAACCATTCTGAAAAATTAAATGAAAGAACAACATATAAGGATTAATAAGATAATACAGGATACAGTATACACATACATCTTTTTATGAATATTAAGTTTTCCAAATACAACAAAAACATAAATAAATTTTTCATCATACCCAAAGGGAAATTCTTTTATTACAATTATTACGATAATGTGTAATTTTCATAATATGTATACAGAAGTAATTGCAAATTATGTTTGAGAAAATTCAACTGAACTTTTTTTGGCGAGTTTATTTTATTACAAATTGAACAAAAAATTCTATTTTTTCAATTATTCTTCCCAAATCATTCATATCGTCGTTAAGTTCATTTAATTATTTAATAAGATGAATATAGCTAAAGGTTCAAAGTATCTATTTACTCCATAAAAATCAACAACAGTATCTAATAAATGAAATATGAGGCCCAAGTTGATAATTAGTAAATCAGATAAATAATTATCTAATAAACAATTACTTTCGAATAATAATAATAATAATAAAAAAAAAATAGTTTTAGTAAATTAATTGCAACAAAATCAAATTCGGTTACTGGGACTGGGAACACATTTCAAAGGAAATTACATACACAAATGTGTAAATAAAACAATTAATTGAACTCTACTATATTTTAAGTAACTCCTGATTAATCAGCGGAAATTAAATTTAATAATTTATTACAAATTCAAATTTTAAAATTGAAATAATCATTAATTATGATGATCTTTTAAAAATTAAAACATTAAAACCTTTTTATTAATGTTTCGCTTGAAAAAAAATTTGATTTTGTTATTTTTAAAGAATTTTGAATATCTAATATTAATTTTAAATTCTAAAAATAAAATTTATACAAAATTATGCTTAGAATGGTTTTGTTTAAAAAGGTAAATATCAATTTTATTTTATATTACGAATTTATAGAAAAGAAATGTTTTTTATATACCCTTAATAGTCGAATAAAAAAATTTTCCAAACATAAATTTAGGCTTGTTATTTTGTTGAAAAAAAAACTTTTCAATTTTATTTCATTTTTTCCTTCTCCGGGTATTTTAATTAAAAATTTTCATTGATATTTTAAAAAAGTAAATTTAATACTTTGTTTTAAATTACCAAAAACCTTTGATTAAGTGACAAAATTAAATATTGAATAGGCGCAACAGTAAGGGTAGTTGTAAAAAAATTTATTCTGTAAGTCTTTAAAACAAATGAAAAAGAATTATTAAAAGTTATTTCTCTAACCGAATTTTGAATGTTTAAATGTATGAAAAATTTAACCTTTAAAATTCAAAGATTAATATAGCTTGGATAAGATGAAATAATAAATTATTATAGTCAATAAGTTAGAAAATTCAGTTGAGCGAAAACTACATAGAGGCAGGATTTCTCTTTTTAATATTATCCAGGTGAAATTTTAAAAAAAATTTTTCATTGATAAATGTCGATCAGAGGAACTTAAAAAATGGTTAGAGTCCAAATGTTTTCAAGGATTCGGACCACGATTGAGATGAAGGTGTTTATATTTGTATATAGTATGTATATGACAAAGTGGTATTGATATGGTATTGATAATGGTATTGAAGATATCTAAAAAAATTTGTTTGGCCCGCGATTGCAACTGATATAGCTTAAAGATAAAGTAACAAATCGAAAAAGGGCCCCATAATTCATTTATGAGCACTTGAGCAGGTATTGTTCTTTTTTTTTTAAGTATAGAGATTTTTTTACTCATAATAGTCGTACTAATTTCAATTTCAAATCCATAATTTTATTTTTGCTTCTAAATAATAGGTAAACGTAAAGGAAATTTTAAGATTAATGTAAAACAAAATCCGTTCTTCAGTTTAACATTTTAAAATTTAAATTGCATAGAATATAGAAAAATAAATTGGATTAAATAATAAATCTCTGCTAATAGTATCATCATTATTTTGATTTTATAGAATAAGCTCGACTACACATATTATTTGTATAAAATTTCTATTTTTTTTTTTCCTTTTTCTTCATTTCCTTGTTTGAGTTTTAAGCCTTAGTGCATACAGTACAAATACAGTCATTTAGGTTTTTTTTTTTACAGAAAGTTCCTTTATTGAGGATTTATATATAAATTTTTTTACTATATTTTAAATTGTTTTTCTTCGATTTTTTTTTCTTTTTGTTTGATAAACAAAACTTTGTTATTTTTCATTATTTTCAGGAAGAAAAAATTTGAAAAAAAAGAAAAATATTATTTTTCTGTAGACCTATTCTAGAAAAATAATATTATGATGGCATAATATAGAAAGTATAGGTATACATATTATCAATATAATCGTCGGCTAAGAATTATATTTGTAAATACTTATACGCTTCCTGATTTAGATATTAATAAATGATCTTTTGCAAATCAAAATCCAATATTTTCAATATTTTCAACTGTACATAAGTCTTCTGACACATTGGAAAAAATTTGAGATGGAATAAAATTATATGTTGCATTATGGACTATCTTTATATAATTCTGAATAGACGATGTATGTAAAAGGATATAAAATTACATACAATTCATATGAATCTTAAGATTATTTTTATTTATACATTTTTAGAGGCTGCAGGCTAAAACTAACATTTTTATTCTTCTAAAGTTTTAGCTTATTCCATAAAGGCCGCTTACCATGGAAAATGAAAAAACGGATTACATGTTTTTATTTTCTGTCTGTATTTTTGAATTCTGGCCGATTTCATTCGTATCAATGCTAAAATAGGCAAAATCACCATCCAAGTAAGAAAATCTACACGAGTCAAAGCTGGGTTGAAGGAACCTCAAAGAATTTTCAGCTCCGATTGTGTGCCCAAGTATTTTACAAAGTAATTTACGAAGTAGAAAAAACGAGCTCCATATTTCATTTATCACGGAGTGCTGTCCCATTCCCATATTTTTTTTTATTTCAAAACATATTTACAACAAATAGAAAAGGATAATGTTATCCTTATTGCAACTACAAAATGTTTTATTTTTTTAACTCATAAAAATATTATGTCAAAATGGTTAGAAATTAAATTTAAAAAAAAATAACAATTGCTCTTACACTCTTGAGGGTGTGATAATTATTATCATTATTTATATAGAATTTCTAATTGAGTCTACTAAAGTATATTGTTAGGGGGAAAAAGAAAAATAAAATTCTTAATTGTGCTAAATTGAGGTTAAAAATTATATACCAAAAAAAAAATAATAAAGGACTTTTTTTTTTACTTTCAAATGTTTTCATGTTGATAACACAATTTTCCAAAAAAAAAAGAAAGGACTTTTAATTCAATAAATTAAGGATATTTAATTGTCCTTCTTAGTAGTAAATCTGACCAAAAAAAAAATTTGTTTCAAATAAAATCTATAAAGTTGGCGAGAAGAAGAGAAAAAATTAATTAGGAAAAAAGGATTGAAAGGGCTTATTTGAAATTTATATTAAAAAAAGTAGTATTTTATTTGAAATTGTCAATCAAAAAAAAAAATTTTTTTTCCATAAGTGATCCCGAAAATAGAAATCTTCTGCCGTAAAAATCCAAAATTATTCTTGTAACAATATTTCTATATTTTCGCAAAGAAAATAAAATAAAAAACCTAAATATTTTGATTGTTTGTAAATAAAATTGTAAACAAACTTGCTCGTCAAGGATAGAATGTTTCGCCCATCTAATATCAATTTTATATTGGGAATCAGCTTTGCAGAAAAATATGCGACAAAATAAGATTTCAAATTGTTTAACAATTTATGTTCTATTAGCTAATTACTTATTTATGTTCTCTCAAGCACGATTTCTATAGAACAAATTAAATTAAATTTTCAATAGATATAAATTAATTATTTTATTATAATTTTAAAAGGATTTTCTATATGCACTGTAAGCATAATTTAAAAAAAAAATTTAAACCATAAATCACATAAAAAAAAATTAAATCAAATTTGTCTGAAATTTCTGAATTAAAAAAATTCTTCTAACAAACATTTTTTAGTTACGGATTGTTAATTTCAGGGATTATGCTTTTTTTTTTCTTTTTTTTTAATTAATACATTTATTGTACCAAAAACTAAGAGATAATATAATATTTTTTGTCTTTAATCTTTTCATATTGAATTAAAATATATACATATTATATACATGTACTGAGAGAGTTATGCTATTAAATTATTTTTATATTTTTATCACATTTTTGTATTCGAGTTAAGTTAAATACAGTAAAGTGCTTTAATTCGCAGATCAGATTATCCAAAAGTCTGGTAACTAAGTATAAATCTCTTCTATACGTCTGTTGTTGTGGCCAAAAACTTAAACATTTAGCTTCCATGAAAAATACCGAATTTTTAAAACTAGGCCTGAATAATAAAATTGATAGAAATAATTTTTTATTATTTTGTTTCAATAAATTTCAAGTTCAAGTTTTTAATTTAATTTTTATTTAACATAAACCTACATTCTTTAACCTGAAGGATTTTTACAGGTTTCTGTTTATTTTCATTTGAAAAATTCTATTTTTGAATTTTAGAAATTTATATAGTATATACTGTATATATACATATTATATGTGATAATATTTCTGTGTGCAAACCTATGGAAATAAGAACTTTTTCTTTAATAAAAATTTCTCTCTGATGCTGTACATAACAATATTAATTTTTTTTGGTGGTGTAGTAGGTATCTTCCTTTTTTTTTAATTATTTGACTTAAAAAAATAAATAAATAAATCAAAATTCGTTTAAAAAAGTATTAAATTTATCGATTAATATTATTTCTATTCATAAAAGAAAATTATTAATAAAAATAAAAATTTATTCATAAATGAAAATTGTTCATTAATATTCATATACGTAGGTACGTGTTTACGATATTACGACATTACGATTACCTACCAGTGGTATACATAAAGCCAAAATAGAGCAAAAGCAGATACTAATATAACTCTTTGATAGACTGAAAAAATAATACTTTACGTTACCAAAAAAATTACAAGAAAAATGTATAAAACTGGCTCTATTTTAATATAGTATAGTATATTCGTAAGAAATCCCAGACTTGCAGAATAATCTTTATGTTCTTGTTTAGATGCAGTTGATAAGACACAGTTATCCAGAAATTTTTGGTTCAAACTTAAAAATGTCAAAATGAATTAAAGGAAAATTTTAACTTTGAACTTTTTTTTTAGCACTTATCATTCATCATGTTATTATGAAAGAATTATTTACAAAGTGTTAAGTTCAATTACATAATTTTTTTTTTAATAGCGAGCAAATAAAATAAATAAAGTGCTGCATAAAGTAAGGAATTTTTAATAACTTTGAATAGAAAATTTATTTCAAATAAAAAATATTTTATTCAATAAAAAGTATTTTTTTTTTTAAATTGTATTGAAGCTAAATCCATTTAAAATGATTTATTTTTCTTTATTAAAGAATTATAAATTTTGTTTTGTACTATTGAAAATCATATAAATAAAAAGGACTTAGACCTCTTTATCAGTCGCTTTTTCGCTTTAAAGGAAGAATAAATTGATAGCTTAACAACGAATCCAGAAAATTTGCTAAATATTGTTAAAACATAAGACTGTCTAATTATCTAGTTGTGTAATCAAATTGTATTGATATTGACATTGACTCAAGTTGAAAATCCTCTATTTAATTAGATTTTTTTATCGCATACACTTATTGAGATTTTTGTTCATTTGAATTGAATTTTAAGATATTTTATTGAATTTTTTTTATATGAATGGAATTTGAAGGCGTTTCATTAAGATTTTTGCTCATATAAATGAATTTTAGGGCATTATATAATTTTCTTCATGACTCAACATACCTAATAACTAATACCTAATACCTAATAACTAATTACTTGACTTTATAATATTATGATGTGGGTAGGGTAAATTTATTTAAAAATCATATTATAATATGCGGTAAATATAAAGTAATAATATAATCCTTTATCTTTATGAATTACATTATATTTTTGGTAGTTCGTCATAGCATTGAAAATATATTTTAAAATTTTTATTAAATTCTAAATTAATTAAATTTTAAGAAAAAGTTTTTTTTTGTTTGAAGTAATATGATCCAAGGAAGATATTATATCTAATACTATAATATATTTATATTGACAAAATATTATAATAATGCACTTACGTATTATGTACTTTGGAAATGTAGTACATACTACATACATATTCAATTGTTATTCAAAATTTAATATATATTTCTAGTAAAAAGTTTTTAAATCAAATTTATAGCATGGATATTTTATAACATTAGTTTTAAACTTCAAATGTGCTTTTTATTAAATTACATTAAATTAGGTATACTATATTATAAAGGATCTTTTAAAGGGTTTTCTTGTTATTTTCATTCTGTACATTTAATATCTTTATTGATGGACAAATATTTTAATTTAAATAATTCGGTATATTCATATAAGATAATTAAGTTCATTACGTCCATTCTTTACTTTCGTCTTTTTTTCTTTTTTGTCTTTAATTTAAAAAAAAATATCCCTTAAGCCAGAAAAAAACAAAAACATTTCTTATCTTGAATTGAAAGTTTTATGAATTGAAAATTTTATGAATTGAAAGTTTTATGAAAACTTTCAAAAACTTATTCCTTCTGCTTTCCCCTTTTTTGAAAAAAAAAAAAAAAAAAATTAAATAAATTTAAAATTTTGTATGAAAATTAAACATGAATTGCTAAAAATTGTTGTTCATCGGTTATTGCGATTTTAATGCGGGCTTTTCCATTCGCATTCACCACTATTTGTCGGCCCGTACAACTTTTTTTCCAATTACATTCATCGTTATCAAGATGACCAGTGGCAATATCACAATATGTTCCCGATGGTAAGCAAACTTCTAATTCAACATCCATATCTTTTTTGCCCGTATTAAATGCAATAAAACCTTTTTTACCTCGACAGAAACTTGCTTGCCCATCATCATTAGCCCAAAATAATTTAATTTCTTCACCACGAACTATATTCGCAAATTGCACCATCTCAGCAATGCCTTGGTATCGATGTTCACAATTCCAATTAGCTTGACATTTCCCATTTTCATTTGGTGCTGGATCAATTATATTCTCATTTTTATCCATTGGCGGTCCTTCACTAATTGTTTTATATGCAAATGAGCTTATCATTTTTGGTACACCGTATGGATAAGCTAACATAAAAGCTGTTGCCATGCGAAATTTTGTGGGTTCTCTATAAGTTAATTGATCATATGATCTTTGACTATCATGATTATCAATATCGACAACAGCATCATTACTGCTTACCAAACCCCAAGTTTCACCTAAATTATAATAATTTTTTAATGGATAATCACCTTGCATAGCTTTGGATACGAAAAAAGCATATGAGAATTCAATGATACGACCCACTTCAATATAATCATATTTGAATGAATGTGCTTCTTGATAAATAAATGGACGATCATTGAATCTAAAACCATAATTGTTGTTCAAATTCTTCATTTTACCAAATATAACCTAAAATTTGAGTGTTTAAAAGGTGTACTATCTTTCAATAAATTTACTTTAATTATTATGTATTATACCTTTAAATCGTTTGGATCCATAAATGAGGCGGCATCAATTCGAAAACCACCCACACCCAAATCTATTAATTTATTTAGCATTTTAATTAGTTGTGAACGAACATGTTTTTTCTTTTGATTCAAATCTGGCAAAGTTAATAGCTGACAATTTCTCATTTGTGTTTTATTTGTCCAATCTGTGACTGTGCAAGTTTTATGAAAATGAATTAGGCTATATGGTACTGCTGGATAAAGTCTTAATTTGGGTGCTGCATGTGATCCAGCAGTTCCTCTAATAATTAATGTTTCACCTTCATCTGACATATGATTCATAACAACATCAATTAATATACGAACACCAACAGAGTTACAACGATCAATCATATTTTTAAATTGATTTTCATCACCCAAACGATTTTTGATTTTATACGATATTGGCTGATAAATCTCATACCACAGACGATTTGGTATTATACGATTCTCATGCACAGATGATACTTGTACGGCAGCAAAACCTTTTGGTCCTAAGAAATTTTCACATTCTCTGGCTATAGATTCATACGGCCACAAAAATAGTTGTACAATACCAGTTCGATTAGAATGAAATTTTGTTAAGTGATATGGATTTTCAAGTAAAACAAAGCTTAAATTAATTAAAATTAATAAAAGTTTAAACATTTTAAATTAGCAATTTGACTAATTCAACTGATATTAATTGTTAATAATGAATTGCGTTTTTATGCAAAAAAATGGCACACTTTATTTATAAATGCAATGTAGTTGCACTTTACTTCTAATTAAATTACAATATTTTTTTCTTATTTACTTCTAACATCTGAATAAACATAAATGTACATATATGTATATTATAATAATTATTAATTTTTTTACTTTAAAAACTTATTTCTATTTTATATTAACAAAAATTTACGTAACGCTAATTTGGCAGAGCATAACAATTTGAATCGTCGAACTAGAATTCGTACAGACAAAACAACATATTATCAATCCCTAAAGAAACAAAATTAAACAAAATTACTTGTCATGTTAGAATTTTAGTTTTGGGCTTAGCATATTTATATTGATTGGATCTATTTCTGAATTTCATATTTTGACAAAGAAATCTAATTATACCAATAATTTCTCCAGCATATTTCTTTTACAAGAAAAAAATACCTGCTTTCAATAAGTTTTCAGTTTCAAAAATATTCCACAATTAATACATTTTAATGCATAGGGGATCGTTATGTTGTATTTAGTGCTATAGAATTTAGATCACTAAATAGAGTATTATATGCGTCAATACACATGCAATCATTTAGATGCATCTGCGTAAATAATGAAAAAATTTAGATGCATCAGCGTATATAATGAAAAATTTTAGATGCATCAGCGTAAATAATGAAATCATTTAGACGTTTCGTATTGAATATTACGTAATACCTAAACAAACATAATATCTCTCACAATATTTCAATACAGCCAAATACAAAAAAAAAATGAGAAAAAATGAGAAGAAAAAATATTCTCTCTTTGCAACTACCTCTCCCCTACGCATTAAAACAGTATATTGGATATGTAAACAAAATTTGTTATACAACTCGTTCTGTATTTACACAAAAATACATTGACACTTGTCAATTTATATCACTCGACCTTCGGTCTCGTGATGTAAGTATTGACTCGTGTCAATATATTTTTGTGTATACAGAACTCTTAATTAATAACAAATTTAGTTTACATATACAATAATCTACTATTATCATCCTCATTCGAACTTTTTCTACATACACATACAGACTTAATTTTTCAAAATTAAAATATATTTTACTTTTAATTATGCAAAAGAATTTATTTTCCGAATTTCCTAATACATATTTCATAGTTTTCAAATTTTAGCGTTAATATGAAATGCAACAAATTTCATTGGATCAGATTTCGGAATTTCGATATAAGTCTCCCGATTTTTATTCACAGTCACTACTTTCCCTGTACATTTACTATTCTTTCCAGATTTTATTAACCTTCCTGTTGCCAAATTACAATAATTTCCAGGTGAAACGCAAACTTTAAGCATACTTTTTAAATCTTTATTTCCGGAATTGAAAGCTACGAATCCTTTATCGCCACGGCAAAAAGCTGCTTGTCCATCATCATTGCCCCAGAACTCATTAACTGGTGTACTGTCGACAACATTCGAGAACTCAACCATTTCTGCTACGCTACCCCATCGATGTTCACAATTCCAATAACTGCTGCAAACACCATTTTTATCTGGACCAGGATCTATTATATTATCATTAGAATCATGTGGTGGTCCAGTTTGTTTATTAGTGAAAGCATATGAACTCATAATACGCTTCACACCATATGGATATGATAGCATGAAAGCCATTCCCAATTTATAAGTCAATGGATCTTTATAGGTTAGTGGGTGATCTTCTCTCTGAGTGTCGTGATTATCTAAAAATACTATTGCATTATCGTCTGCAACTAATCCCCATTCTTGTCCCAAGTTAAAATAATTTTTTAATGGAAATTTATTCCTTATACCTCCAGCAACGAAATATCCATAGGAAAATTCTATTATCCTACCCAAGTCTACGTAATCTTCTTTAAACATTGAGGTTTCTTGATAAATAAAAGGTCGGGCATCAGGTTTGAATCCAAAGCTAATATTGAGACATTTCAAACCAGTATAAATGGCCTGCAAAAAATTGATATTAGGAATAAATAAAAAAAAAACAGTAATATAAACTTACCGCCAAATCCTTCGGCCACATATGAGTAGCTGCATCAATCCGAAATCCAGCCACTCCCAAATCAATTAATTTATTCATAAAATCAATATTTTGTTTTCGAGGATTTGGTTTTGATAAATCTAAATCGTGTAAGCCCACAAGCTCACAATTTCTTGTTTCCTGTTCATTATTATAATCTTGAATCGAACATTGAACATTAAAATCATCCTTGGTGTAAGGAACTGCAAAATATTCCCTTTCTGATGGAATCGCCAATGAGCCACCAATACCAGTTACAAACGTTGTATCACCATCTGCAGACATGTGATTTGGTATGATATCAACATAAATTCTTATTCCTGCATTATTACATCTGTGTACCATTTCAGCAAATTTTTTTTCATTTCCAGATCTTGAAATAATTTTATATGATATGGGCTGGTAACGTTCATACCAAGGTCGTCCTTTAATTGGTCTATATTCGTTAATTGGTGACACTTGTACGCCACCAAACCCTTTTGGGCCTAAATATTGTTCGCATTCTCGTGCAACAGCTTCAAATGGCCACTCAAATAATTGCACTATAATATTACGATTCAACTTAAAGTGCGGATCATGATAGGGTTTCGGTATACCACAACCTTGTTGCATAAAGTTGTAAAATAAAATTATTTGCAAGAAATTGTGTTGTAAGCACCACATTTTTCAATATTGACTATTTTTTAATAATGCAGAAGCTTTTTATAAGTTACTTAATTTATTAGAAAAAGTTTTTCATCAAAATTAAGTAAATATTATTCCGAACTTTCTATTAATTTATTTCGAATTAATGAACCCGGTAAATAGTAAATTTAATTGAAATTAAAGACAATAGAAATACGATATTATTATAATATATTAATTATATATTAATTTATTTCGAATTAATGAACCCGGTAAATAGTAAATTTAATTGAAATTAAAGACAATAGAAATACGATATTATTATAATTACAAAGATATGCAAATAAATTATTAAGTCGATCATAGTTTACGATTACCATATGTAATTACTTTGTGAACTATATTTATATTTATGAAAGTACATATAGGTAACAAACACGGTAAATAATAGTGAAATTTTCCTTTTTTCCTATTTTACAACAACAAAAAAAGCGGAATAAATTTATTCAAAATTGGGTTTCAATGTGTTAAAGAAATCTTAATTGCAATTTAATTTCCATCATCATCATCAATGATCAAGTCAAATTTTATAGCCGCTCATTAATCTGCATTTATTATGTTTCGGATGCTCTTCACATGCGGAAACTATGGAATATATCTAACTTTTCGGATTTCCCTCTAATTTTTAAGTTAATACTTAGTTTCCTGTTAAGAAAAATTATATAGAGTAAAATCAAAAATCTAAATTTTATTAATATTCTAATAAATTTTATTTCAATATTAATCAAATAAAACGCATTTTTGGTATAGTATTTATTTAGAAAAATTCTATTTATCTAGGAGCCTGTGATGAGGCTTCTGGATTCCAAAAATTACCGTCTGGTGCTGGTGTGGCGGTCGGAAAGATTGTTTCATCCCATTTAGTTGATTCTTCTGTAGGTTTTTCTGTTGTTTGCCTGTGGCATGGGGGTCTATGGCATGACGGTTTATCATGTGGGGGTTTATGATATGGTGGCTTATGATATGGTGGCTTATGATATGGTGGCCTATGATTTAGTGGTCCATGATGTGGTGGCTTATGATTTGGTGATCCATGATGTGACGGTCCATGATGTGGTGGTCTATGATGTGGGGATAAATGATGTGGTCGCACCGCATGGATTAAATCATTTTTATCATTAATTTCGTTTCTGTAGTGTGGACTTAAAAGTTCAGTTTCACTATGATTCACTTCAACTATCAATTTAGTACCATTTATTTCAGACTTACAAACTGCTACTATTGCCAAGAATAAAATTGCAAGCAAACTCAATTGTAAGACCTTCATTTTGAAGTGCATTAATTTAATGAAGGTTTTCTTTATATACCTCCCACAATTTTTTTCAAATTTTTTTTTTAAATTGGAAAATTATTATAATTCTCTATGTTTAATATGTTGCTAGTGTTGATTGTGATACGTTTTTTATTGTATTGTATGTAAATAAAAATTTCTAATTTATATGTAGCCAAAAGCTGTCCAATTATTCCAAAAGCATAAGATACCAAAAATATTTATCTTAAGAGATAACTTTGACTTAATTATAATGGCTGTATAATATAAACCGTTTGTATTATAAAATATGCCAAGAGTTCAAAGAAAATTTATTAATTTACATCTTTTATTTGATTTGAGTAAAAATGTTTTTAACTCAAGTAATGTTTCCTTTACTTGAATAATAATATATTTTAATGCGTTGGGGGTCGTTATGTTGTATTTAGTGCTATAGAATTTAGATCACTAAATGGAGTATTATATGCGTCAATACACATGCAATCTTTTAGATGCATCTGCGTAAATAATAAAAAAAATTTAGATGCATCAGCGTAAATAATGAAATCATTTAGATGTTTCGTATTGAATATTACGTAATACCTAAACAAACATAATATCTCTCACAATATTTCAATACAGCCAAATAAAAAAATAAAAAAATGAGAAAAAATGAGAAGAAAAAATATTCTCTCTTTGCAACTACCTCTCCCCTACGCATTAAAACAGTATATTGGATATGTAAACAAAATTTGTTATACAACTCGTTCTGTATTTACACAAAAATACATTGACACTTGTCAATTTATATCACTCGACCTTCGGTCTCGTGATATAAGTATTGACTCGTGTCAATGTATTTTCGTGTATACAGAACTCTTAATTAATAACAAATTTAGTTTACATATACAATAATCTACTATTAAGTGTATTCGAAGAGAAAAGAAAAATTAAAAAAACTGATGTATTTTACGAAGTTTTTCTGTAAGAGCCATATCTCGCTTGTAACATTTCATTGGATCATTTTTATAAATTATGTATGTTATTTTTCTGAGTAAAATGACTAGTAGGAAAACTAAATTTTCACCTATCTATATAAAAAAATTATTGTAAAAATATTTATTAAGCTCATATTTTCTAATTAAGTAATTGTTAGTACAATGTAAAATAAACAACCACAAATATTTACACACATTAATTAAAGAATTATTGAAAATTAATATTATATTAATTTAAATTATTTTAAACATTTTTTTTTTTAATAAAATTCTTATTTTTTTTTTTAGATATGTGCACGTATCGGAAAAATATTGTAATAGCGACATCAATTGCGTTATTATTAAGTTTGATTAAATGTAATGAAGCTGGTCCATTGACAATTTCAATGAATCGGGCATTTCGTAATGGTCGTGAAATTCGTGCACCATTTAAAAATCCTGAAATAATGGTAGCTCGTGGTTTCGGAAAACGTGATGTTACAACAACTGGACAAAATGATAGAGGCAAAAATGATTTTATGGATTCTGATGAAAATGGAAAGTAAGTTTTAATATGATTTTTTAGTATGATTTTGTGTTTATTGAATCAAACCTTCGAAAACACTTGATTTAGCAAAACTTTGTCCAACATATTTTTTAATTAAAAAAAATTAATAATCTCTCAAAAACAATAATAAAATACGTCGCGAATATTTGCAAGTAATATAAAAACCTTATAAATCATATGAACTCAGATGTTATAAAACCTACGCCGAATCCGCTTGTGGGCCACATAGGTTAAATATCTCTATTCAAAAAATTATAATTTTTTTTTCTATTCTTTAAGTGTACCAATTGAATGGCTTGCCAAAGAATTAACCCTAAATCCACAATTATCCAAAGCTATTTTACACAGATTTGTTGATTTAAATAAAGATGGATTAATATCAGTTCATGAATTATTGGATGCACCAACATTTGATACCGGTTCAGCTAATAATAATTTAAATGAATATTATTAAATAAATAAAATATATTAAATAAATGTAGCTATAATAAAATAAATACTTATTTATTTAAAAAAAAAACTTATAAAATATAAATTTATACTTTTCATTAAATTATTTGTGCTCATTATTTAGGATTTAGAAATTATATTGTAATTAAATTTAAAAAAAAAAAAATAATATAATGAGTTTAAGTTCAATAATTGTGCTTTATATAATATTTTTAATATAAAAAAAAATCTCATTAAAAAATATTTTTATTGGCTGGAGAAAATATTTTTCATGGAATTTTTTTTTTTTTATTAAAATTTAACTTTAATTTAAAATGTTATAAATGTAAATATTATTAAATTTATTTAATTTTTTTTTTGGGTTTGTCAAAAATATTGTATTGTGTATGAATACGAAGTATTAGTTATCAGTTTTACATAAATAAAAGTTGTATAAAATAAACTAATTGAAACTCATTAACATTTATATTGCAATATTAATTATATAATTTATATAAAAATAATAAATAAAATATATTTTTATTTAATATTATTATTTATGTTTAAAATGTTTAATTGTTAACATGTTAAAATTATGTATGGCTTAACTATATAAAAAAAATATTTTAAAACTATTTTAAAAAATTCAGACAGCTAACTTTTATTAATTAAAGATCAAGACATTTTATAAATTTTTTCATTTTTATAACAATTATGATTTAGGAAGTGTTATTGTGCAAAAGTTTGATCTATAAAAAGGAGTAGGTGAGCCATTTGTTTCTTGTTTCTATACAAAAAAAAAATTAATGTTATTAAATAAAACATTTAAAATTCAAAATTCTTATTCAATAATCCCATTTTAACCATTTTTGCAAAAAATGAAAAATATAAACCAAAAATAATTCCAAATGGCCTATTAAAAAAATTCTTCTTATATGGAAATTCCGCCAATCATTATTAGATGAATAGAACAAAAAAAAATTATTTAATTAATTTATTCTGCAAATATCAAATTTAACATATAAACAATGCCTTGAGCCAAGTTCGACTTAGTAAAACCTTTGGTTACATTATCGAAAGAAGTTCCTTATTTATTTTGGATATTAATTTTATTGACAAATCCAATTTATAAAATAAAATAAATGATTAACGCAGACGTCATCTGTAGATTGCTCCATCAGTTCGCAACAAAATTTATAATATTTTTGTTTTTTGCTAAATTAATTTTAATTTTTACAGAATATAAAAAAAATTAAGTATTAAAATAAAATTAGTACATATATACTAACTATAATTTATCTTCAAAAATATAAATAAAAAATTAAAAAATAAATCACTTATTATTTTTATTTTAATTGCAATTGTATTTAAAAACAAACAAACAAAAAGGAGAGAATCTGTAAAAAAAAAAATTTGAAATTGTTAATTTTAAGAAAATATTAAATATACAAAAAAAAAATCTATTTTACTGCAAAATGAGGTTTAAATAAAGGTTATAAAAATTACATTTATTTTATTTTTATTATTTACAACTTTAAGGAAATTTAACAGATATTTATTTTGGGAAGGAATCGAAGTATAATAGCTTCGAAAGCGGTACTTAGTGCTAAACAATTAAACTTTGAAAATGCTGTAAACAGGAAAGTTATATTCAGAAAAATATATTAATTAAAAAAGAAACCAGGGTAAAAAAAATATTTGTTAATTGATTCCATAAGATTCCAACTCTCAAGTCCTCTTTTGTGCTAAAATATATGAAATGTATGAGATTTCCGTGGCCTACAACTCATTTGAATTAGATTTAAATAATTTAAATATTGTTTTCAATTCCAAAATTTTAGTTTATAATCGTCATGTTTGGAAAGAAAATCGAATACTTATAGATTATTTATTCAAAAAGTGTTATTAAAATTTAAAGCTCAAAACTCATATTGGAAATCAATTTAAAAAGATTTCATAAAAGTTTATATTTGAATAGTGTTAGTTGTGTTCCCAGAAACTTTAAAATTAAAAGGCAACATTTATTATAAAAAAAAAATTTAGAAATTTGTTAAGGAGTTTTTGTAACTTGATTGGATCGTTAGAGTGAAAATAGATGGATTGGTTCATGGTTTACAAATACTTATTTTAATTCTTTACCAATATTCCAATTTACTTAACAATAATTTTTAAAATTTTTCGTTCAGTTCCTATACTTTTTTTGATATAGTATTGAATTAAAAAAATTAGGGAACCTAGTGTTCATAGAAATGCGTATTTATTTGGGCCTATATTCTTATTAAGCGTTGCATTTTTTTATATAGATAAGTGGATAAGCAATGTATTTTTCAATGTATTTTTTTATATAGAGAAATGAGCCGGTAGTCCAAAATTTCCCGGTTTAATTTTTATACCCAGTCCAACCCTGGTTTCTGCACAACTGGTATGTTTCTGCACAACAAAGTATTGGTATGCTTCTGCACAACTGGTATTTTGGTTCTGCACAACTGGAATGCTTCTGCACAACTGGTATTTTGGTTCTGCACAGCTGGTATGTTTCTGCACAACTGGTATTTTGGTTCTGCACAACTGGTACGCTTCTGCACAACTCTTATTTTGGTTCTGTTCTGGTAAATTTGTCTGTTCAATTGGATAAATCAATTGTACAACGGGTAAATTGTACAACTGGTCAATTGTACAACTGGACTATTTTTTACCACTTGTGCCGAGAAAAATAACAGTTGTACATTTTATTCTCCATACAAATTGAAAAATTATACAACTATTGGCTCTCACCCTATATAAGCACGTACTTCATCATAATTGCTGATAATTAAGTGTTTGTAAATTTTTTTGTTGGGAATGGGCACATTTTATTTTTAATTTTTGAAGATTGAATTTTCTTTTTTTAAGTTTTTATTTTAAATTATAAATTTACACTTTTATTCAATTTTATTTTTATAAAACTGAGACAAAATTAATTTTTAATATTTTTTTTGGAAAATAAATAACCAAAATGCAGGTAATTTTTTTAATATAAATTTGGAGTTATTTTTGGATTAGTCGAGGTCGAGTTCGTATCGAGCTAAAACTTGAACACTTGAACTAGGAATAAGGAAGATGTTCTTAATTTTTATTTGCTTTAAAATAGTTTTTATTCATGAACTTCAGATTTACATAGTATTTTCGGTCATGGAGTCAATCACTGCACGACCACTATAATTTTCTAATTTTGTATATGATGACTAATAGGTTGTTACCTACATCTTCAGGAGGCATTTTAAATACCTAGGTCAGTGACATTCTGTGGAAGATTGATTATTCATGGGTAAAACTTTTGATATAAAAACGAATATTTGATCTTAATTTTTTGGTCTGTTGATTGTAAAGTAATTAAATATTACTGAAATTAAAAAAAATGTTTGTTTTTAAGGATCCAAATGAAGATACCGAATGGAATGATGTTTTACGATCCAAAGGAATTATACCTCCCAAACCAAAAGAAGCTGAAATTTCAGAAGAACAGATTATTTCAATGGTTGAAAATGCAATACAACAAAAGACAAATTTAGAGAATGGTCGAAAAGCAATTGAAGATATGAATATGGATGAGTTAGATGAATTAGAAGATTCAGAGGATGAAGCTGTATTGGAACAGTATCGGAAAAAACGATTAGCAGAAATTCGATCGGCTTCTGAAAAATCTAAATTTGGTTCAGTAATGGAAATTTCTGGTAAAGATTATGTTGATGAAGTTAATAAAGCTGGAAAAGATATTTGGGTCATTTTACATTTGTATGCCAATGGAGTTCCTTTATGCAATTTAATCAATCATTACATGAACGAATTATCGACAAGATATCCTCAAGTTAAATTTATTAGATCAATTGCAACCACATGTATACCAAATTTTCCGGAAAAAAATTGTCCAAGTATTTTTATTTATTATGAAGGTGAAATTCGTAAACAAATTATTGGTTCAATTGAATTACGAGGTGATAAATTGACAAAAGATGAATTTGAATATTTATTGGGACAATATGGTGCTATTGAAACAGATATCAAAGATGATCCGAGGCCACAAATTCGAGATAAAATGTTGAGTGATTTGAGCTCCGTTGATTTTTATTAAGAAAAAAAATAATGGAATCAAAATTTTTTTATATTATCAGCCTTTCTATTTTTGCTAGTTTATTATGTTCAGAACATTTTATTTATTTAGTTCAATAAACTTTGAAAAATGTAACACAAGGCTCAAATTTTAAATTATTTGGATTAGCTATGTAATACAGGCATATTATTAGTTTGAGTCTGATTTTTATACAAAATCATTACATATTTAAAAACAAATGTATGTGAAAAAAAAATACAAATATTTCTGTTACTTTTTTCAAAATTTCTTGTCAAATAGACAATATGTACGTTTAAGGTATATGTGAGGCCAAAGTGTAGTCACTTCAACTAACATTATGTTGAATTAAAAATTTTTCTGACATTAACGTAAATTTTTTTATTTAAAATAAAATATAATGAAATAAAATTGAAAGATCAATTTCAAAATGTGCATTTCATTTTTTCAAAGCCATTTAATTGTTCCTCATTTCAAAATTCTTAATAACCCATGTTTTAGATTTAGGTAGGTCATTATAATATTGTTTAAAAAATATACAATTAGGAACATTTTTTTAAAATAAAACTTGAATTTACCTCTGACTTGAATACACAAACAAAGCATTTTAAGATTCAATTTCAACTCGATTGTAGTTATTATCAAGTTTTCACCGGTGAATTCTAATAAGAATCTATAATGACTGAATTAAGACTATTTGCAATAAATTAGCAAAAAAGTTCTAAATGTAATTTGTTTAAAAACATGAAAAAAAAAATTTAAAAAAAATATTTATTTATTTATATGCATGCATATCTTTATTTATATTATGTACTTAATTAACATTTATTTGACTTATATTAATACTCTATCTTATTTTGTTATTAAAAAATGTTTTTTTGACTGGAATAAACAATTTGTTTCTTTTCTAATTCTAACGTGAATGCTTTTGGGATAGGTACAAAAATTGAGTTGAGAATAATAAGACTAAAAAACAATTAAAGAATTGAAAAAATTCAAACTTTGCAATAGTAAACATAGATTTTAATATGATCTTATTGTTATTTTGACAACATTTGCATGGCCGAACTCTCCATTCGGATGAAACTTTAAAAACGCATAAGGTACAGAACTTATATTTAAAAAGAAATATTTAATTTACTTTAGATATAATTTAATTAATGGAACGACTGAAAGTTTTGAAATTATAAAAATAAATTCAATGTATCATATATACGTATGCACAGTACATACCTAATTCAAAATAACTTGTTATTTAGTTTTTTCAAATATCAATCTGAACTTTTTCTTCACATATGTTATTTTTATAATTAATTCCAACAACTTTTCGACAAAATAATGCATTCTTTAAATGAACAAAATCAGCAATTATTACATTTATCTAAAAAAAATATAACAATACCCATGAACATAATAATCAAGATGAATTTGAATATATTTTTAAGTTTCTTTTTAAAAAATTTATTACCGTAGGTTCATTTTCGTTGACAGTTCCAGCATGTTGCATTTCAATCCAATTCTGTAAACTATTTAGAACTCTTTTGCCGCAAGTTTCCAAGGAAGACCAAAACCTAAATAAATATGAAAAAATTATAAATAAAATTATACATATTTATACAACCCCTGATAACCAATAACGAAATTACCCAAACAATTTCATAAATTCATACCTGAACGATATATAACGTCCAGATGGTGTTAATATACACTGGGAAACGTAGCCAATATTATTGTCACGCTGTTGTAAACTTTCTGTTAAGAAATTTTGTAATTCTTTTACACTACAAACATTTGGCCACGGTGTATTCCATTGCATATCGGGCCAAAATTCTTTTGGTAATGTTGACAATAAATATTGTTCTTTACGATAAATAACAATAATTTGTTTTTTATTTTCAAAACAATAATTCAGAGTGCATTGATTTAATGTACCATCAGTGGGCATATAAAAACTTGATGATCCAAATAATTCCACAACACCTCTAAACAAATTCCTATGATCTTCAGAATTCATATTATAAAAATGTTGAAAATCTAATATAACAAATTCTTTTGGATTCTCATCTAAAAATGATTTTATTTCTCTTAATGGTAGATTCCATTCCATTGCATAGAGGCCATGACAATAGAATATTTTTTTATTTGGTTTTGTGGCCACTCTTAAGTCAAAATATCTAAATTAAATTTAAACAAAGAATTAAAATTTATGATTGAAGTAGAGATTTTTGTGGATTTCAATATTGTGAAATAATTTTTATGAACATTTAGTTTTAATTACGTTTCCCAGACAGAATTACCCACTACATAATTAATATTACATATATGACTATTAAATATATATATATAAGAAAAATATAATGAAAGAGGAATATAAATTTTGCAATGTTTCCCTTCCAAAAAAAGAAAAACCTTTATACATATTATAAATTATAAAAAAATAAAACCATCGTTGTTTCTTAACTATTGTTCTTGTGTGGATATTTGGATTATTGAATCGAATAAAAAATTAATTTAAAAAACCTTATTCCCAATTGTAATTGTTGTTTAATATCAATTTTTTGAGTTATTGACCAGTGTCGAATGAAGCATGGTGCCACTGAATAAATATATTTTATCTCAGATTCGCTGTCCATATCAGGTGCAATTTCTGATTTTGCATCGATTCCGTATGACATAGAATTGTGAGAACCTAAAAAAAAAAATTTAAATAGAACATTTTGGCAATATAAAATGTTTCTTTTTTCCAATTTATATCTTGTCAATATTACCAGGAATTGCTAAACTGATTATTGGGCAATTTCTTAAGTGCTCTGGCAGGTATGTCATCCAGTAATTTAAATTTATTTCATTTTCAGCCATTATTATGGAATTTGGAGCTATTGAGTTTTTTTTATCAATTTTTTTGATATCTTCTAATAAATTAATTGTTTTGAATAAAATTGAAATATCAGCAGCATTTATTATTGAAAACGTAATTTAAAATAATTACAATTTCTCGAGATTATTATTTCATTGTATTTTTTTTTTTAATAGGTATAATTAAAACGATAATGCGAATTCTCATATCTCATGTCCGCACCGCTCGCAGCACTCCTTTCTCTATCTAATATGTAATGCAGCGGTCGGCAAACTTTTTTGGTCGTGGGTAAAACTCGCCTAAGATGAGATTTTTTTAAACTTATAGTGGGTCAGTGGAATTTTATATGAAAGCAATTTAAAAAAATATAGTTAAATTAAAAGTTAATTTATTTATTATCTAAGGCTTACAAAAACAATTGCTGGGAGAACTTTCTATTTTATATACAATTGTTGTAAACAAAAAATTTTTATATGCAATTGTTGTAAGCAAAAACTATATTCATTGATTTGGGAACCACTTCAAAATTTCGAAGCGGGTAACATGAAATGATGCTTTGGGTCACCCCGTGACCCACGGGTCATAGTTTGCCGACCGCTGATGTAATGTCTTATAAATCTAATGTTCATTCAAAATTCAATGTTTATGTTTTGGTTTTGTTTTGAATTAAAAAATAAAAAGATAATGAAAAAATAACAAAAACAAAGAACATATGTTGTGTTTGAGTGCATTTCAACTTTTTGAGTATATATTACAAACAGATGTTTAGGAACTGCTGTATTTAAAATTCATTGTTGCCCAAAAAAAATGAATGTTTTAAAAAAAAAAAAACCAACCCATTATTTCTCCTCGTGGTTCAAAACAGAATATTATTTCCTAAAACCTAAATAAAATAAATCAAAAATTACATTTTTATTTGTGAATAAATAAATAAATTATAAAACCGCTGTATTTGGCGAAATTGCTTGAATCTGTTTCACTCACCCTGTCAACCAATTGATTTATAATTTCTAACAGCTGTTTTTTTGAGTTAATTTCCAACCAATTGCAATGAAAAAAAAGCAAAATAATTTATTAAAAATTTAATTTCTAAAAAAAAAAATAAACACCTAAATAACAAAATTCAAATTAATAAAAAAAAAAATTAATAATACCCAAAAAATTAAAAATGAGTTCAAAAGATAAAGACAACACTTTGAATAAATTGAAAGATTTTTTTAAAAAATCAAAATCAGGTTTCAAAATTTTTTTGGATCGAATTTTTTCCATTATTTTTAAAATAAATTTTTTTTTTAAGGTGGCGTTAAAGATAGAGATTTAGGATTGGAATTGGAAAAGGAATTGCAACCGGGAATCCCAGCTGCTCAGCGTTGTAGAGCTTTAAAAAATCTTGAAGACACTGTATTGTCAATAAAATTGGAAGATGTAAGGATCCAATGTTTAATTACTTATAATATACCCAAGACAAATCAATTTGGAAAGACTATGTCCTAGCCTGTCTAAATCCATCGACCTTGATTACATTCACTTCCTTGGTTCTCTATTCAAATGTTGGCTTCAGTAAGACTAATATTTGATCTTAACTTAAATTTATAAAATTTAAAGATTCATTAGAGTTAAAAACTTAAAATTATATGAAATTAATAGTACGACTATTTGTTAATTTTAGGCAACAATTTGTAAATTGTTATATCTAACGAAGGATTTGATTCATGAAAGCCAGCAGACGGAAATCCGTCAAACAACATTAACATTTTACATGAAATTAATTCAAGGTCAATATGAGAGCTTGTCAATTATCCGTGAATATTTCTTTTTTCTTATACAGGTAATTAAATAAGGAAATATTTAATTTTCTTTCTAATTTTATGTTATATTATGCTTGAAGTTGTCCAAATGTGAGAAAAGGCTGGGGCTTACGATAGACTGAATTATATTCAATTTTATATGAAGATGAAACTACATATTTTTTTGTTATTAATTTTGAAAACCTCTTAATATTTTTTCATTATCTTCTAGAAACATGATGTACCAGAAGATCTCAAGCATAGATTAGACTTACTCATTGTATTAACAGAAAATGGTAAAGATATATCAAATTTTGAAGAAAAAGTAAGTAATTCTTTTTATTTTGATTTTTCATTTTTATTTAAGTATTTATTTTTTTTAGATGGGAAAAATAATGCTACAATGGGCTCCATCTATAATTCAGGGCAATCTGACTGATACATATTTAGAAATGTTAGTTAATATAATTAAATTTAATGCATCACATTTAGATAATGAAATTATTGCCGGAATTGTTGAGCATTCATGCAGTTTATGCTGTAATACAGAAAATGCAGAAATTGGCCTTCAATGTTTGAAAGTTCTAGATGCAGTTATATGTTACACTATATTTCCAAATGAGACATTAGCACTTTGTGTTAGTACACTATGTCGTACTGTAAACAATGAATCTTATTGTCAGACATCCTGGAAGGTAATCATTATCATTGTGTTCCAAAATTTTTTTTGCTATGGAAGCAATTGTTTTTTTTTTAATAAAAAATATTTTTATTTTCTGGTAGAATATGAAAATGTTATTGGGAACTAATTTGGGTTACGCATCTCTTTTGATTATGTGCAATATTTTGAACAACAGAAATTTGTACAATGATGGATTTTTAGTTCGTGGGGCGATCTTTCATATAAATGCAGGAGTTTTTATATCTAGCTCAGCCATACAAATGACTTATAAGTCTCCAACAATATCAACAGTCTTAACAAGTTTTTTGCATGTAAATTTCCAAAAATTGAAATATTCCTTAACATTTTAATTAAATCACTTAAAAATTTTAGGCTCTCGAAAGTCAACAACTGATTGTCACTTATGAAGTTATTCTCAGTATTGAAGTTTTATTACCGAAATTTGGTAAAGAATTTCCCGAACACATTTGGGATATAATTTGTGGCATTTTAAATTCTATTGCGAAAAATATTTTTTATTATGAATCCAAAGGTTTACAAAAAAATTTAGATTTGCAAAAAAAATTTCATGAAACAATTGATAATATTGAGAATATGTTAAAAAACAATGAAATTTGTATTGATCCAGAATTAATATATGATTTGATTGAAAAATTGGCTGAAAATCGTCCAGAAAGTTCAATTTTAAATTTAATTGAGTATCGAGCATCTAAGGTGACAACAGCTCGAGTAAATTGGTTACAAATTTTACAGAGTTTTATTAAGCATTTTTATAAAATAAAAAACACTAATATTAGAGTTAAAACAATTGAATCACTGGTCAAAATTATGACTCTAAATAGAGCTGGATATGAAGAAGAAATTCTTGAAAATCTCGTTATTCCAGAATTCTCATTACTTGTCAACGAAGAGGATTTACAAGTACGAAAAGCTGCTTGCAAAGCACTTATTGAATTTGCCTCGCATTGTGATTCGAAAAGTTGCAATAATTTACTGAATATTTTGAACAAAATTTTAAATCGTCCTTTTGAAATTTATAAGGAAAATGGAAAATGTTTTGAAACAGATTCGGAATTAGAAGACGTTATAACTGTAGTGGATGGTTTAATTGATGTTTTTTTAATAAAATTATATCGTCTACCATCGTCGCATGCAATAAAAATTTTTAATATTTTAATTGAACATTTAGATTTCCATTATAAAAATCCTAAAGCATTTCAATGGCACAACGGGATTCGTCGTAAAATTTTAAATTGGTTATTTAAGGCTCGGGCTAATAAGTTGTCACAATTAGGATATCCAGATGATTTGAATAAATCACAAATAAAATATAGTCGCTATTTGGGAATTATAGAAAGTTTAATGCATCAAGCTGTTAACTCTGAATATCAAGTTTCAAATCAATGTATCAATAATTTAGATGAAATTTTACTTGATAATTTTACGAAAATTTCGATATCAAAAGCTTTTGATCTTATTATAACTTCAGTTGATAAAGAGACTGATTACGCGATATTTCAATTGGTTCTCAAAGAATTATCAAATATTTTACAGAATAAGGCATTAATATTGGGTAATGATATTGAATGCTTGGCTAATACATTATTTAATGTTTATTCTACTAAAAAATTACGAAAATTTATACCGGCTGTAAAAACAACATCTGATGAACTGAATACTATGATATTGCCAGCTATAGCTTCATTAGTTATTTATCATCAGTTTTTAACAACTAATAATCAACAAAATATTATAGTTGCACTTCAGAGTGGTTTTAATCAGAAAATTGCTAATATATGCATTAATACTTTGACAATAATAATTTTAGAAATGCCTGAAGCTTTGATGAGAAAACTTGGTAGAGTATTATTAGAAATGAGTAAAATGACTGACACTGTCAATGTGGCTATACCTGTTTTGGAGTTTCTATCAAGTAAATGTTTTTTTTTAATAATAAGTATTAATTTTTTAAAAAATTCTTAAAATTACATTACATTTTGGTTGGAATACAATATATCCTTCTTTTCTTTCTGCAAATTTTACTTTTTATGTAAACAGAAGCAAATACGGGTTTATTGAAGGAGATTATTACGTTCTTATAATTTTCCCAAACATTATGTCAATAGTTTTGTTCGTCCTACAATTTTTATTTCTTCAATTTCAGTTTTGAGCCGACTTCCGAATCATCTTTTTGCTAATTTAGTTCCAATGGAATATATGTATGTTTTCGCGATCGCATTTCCATATACAAAACCTCAACGATATGATCATTACACTGTATCTTTGGCTCATCATGTTATAGCTGGATGGTTTTTAAAATGTAAATTAACATTTCGAAAAAATTTTGTTAATTACATTATATCGGTAAGTTTAAATTTTTTGATATTATTTCCTTATTTATAAGAGATTTGTTTTTTTTTTTAAGTCTATTGATTCAAATTCTAAACTCCTAGAGGATAGTAAATTCAGCGGGCCTCGTCCTGATTTTAATTTACTTAATGAAGATTCTTCAAACCGAAAAAGAAGTACAAGTTTAACTGAACGTGGAAGCAAAAATCGTAATGAGAATAATACTTCTGAATTGAGGCCATTAATTAATCAAGACTTAAAGACGTTTCATGCAGAGCTAGCGGAAACTTGTATTGATTTCCTGGCTCGACATACATATTCACCTTGTTCAGCATTACCAAAACGGTTGCCAGCAGTTGAGCAACTTTTTAAAGACGGTCCATCACAAACATGGCTTGTAGGTCAAAATTTAGTTACTATAACTACCAGCGGATGCTCAGGTCCACCAACTGCAAATGGTTTATGTGAACGATGTAATCAAATGGACAAAAATGGTTTTCAAGGTCGAACTGAACCTAATGTTACACCAAATGGTGGTGGAAATTCCCCAGACATTAATTTATTACAAAATAAGACTGAGGCTCCAGACTTTCGGCGATATACAAAAGCTAGTCTTCAATATAGTAGTGGAACTGATTCAACCACAAGTACGGACTTAACTTCATCTTCATCCTTGTCACAACAACAAGTTTCTCTGGATGGTAATGGTGGCAAAAGGCCAACTTCAAATAGCTCTTCAGGATCTTTAGAGGCATTGTCACGGCGGGGCAGTAATCCAGATTACATTGAAAGTCAACGTGCAGAATCATTTTCTGGATCATTATTGGGGGTAAATACATTCACAACACAGTTTAACAGAGTTCAACAGAAATTATGTGCTCGATCATGTACAGGTTGGACCGAAGTTTTTGTGCGCAGGCCCTCAGGAAATATATCGTGGATTATGCGTATTGAAAATCCAATAGCTAATGATTGTTTGGGAAATGATTTGCCTTTCAATGATTTAATAGGCTTATTTTTGCCAATACAACATGGTGGAATATTTGGACCTGATTTTATTGGTGAAACGCAGCAGATCTTAACTCTTCCCTTAAATGCAGATCCCAACCCCATTCAAAATGAAGTGACGAAAGAAAAAGTAACCCAACCAAAAAGTAAGAAAAATAAAACGACTACAGAAAAACATAAAACAAAAATTTTGACTCGTCAAGAAGAGGTTACAGGTAATTTAGATTATTATTTAAAATAATTTACTTTCAAATTTAATTTGAATTTTTTTAAGCTGGATCTTCTGGGCCAATTGATATTCCTAAATCTGTTCACCGCAAAGACTCCTCAGGAAGTTTCAGCGATGTAGACCCCGATGATATTGAGGAAACATCAGATAATAGAAAATCTGCCTATGATGATGGAGATGTTCGTTCGAGAAACCCAGTTCGCCGTGTTAATTCAAGCCCAGAAATGAGTAGTAGTTGGCGCAATCCATTTTTACAACCAAAATCAAATAATAAATCTGAAAATAATGAGGTTGCGGAATCTGGAGAAAAGGAAGAACAAAAGAAAAAATCATATTCAAAAGATATGAAAGTAAGTTGTGAAGCTATTCCTGAAGAAATAGCTGGCTCAACTCCTCCAAGTCAATCAGAATCGCTCAAAAAAGGTGAATCTAGAAAAGATGAAGATAATAAGCTGCAACCAGAAAATATAAATCAACTTATGGTAGACAAAGATCCCCAGTTACCACCGAAACAGCACTCAGCTGATGATGTTACTTCACAAATACAAAATTTATCAGTTTCCGGTTCTACGGCTAGTTTGAAAATTCCTTTGGAAAAAGTTACAACAAAACCACCGCAATCACCAGCACCATTATCACCAAGATTGCTTTTGAAAAATCAAGCGAATAAAATGACTTCATTTGCACCTAATGTGCAAAGTGGAAATTCTTCAGACAATGGAGAAATGTTCCGGGGACGAGCTAAAACTATTTCTGTAGTTCGAGAAGTCAATAGGAATGCAATTAAGAACACAACTGCTTTTAAACCGCGTGGTCCACAACATCCTACTAGCTCCAAGCTAGGTATTAATCCAAGCTTCATTTTCATGCAATTATTTCATACTGGACAGCTTCAATTTATTGAAAAACCTATAAAAGTTACTTCTGAAACAATGAAGGCTATTGAGATATTAGATTTAATTCCACCATTTGAAACTCACAAAATAGGTATTTTATATGTGGGACCTGGTCAATGCAACAATGAACTTGAAATGTTAAAAAATCGTTATGGAAGCCCAAGATATAATGATTTCTTAAAAAATATTGGAGTACTGGTTAATTTAAAGAATGCCAGAGAAAATAATCTATTCGTTAATATGGATACAAATACAGATGGTAAATTTACTTATGTGTGGAAGGACGACATTGTTCATGTAACATTTCATGTGGCTACTTTAATGCCAAATATAGAATCCGATCGATCTTGCAATGAAAAGAAAAAACATATTGGAAATAATTTTGTTAGCATTATTTACAACGAAAGTGGTGAAGAATATAATTTAAATACCATTACGGTAAGTTTTTTGTACATCGAAAAATTATTATTTATTATTCAATAGTAACATTCTATCTAAATATTAAAAAATTTAATATTTATTAAATTTAGTTGATGATAATCCGCAATGATTTCATAGTATCGTTTGTACAATTTAGTTAAAATCGACTAATTTTGAATCAATTACAATTTAAAGCTTTCCACTTTAAGTCCTTGCGAAGTTACATCCCGTGCATCCGCGGATAAAGGCTTTATTATCATGATAACACCCGGAATTTAAAAAAAAAAAACTTTAACTTTTATAATTGTTAAACAGACTGTGTAGAATAATGTTAATTAGCCAATGTAACTTAAAAAGTTTCTATTCATCTTAAAATATTCAATATATAAAATAAATTTTTTGAAATGGTAGTGTTTAGGGTTTATGTTGATAGTTTTTTTTTTTCTTTTCAGGGACAATTCAATTATGCATGTGTCGTAGTTCAACCTCTAGAATTGAATACAAACCGAATTTATGTAAAAGCCAAAAGTCAAATTGAAAGTTATGTTTTTCATCCTGAATCAAAAATTGTGTCTGATCGGAGTGCTCCATTATTGGCGAGACAATTAGCTTTGCATGCAAATGTATGTTTCCTATTAAAACAAAGATTTAAAACTAAAAATTGTGAATTCCATATTTTTTCAGCTGGCATCTCACGTTCAAAGATCATTAAAAGGTCAAAATCCCTATCCATATGCATCAAATTGGCTAGAGAGATTACGAAAAATAAAAAATTTAAGAGCCAAAGTATTAATACTGCAATTTAGTGTTTTCAGATATAACTTTACATTTTATTTTTAGCTCTTAAAGGAACAAAATTCCAACGAACATGATTCCCCTTCAAATTCAACAACTGGTTCATCTGGCTCATTGGTTAATCGACCTAATATTCATGATTTTACTAAATACACGTAAAGAACAAATAACAATAGACACCTTTTTCAAATGAAAATATATTAAATTTAAATTCAATGTTTTTAAGTAATATACGTATATGTAATTATTTATGTTATTAAAAAAATATTAATTTTTAAGAAAAAATGTTTTGAATGTTTATGTAATTTCTCCATTTGGATCTTAAAATAAGATAATTTTGATAAATCTTTATGTGATTAGTTTTTGCAATAAATATCTATTATTTATACGTCCATTTTAATGCTAATCCATAATTTTAGATATTTATACCTTTTTATCTTTATTACATCCCACTTCTGTCAAGTATAGTTTTGAGTAAAACGCATTTATAGTTTTTGAAATAGAACTAAAATTTTGTATAAAGTTTCATGTAAACTTCAAATGTAATATATAATCACATAAAACATGCTAGGATCAAGATTTTCGAGAATGGATAGAAGTTTTGTACTTATAAAGTGAACTACGAGAAATCCAAGGGTGCTATAATCGAATAACAATAACTATAAATATCATACACTATTATTATACTGCTGTTTGTCATTTTGTTTTTTTCATTTACAAAAATATTGGCGAGTTGTGAAAAACATTTTCATTCAGCCGGCTCCAAATGAAAAAAATTAGACTTAAAATATAAAAGACGTCTACGTACCTCAACCTAATATAATAAATAAACAAACCAGAAAAAAATAACTCTACTAAAAAAAAAAGTTAAAAATTTACTAAAAAAAAATTCAAAATTTTTATAAAAAACAAAAAAAAGAAATCAGAATCAGAAATAACAAAATTTTTTACACATCATTTCTCCCACATTGATGATTTTTGTTGAATTATAGAAAATTTAAGTTTTAAAAATTATTTTTTTTTTTTTCAATTTAGTGAAAAATATACAATTCTCTCTGAAATGGGTGAAGTTGCAATAGCTCAACCTGAAGAATCTACTTCAATTAATGAAAGTGAAAGGGCCAACCCAACTTTATCAAATCGAATTATGTTTTCCAGTCATGTCCAAGGAGCAATTGAACAAGTATGTTATTTAAATGTGTAGAAAAACTCTTTTCACCCCTTATAAATTCATCAAGCAAAATTCAGCAATACAAAAAAAAAAAAAATGTTCCCCCTTTAGTAGATCGAATAGTAGATTTATAATAAATCCGGCTAAAGTGCAGTTTATGGGAACCACTCAGAATGGGCTGAAACTTGGTGGGGGGGTAGAGGCGGTGCCCAAACTTCCAAAACTGAAATCAGTTCTTGGGGCTCGGGCCCCGTTTCGAAGATATGGCCCCTCAAAGTTTTCATACATTTTGTATGGGCAATTTTTTTTTTTGGCCCGATTGGCCCTATTTTTGGGCCCGCCCGCCGCCCCCCACCCCCCCCTCTTGTTTTGGGTCACCCCCTTTATCCTTTTCCCAAAAATAGGGCCAATCGGGCCAAAAAAAAAAATTGCCCATACAAAAATGTATGAAAACTTTGGGGGGCCCTAGCTCCGAAACGGGGCCTTTGCCCCAAGAACTGATTTCAGTTTTGGGAGTTTGGGCACCGCCTCTACCCCCCCACCAAGTTTCAGCCCATTCTGAGTGGTTCCCATAAACTGCACTAACGCCATAAATCCTTCGACTAATCCCCTACCGTACTCCTAAACTAACTTTACACCCACGAAAATACGAATTTCAAAATAACTATAATTTTGAAAAAAATTCTAGGTTCTTCAAAGCACAGATCCTTTGGATGCAGCTGATTTTAATTCTATCGACTATATAAATCAATTATTCCCTAATGAACAATCGCTATCGAATATCGATGAAGTTATTACAAAAATGGAATGTCAAATAACATTAATTGATGACAATATACGGAGTGTTATACGTGGAAAAACAAATAACAGTCAGGATGGTCGAAAGGCGCTCGAAGAAGCTCAATCAACAATTAAAAAATTATTTATACAAATTTCAGATATTAAATCTAGAGCTGAATTAACAGAAGAGAGTGTTAAAGAGATTACACGGGACATAAAGCAATTAGATTGTGGTAAAAAAAATTTAACTACAGCTATTACAACATTAAACCATTTGCACATGTTAGTTGGCGGAGTTGAATCATTAAATAAATTAATTGAAAAACGATTATATGGTGAAATTTTAAATCCATTACAAGCCATCACTGAAGTGAATCAACATTTTCGACAATATAATGATATACAACAAATTAAGGTTAAAAATTTGTATACCTAAATGTTGAAGTTACAAGTAGTTTAGTTAGCTTAGCTATATAAAAATTATACTATCAATTCTTTTCTTTTTTTATTAGGATCTCTCAAATAGTGTTGAAACAATTCAAAATGTCTTGGCAAAACAAATAACAGAAGATTTTCATAATTTCTTTTCACCAGTTCCGTCGCCGACGCTAGTTAAAACACCATTAACTCAATTAGCAGACGCTTGCAAAGTTGTTTCCGTTCTGGATTTGAGAGTACGGGGAGACTTGTTAAAATGGTTTCTAGGTAAAAAAAAAAACCAAATCATCTAACTTTGTTGTACTAGGTTGCTACATTTGTTGTTTTTATTTTTTACTCGAAGTAAAACATTTTTTAAAAAAAAAATTTAAATTTTCTTAATATTTTCCTTAGGAATTCAACTTGAAGAATATATACAACTTTTTCAAGAAAATCAGGATATTGCTTGGCTTGATCGAATTGATAAACGATATGCTTGGCTTAAGCGACATCTGCTTGATTTTGAAGATAAATTTGGAAAAATATTTCCACAGGATTGGGAAGTTTCGGAACGGATAACTGTTGAATTTTGCAGAATTACACAATCTGAACTAACTAAAATTATGCAAAAACGCCGTAACGAAATCGATGTCAAATTATTGCTATTTGCTATAACAAAAACTCAAAGTTTTGAACAATTATTGGCAAAACGTTTCACTGGTAGTACACTGAATGAAATTAAAACACAAACAAAATCGATAAAAAATGAAAATTCAATAATTGAAGTGGGTTCAATCGAATTTAATGATTTGATTGGAAAATGCTTTAAACAACACCTAGACATTTATACAGAAAGTGTAGATAGAAATTTGTCTGAGCTAATTGAGCGTTTTATTGAACAAAGTAAAAAACCATTCGATCCAATTGAATCTAAGACAAATATATTTCCTAGCTGTGCTGATTTATTTGTATTTTATAAAAAATGTATGGTTCAATGCTCACAACTAAGTAATGAAAAACCAATGTTAGATTTAGCAATGATTTTTAAAAAATACTTACGTGAATACAGTCATAAGATATTACAATTTAATGTGCCAGTTGGAAAGTTTGCAATTGGACAAACTTCGGCAAATTCAACTGGAGTTGCATTAGGTATGGCACTAATAACAAGAAGAGATTTACAAAATTTTTCAACAGCTGCTGGTCAAGTAATACATAATTTCTTAAAAGAAGGTGAAACACCAAGGTAATTTTTAGAATTCTCAGATTCTTCTCAATTATAATACACTTCCTTGTTCAGAAATTCATTGATATTGTCGCATTAGCGACAAGCGTAATAGTATTGTTAAGTTTTTAAATACATGTTTTTAATTGATTTGATAAATTTAACCGCTTATTTAAGCAAATATATATTGGTACTTCTGTTATTTGCGAATCCAATGAACTTTTTCTTCTAAACAATCTTCAATTTTTAGTATGCATCTTATGTATGTATTCTAAATAATATAAGTCTTGAAACTTCATACATTTCGTACCCTATCAAGCTAACTTAATATATATAATATTATTATTAGATATAGCAAAGATGATATAATTCGAATATGCTGTGTGTTGACGACATCAGAATATTGCCTGGAGACGGTACAACAACTTGAAGATAAGCTCAAAGAAAAAGTTAATGCAAAATTTGTCGAGCATATTGATTTGTCAGAAGAGCAAGACATTTTTCATCGTATAATATCTAATTGTATTCAATTATTGGTTCAGGATGTTGAAAATGGATGCGAATCAGCATTGTCACAAATGCATAAAACACTATGGCAGAATATAACAAATGTTGGCGATCAATCAGCTTTTGTAACACAAATCTCACAATATTTTAAACAAACAATACCGATTATTCGAGAAAATTTATCAACATCCCGAAAATATTATACTCAATTTTGTTTAAAATTCATAAATTCATTTATACCGAAATATCAAACAACTTTATATAAATGCAAATTAGTAAATACCGACAGTGGTTCGTATTCAAACGTGTTAGGTAAAATTATAATAATTTATAATAGTAAATTAAATTTGTAAAAAAAATAATTTTTTTTAAGGTTGTGAACAATTGCTGTTGGACACCTATTCAATTAAGACAATTTTATTAGATTTACCATCAATTCAATCTCAAGTAAATCGAAAAGCACCTACATCTTATACTAAAGTAGTAAAAAGTGGAATGGCACGCATCGAAATAATAATTAAAGTTGTTATGACACCAGTATATCCAGCAAAAATATTTTTAGAGCAAGTTTTAAAACTGATACCAGATATTATTATTTCGGAGTATCAAAAAATTTTAGACATGAAGAGCTTAAAACGTTCAGATCAAACTCATATGATTGAATTATTTAAAAATTCTGCACCAGCTTTTCAAGATAAAAGTGAATTTTTCACAGAGGATAATGATGATGTCAATAAAGCAAATGGAAGTTCTCTTGAAAAGAATATTAAATCTAAACAGAATCAAAATGTAGATTTATTTAATACTTCAGTTGATTCTGAACGTGGTAGAATAAAAAAATTAGAAAACCTAATAAAAAAAAGATTGCCTTAGAGGTAATCAATAAATAAAAATGCAAAAATTTAGCTTAATAAGTTTAAAATAATTTGCTATTTACTTATACATATTGATATCGGTGAAAGGTCGTTAAAATTTTTATTTTATTTATTTATTATTTTCTTAATATAAACACATAATAAACAAACATTCCAAATACCTAATGTTTTTTCTTTTCTTTGAATTCGAAAATCGCAGGATTATTTTATTTAAACATAAAAAAAAAGAAACCCTGGAAGAATGCATTGGAAATTCATTAAAAAAAAAAAAAAACAATGTTAATTAGATCATAGAAAGACTTACTTACTTTTATTTGAGCTGAAGGGCTACTTTAAATTAAAAGATATTTTTTCGCCATAAAAAAGACATTATTAGTTTTAGAATTTGGCCCTCTGTGAAGTGTTTGCAAATCCTCTATTTTCAAGCGACTGCAATTCACTTCACATTAAATTCGGGCCTCTAAGTAACAGAAAACAAAAAAACAACACAACACTTAATTCAAGTTGGCAATTTGAGAGAAATATCACAAATTCCAGTCCGAGGTGAGAATCGAACCCACGACCGAACATTGCGTAGGATAATGGCAAAAAAACTCCACCAAGATGGTCGACATAACATAATTATTATAAATTACATACTTTATTTTGTAATCCTATGTTTTGGATATTCGTGTTTCGATATTTGATATCTTTCATATCCTTATTACATCCAGCTTCTATCAATCTTATGTTCTTATCAACTTCAATTTTAAATTTTTACCAACTATACTCTATCTAATATTAGAAATTAAGGATTATAGTTCCTATTATGTAGGTATTACATTTAAAAAAAATAAACTTTTTTACCTACCTTCTATTTTTCCCTATTACCTACATACCTAATTTACAATGATAAAATTTTCAAAAAAAATTAATAAAAAAAATTCAAATCCCATTAATAAATATATAGAAATTAATCTATTGTTCAATTTTGTTTTTAAGAAACAAATTATAGTTTTCATTTTTTTAAATTTATTTTGTTTTTCTTTTAACCGCCCTTAAAAATCTACTAGAGCGAGTTGTGAAAACATTCTCAATCAGCCGGCTATTGATTCCGCTTAAAAATACAAAATACGGTATCAGCCTCTAAGTGAGAGAAAAATAAAGAATAATAAATAAACAGACCGTCAAAAAAAAAAAAAAACTAAAAAAAAGACAATTTTAAAAACTAAAAATAATAACATAATAAATAGAAATAAAAAAAAAAAACTTTTTAAAAATTAAATGTTAAACTAAAAACAAAACAAAAAAATGAGTTCAAAAGATAAGGACAACACTTTAAATAAGTTGAAAGATTTTTTCAAAAAATCAAAATCAGGTCTGTCGCATTGGCTCTGGTGGAAATCTGCTCGTCAAAGTCCGAAATTACCTTTATTATATCTTTCATTATTATCCTGTTATTAATTTTTAATGTTTTGTTTTGTTTAATATGTTTTGAATAAAAATTAAATTTCCCTCTTTTTTTTTTTTTCTTTTTTAGGTGGCGTTAAAGAAAAAGAAATTGGACCAGAATTGGAAAAAGAATTGAGGCCTGAAACTCCAGTTGCCCAGCGTTGTAAAACCTTAAAAGATTTGGGTGATTTTGTATCGACATCAAAATTAGAGGATGTAAGAATATTTTATTAAGAAACAAAAAAAAAATAAATAAAAAAATAAAGAATTATCAATTCAAAAGTCTTCTGGCTTCTTCTTTGATTGGCATTATTTAAATTAATAAGACTAAAGGGAAGGTAGATACCTTACTTTGAGATTTAATTAAATTAAAAAACATGTTATCTACCAATAAACCAAATTTGTAGCGTTTTCAAGCGATGAGATGAATTTATAATAGATATCCATATCAGGCATCGATGAATGAATGAATGAATGTCAATGACTTAGATGGATGTTGCGTAATTATCGTTATAAGAGTAAAACTAATATACCTATCAAAAAATATGTAATTACATTTATTTCGTACACCTGCTAATAAAAACCTACATAATTTTTTTGATTTATCCTAGTATTCATCAGTTAAATTTATCATTTAAGTAATTCCAATTAATTTTATTTTATTTGTTTTTTAGGCATCTATTCGGAAATTATTGGACTTGACAAAGGATTTAATTGTTGACAATAAAACAACAGAACATCGACATACTACTTTGAATTTTTATAAAAAATTAATTGAAGGACAATATGCAAATTTATTCAATATTCGTGAACACTTCTTTCTTGTCATTCAGGTATAATCATTAATAATTTATGACACATTAGTCCAGATTAAATTTTACCCAGTCCAAACTAACATTTTTCAATTATGAACATTTATAATTCAGCATTCCACCTAGTTTTAGATAGGATAGTATTTAATTTAAAGTTTTTGGTTCATGCATAATATATTTCAGTTACCTTTTTCTAGATCTTACCCTGTAATACGTTGGCTTTCCTATCGCTAAATACAATTTCAAGGTTTTTGATCATTTACAATAAAAAGTTAATAGTGCAAATATTCTGAAACAATTCGTAGGAATTTTTGGAATTTCTTTTGGTTTTTTAACAAGTCTTTTTACTGTTTTTTTTTAGAAACATGATGTTCCTGAAGATTTGGGCCATCGTTTAGATTTGCTTATAGCACTAACAGACAATGGAAAAGACATAACATATTTGAGAGAAAAAGTATTAACATTTTAAAAATAATTTTGTTCAATTGTTAAAAGTTTTTTTTCCATCATTCTTAGATTGGAAAATTCATGATACAATGGGCTCCATCAATAATTGAGAATAGCTTAACTGAGTCATACTTAGAAATGTGGACTAATATGATTAAATTTAATTCAGAACATTTAGATAATGAAATTATTGTGGGAATTGTTCAATATTCATGCAGTTTATGTTGCAATACTAATAATTCTGAAATTGGGTTAAAATGTTTAAATATTTTAGACGCTGTTATATCTTATACTCAATTTCCAAATGAGACATTAGCACTTTGTGTTAGTACATTATGCAGGACAGTTAATAACGAACCATATTGTCAGGCGTCATGGAAGGTTTTTTAATAATTAGTTATTAGAAATGAGCTATATAAATATATTTATATTTTTTTTAAGAATATGAAAATGTTATTAGTAACAAATTTGGGTTACGCTTCCTTACTTATTATGTGCAACATTTTGAATGATAAAACATTTTATGGAGATGCATTTTTAGTTCGAGGAGCTATTTTTCACATAAATATGGGGGTGTTTGCTTCAAATTCAAATATCCATATAAATTACAAGTCACCTCTAATATCAACAGTTTTAACTAGTTTTTTGAGAGTGAGTTCAAAAATTTAATTTATTTATGAAAAAAGTGAAAGTAAATTTATTTCATTATTATTTCAAAAGTGTTATCTAACAATGGACAACGTGTCCATACTCCGTTCGCTTCAATCTTAACTATTAGTCAGATTCAGATTAGTTTATTACTGACTAACTTTGAAAGTTTGAAAGTCGTACATCATTTCTAATTTTGTTACTTATCTTTAACAATAATTATTGATTTTGTTGACTTTTTTAAGAAAATTTTTTTTTTTCAAATAACAAACTAAATTTTTATTATTCGCAGGCTCTTAAAAGTCAACAACTTATTGTGACTTATGAAGTTATCATCAGTATTGATATTCTAGTTCCTAAATATGGTACAGAACTTCCTGAACATGTTTGGGATATAATTAGTGAAATTTTGAATTGTGTTGGAAAAAATATTTCTAGTTGCAAACCTGAAGAATTATCCAAAAATTTAAATTTGCAACAGAAATTTCATCAAACTATTGACAAAGTTGAAGAAATGATCAAGAACAATGAAATTTGCATAAATCCTGAATTAATTTATAATTTAATTGAAGATTTAGCGGAAACAAGACCAGAAAATTCGGTTTTAAATTTAATTGAATACCGGTCATCTAAAGTAACACCAGCCCGACCAGAATGGTTGAAAGTTTTACGAGAATTCATCAAACGATTTTATAAAATACCTAGCATTAATATTCGAGTTAAAACTATTCAGTCACTTATTAAAATAATGGATGTGAATAGAGCTGGCTATGAAGAAGAAGTTCTTGAACGGATTGTAATTCCGGAATTCTCCTCCATTGCCAATGAAAGAGATTTGCAGATACGTGCAACTGTATGCAAAGCTCTTATCGAATTCGCTTGGCATTGTGAAACGAAACGTTGTGGTGAATTATTAGATATTTTGAAAAAAATTCTCAATCGACCTTTTGAAATATATAAAACTAAAGGTTATTGCTTTAAATCAGATTTAGAATTTCAAGATGTTTCAACAGTTGTCGATGGCTTAATTGATATATTTTTAGTAAAACTTTACCGTTTGCCATCATGCCATGCAATAAAAATATTTAACTTATTGGTGGAACATTTAGAGATGCATTATGAAAAACCAATGGTATTTGAACAGTGCAGTGGTATCCGTTATAAAATTTTTAATTGGCTTTTAAAAGCGCGTGCAAATAAATCATCACAATTAGGTTATCCAGAACCATCTGATGGCAATCAAGTTAAGTATAGTCATTATTTGGGTGTTGATAGTACATTACCAACACAGGGTATTAGTTATCAGCAACAGATTTCTACACAAAGTAATCCGGAATCAATTCCACCAGTTAATTTTACAAAAATTTCTATTAGAAGAGCATTCGAATTGATTGTTGCATGCATTGAAAAAGAAAAAGATTATTCAATTTTTCAATTAGTTCTGCAAGAACTGCCAATACTATTACAATGTAAATCAATAATTTCCGGTAATGATATTGAATTTTTGGCCAATGCTTTATTCAATGTTTATTCAACGAAAAAGGATAGAAAATTTTATTCACAAAATAAAACAAATTTAGATGAGCTTAATGCTGCAGTATTACCAGTCATTGCTTCATTAATTTTATATCATCAATTTTTGGCATCAAATAATCAACAAAATATTATAATTGCACTTCAAAGTGGTTTCAATTCAAAAGTTGCAAACACCTGCATAAATACGTTAACAGTTATGATATTAGAAATGCCAGAATCATTGATGAGAAAACTTGGTAGCGTATTACTAGAAATGAGTAAAATGACTGACACTGTTAATGTGGCAATACCTGTTTTGGAATTTCTATCAAGTAAAAATTTTATTAAAATTCAAATTATAAATTTGATTTAACTAAACTAGGTACTTTTCAAGGTTCTGTTGATATCTTTTAGTTTGCAAAGTTTATAGGGATTAAATAAACAATACACTTTTTGATTTCAAAATGTGGAAATAGTTCATCCCTTAAAAATATTGAAAACTAATATATTGTGACTTATTGTTTTCAAATTCAAGTTTAAACTATTCGATTGTACAATGATCCTCGTCACAAACTCTGACACATCCAACCACCCACCGTCGCGTCGGTCGTAATGTAGTGTCTTCATTCCTTTTTTATGAATTCTTTAAAAGTAAAAGTCAGATATGCTGCCCTTCGACGTCGCTCCTGTATTATGTGAAAAGTTTTAAATGACACTGTACGTGCTTTGAAAATTATTTTAGTTCGGATTAGGCGCCTGTGAAATACTTCTAAAGGACGCATACGATATGTCCGTGAAAGATGTGAAGGATTTCTTTTTAACTCGATCCAATTTAAACTTTCAATACTAAATCCATACTTTTTTTTAGTATAAAAGGTATCCTAAGTAATTTTGGTGGATAATAATATAAATTTGAACTTGAAACAATACACAATTAATAAGTAACAGGATAAGAAGTAAAGTTTTAAAATTAAATTTATTTTTTTATTCATTTAACAGATCTTATCAACTGAATTAAATGAATATGCGTAAAATTTAATGCGAGTGTTCAAAATTAATAATAATTCAATTGATATTATAATAAAATTATTTACATAACAAATTGATATTTATATTTTGAAATTTCAGTTCTAAGCCGTCTTCCAAATCATCTTTTTGCAAATTTTGCTCCAAAGGATTATATGTATGTTTTTGCTATCTCATTTCCGTACACAAAACCTCAACGATATGATCATTATACGGTATCTTTGGCTCATCATGTTATAGCTGGATGGTTTTTAAAATGTAAATTAACATTTCGAAAAAATTTTGTTAATTACATCATATCGGTAAGCTGAAAAATCTTAAATAAAAATTTAAGAATGTTGGGTTAATTTAAGCACAATTTAATTTTTTCGTTTTTAAATAGAATATTAAAAGAAATAAACAAAAATCTATTGATCTATTGATTAATTTCAGTACAATTTACATAATTGATTGTGTATATATACAGATTAAAAAGTTTTAAACGACCACTTAATTTGCATGAAAATTTCCCAAGACAGATTAGATGTACTATAATATGTATTCGTAAACTATTTTAAATTTTAGAAAAATTAAAAAAAATACACAATTAAATTTTTAGTCAATTGATTCCAATTCAAAATTGCTTGAAGATAATAAAGTGAATGGCAATCGATCTGATTATAATACTTTGAACGAGGATTCATCGAATCGGAAACGTAGTACAAGTTTAACAGAAAGGGGTAGTAAATGTCGAAGTGACAATTCAGGAACAGAAATAAGACCACTGATGAATCAGAATTTAAAAACTTTCCATGCTGAATTAGCAGAAACGTGTATTGATTTTTTAGCACGACATACTTATTCACCATGTTCAGCATTACCAAAACGTTTACCTGCTGGCGAAAAATTATTTAAGGATGGACCATCACAAACGTGGTTAATAGGTCAAAATTTAATAACTATTACAACTACTGGTAGTTCCGGATTACCGACTAGAAGTGGTTTATGTGAACGATGTGATCAAATTGATAGAAGTGGCTCTCAAGGACGATTGGAAGTAGGGGGAGCTTCTAATTCATTCAGTACTGCTTACTCACCAGAAATAAATACACCACAAATAAAAGCTGAAGGTCCAGATTTTCGACGGTATACTAAGGCTACATTACTTCAATATGGTAGTGGTACTGATTCGAATACAAGCACGGACTTAACAACTTCATCTTTTCTATCACAACAACCATCGCCTCTTGACGTTAAACGTCAAAATTTAACAAGTTCATCAGGATCTTTAGAAGTTTTAACCCGTCGTGGTAGTAATCCAGAAGAAAATCCAAAAGGTGAATCACTAACTAGTTCTGAAGCAACTGTGAACCAAACATCATCATCAACACAACTGAGTGGAGCCCAACAAAGATTATGTGCTAAATCGTGTACCGGTTGGGCGGAACTTTTTGTAAGAAGACCCACTGGAAACATTTCTTGGATTATGAAAATTCAGAATCCTATAGCTAATGATTGTTTAGGAAATGATTTGTGTTTCAATGATTTAATAAGCCTATTTTTACCTACCCAGTATGGTGGAGTTTTCGGCACGGATTTTGTTGGTAATGTGCAGCATCTTTTAACACCTCCTACAAATATCGATAAGAATCCTTTAGCAAGCATTTCAAAAGACAAATTTGCTTCTCAAACTGATAGAAAAATGGAAGAATTCCTTGTTGAGAAATCTCAAACATCAAGAACATTGACCCGTCAAGAAGAATTAACTAATACATTGGGTGAGTAAGTCAAGTAAAAAATTATTGAAATTCTCGTTTTTTAAAAAAATATTTACTTCTTTCTGTTTTAGCTGGTTCTTCATCTGGACCTATCGATATTCCTAAGAAGAATAAACGGCATAAAGAATCGGGTGAAAGTCTTAGTGATGTTGAGCATGATGACGACGAAAAGCTGCATGGTAAAAAAACTTCTTATGAAGATGGTGATGTCAGATACCGAAATCCAGTTCGAAGGGTTAATTCAAGCCCAGAAATGAGTTCTAGTTGGCGCAATCCATTTTTACAGGCAAATATGAGCAAATCAGACGAATTGATTGAATCTAATAAGCAAATTGATATTGATGTTGAGCAGCAACATTTAAAGAAAAAATCATTTACAAAGGATTTAAGAGCTAGCTGCGAAGCTATTCCTGAAGAAATAGCTGGTTCTACACCTCCAAACATTTTAGAATTTTTAAATAATGAACCTGACGAAAAGAAAAATAATTTTAGGAAACAATCTAGTAAAAATGAAAATCCTCAATTTGATGATCACTCTCAATTGCCCCCAAAACAATATTCTGCAGATGATGTCGTACATCAAATAAAAAATTTGACGGTATCAAAATCAAAGCCGACTTTAGAAATTAAAGTTGATGCAAAATATAAAAAACCATCATCAGAATCATCGGCTCCAATTTCTCCTAAAATATCTGAAAAAAGCACTACTACTAAACTGGCTTTTGATCCGTCATCGATTGGAAATCAATCAGAAAATAATGGTGATTTATTCCGTGGAAGATCCAAAACAATTTCTGTTGTTCGTGAAGTTAATCGAAATGCAATTAGGAATACTAGTAGTTTTAGACCACGTGGAGCACAACAACCGTCTAAAACACGCCTTGAAATAAATCCCAGCTTCATATTTATGCAACTTTTTCATACCGGTCAGCTACAATTCACAGAAAAGCCTTTAAAATTGTCAACAGAAAATATGAAAGCAGTTGAATTGTTAGATTCGATTCCACCATTTGAAACACAAAAAATAAATATTTTATACATTAAAGCTGGCCAGCAACGTAATGAATTAGATATATTAAAAAATCGTTATGGTAGTGTTAGATATACAGAATTTTTAATTAATATAGGAGTTTTGATTAATATAAAAGAAGCTAAAGAATATGATTTATTAGTTAACATGGATGAAAATGAATTAGGACCAGAATTTACGTATATTTGGAAAGATGACATACTTCATATAACGTTTTATGTGTCTACCTTATGGAATGTGAATGAATCTAATCTTGATGAGAAAAAGAAATGGCTTGAAAGTAATTTCGTTAGCATAGTTTACAATGAAAGTGGAGAAGATTTCAATCTTAATACAATAACAGTAAGTTTTGTATCTTAAAATTTCATAATTTGTCATTTTCTTTGATAGGACAAAAGAATGTTTTTTAAACCTTGTCTTTATTTCAAAGGTCAACATAAAAAGATCAACATAAAAAATATAAATTTTGTAGAATGTGTAGAGTTTCTTCTCTAACATAGTTAGTTATTATTATTAATTTAGGTATACATTTTTTTCCAATTTTCACAGGGTCAGAAAAATTATGCTTGCATTGTTGTTCAACCACTAGATGCAAATACAAACAAAGTTTATGTGAAAGCTACCGAAGAAATAGAAGGCTACTTTTGTCATTTTCAATCGAAAATAGTTTCTGATCGAAATACCCCGTTATTGGCTAGACAAATGGCATCTCACGCTAATGTACAAAACAAGTTTTTTTTTGTTTGGATTTTTTATATACAAGCGATTAATATTTTGTCCTTATTTTAGTTGGCTTCTAAAGTCCATCAATCGTTGAGTGGACAAAATCCATGTCCATATGCATCAAATTGGTTAGAACGATTACGGAAAATAAAAAATTTACGGGCAAAAGTAAATAATTTTATATGATTTTTAGTTTGTACATATATTATTTAAAGTATTTTTTTTAGTTACTGAAAGATCAAAATGCAAATGAACATAATGAGTCGTCTTCTACAACTGGTTCTTCTGGCTCACTAGTAGTTCGACCGAATATAAATGATTTTACGAAATACACATAAAATAAAATATTGTGTTTCAAATAGTAAATGAAAAGATTATGTGTATTTTTTTGATTTTTAAAAATTAATAAATTGATTTTTTAAAAGTAGAAGAAAATTTTTAATATTTTTATTAGGGATCGAAGATGATGGAGTTTTGAAGCGAGAAAATTTCATTCTTTCTCATGCCACTATTTCTTTTGGCTTTATCATTTATAACTGATACAAATCTTCTAGGAATCGAATACTGATGATGGACGTCTACAAAATTTCTTTATACTAAATAGGATTTTTTTTTCTTTTTATTTATTTAAACATCGAATTTACCTTCCTTAAAATTGAGTTCACAATGGAGTTTGAATTTTAGTTTAATGTCGCAGAGGACATCTAAACCTGACTCTTTGAACTCTAGTAACAACTGATTCATTTACAACATACCTACTGATAAACAACAAAATGAAACTTACGGTGTGGAACGGATAAATTGACAATTATTAGCATTTAGTTTTTAATTGTTCTACCCGTACCAAACACTGAAACTACCACGATCTTCTGTAGAGAAGTACAATAAGTTATATTTCTTATACTAGGGTAAATTTTTATGTCGTCAGCAAAAGAATTTATCTTGCTGCATTTTACAACCAAGGCAACATCACTCACTGTGATTATGAAAAGAAAGTGGTGTCCTAGGGAACACCAGATGTGGCAAAAGAAAGTGTCTGAAATGGTAGATTCGAACTGAACAATATGGGTATTTACTATTCTTCGAGTAGAACCCTATAGAATCAACGAAAAATTTCGGAATCTATCTGACTTTAAAAATATCATAGCATGAGAAAAAACATCGAAATATTTACTGAAATCTTTATAAATAACATAGGTATGATGCTCGTTCTCCATACCAGAAATGGAATCTTCTAGGAGGTTTGTTGATCTGCCTTGAAGAAGCCATGCTGAAAATCGCCTATAAGTATAAAATTCCTGGAGTGATAAGAAAGATCCACCATTAATTGCTCAAAAAGTTTTGGAAATACTGAAAGTTCTTGCGACCGGTCTAAAATAATCTACAACCGTCTTCGTTCCACTTTTGTGAATAGCTCTAATAAAAGAGATTTTCCAGATATCTGGGAATAAGGAAGATTTAAGTGATGGATTAAAAAGAAGAAATATGAAATGCTAGCCATCTGGACCATCTGGAGCAGTTGTCGTCCAGATTGTTAAGAAACTTTAATACCACATCCTCATTTAAGAAGAAAGAAGTGAATGACGTTTTTGGAAAAGATTTCATGTAGCTAAAATAATTTGGATCTTGCTGGAAATTAGATTGAGTTGAATAAGTTTGAGAAAGAAAAGTTCGCTGTCATTTATGTTGAAGCCGGTTAACCATGTCTCAGTAAATGTAAAGATATCAGAAGACAAGGATTGAGTACAAAGAAAAACAAAACTAGTAGCGGATATAAGTCCCCTTAGGTTCTGGTAGTAAAGAGACAAGCACTTAGATTTTTTTTATCTTTTGGACATGATTTACATTACCAAAGACGAATTCCTTTACAAACATGTGTGGTGGCCAAAAGTCAGGAAGCAACAATCTTTCAAACAATATTTCAGGCACAACCAATCTGAACGATGATATGACATTACCCCTCCTGCTAATCTTATGATATATTATTCCCTTCATGTCTATGTTGTGTTTTGTTCTCAAAAAATTAATTATCACTTTGTTTAGATGATAAACATTTTGAACAATAAATTTTTTTTTTATTAGAATACGTGTACCGATAAGATCTGGTTGTTTCCTTGCCATCTGGAATTTTTTTTTTATAAGTCCGATAATTAAGAATAAATTTACTTGTAAATTAATTTCTAAATTATCTTCTCTTCTGAAAAAACATTGAAAATATTGTTCAAAATATAATATCATCTGTTACACGGTTTCTGATTTAAATCTAGAGAAAAATAGTTGGAGCAATGTATAAAATTTAAAAAAAAAATTAAGATTTTTAATTATCAACTGCCTCTGTTCTAGCTAAACCTCTGCGCAACCTTTTCTATCTTTCATATTCAATTGGCATTTACCCCACCAAGTGGAAAGTTGTGCATGTTCAGCCTATTCCTAAAAAAGGCGATAAATGCGATCCGTCTAACTATAGGCCTATTGCGCTTACTTCTATTCTCTCCAAAGTAATGGAATCCCTAATTAATAATAAAGTTAAAAAATACCTCGAATGTAACAAATTGCTAAGTGACCAGCAATATGGTTTTCGTACGAATAGATCGACTGGTGACCTAATGACACATTTATCCCACAAACTCAACGCCAGCCTTCACAATTCCGGTGAGGCTTGTGTTGTTGCTTTGGATATAGTCAAGGCTTTTGATCGAGTCTGGCACCCGGCTTTGATTTCTAAAGTTAAATCAATGGGTCCAGGATCAGCCTTTGTCAATTGGATCAGCAACTTTTTGTCTGGCCGTTCTATTCGTGCCGTTGTGGATGGATACCAGTCACATATTTTCAACATCAACTTCGGTGTACCCCAAGGGTGTGTTCTCTCCCCAACCCTCTTTTTAATTTTCATTAATGATCTTCTACAATCAACTCTCAACCCCATCTACAGCTTCGCCGATGACAGTAACTTGGTAGCATGCTACGATTTTATTAATAGGAAATCAGCATCTTCAAATGCTGTTACTACGAAACGCAATTTTCTACAAAGTAGCATAAATCAAGACCTTTACAAAATTTCACAATGGGGTCTTCTCAACAGAGTTGAGTTCAACGCATCTAAAACCCAATGCTGCCTCATTTGTAGAAAGCTGTCAACTTTTGATCCCCAATTTTCTTTTCAATGCGAAAGTATTAGATAATCTGAAAGCTTAGACTCGAAAATAACTTCCGATCTAAGTTGGAAAACACATATTTTCGAAACGGCAAAAAATGCAGCGAAATGTCTAGGTTTTCTAAAAAGATGTAAACAATACTTTTCCCCCTCTGATCTCTTAAATATTTACAAATACTACATACGACCGAAATTAGAATATAATTCACATATATGGGCTGGTGCCCCTAAAACCCATCTTGAGTACCTGGAGAGAAGGGCTATTAGATTAATCAACGATCCCCAAACCACCAGCTCTTTAACATCACTCAATCACCGTCGCAATGTAGGTTCATTTTCAATTTTTTATAAATACCTTGTTGGAACGGATACGTGTTCCCTGGAAGTAAAGGCCCTACTTCCTCCACTCCAAGTATTTTCACGCCAAACACGTACTGCTTCAACGTCACACCCATATTTCGTCAAAATTCCCAAATGTGATAGAACGAGCTTTGGAGATTCGTTTTCAGTTCGCACCTCGAAAATGTGGAATGCTCTCCCATTACGATTGTTCCCGACAGCTGGCGCACGTTTGACTTACGACTTGCGCCGCTTTAAGAAAAGTGTACATGATTACCTACTAACTGTCCCACTTTTAAATCCCGTCTAAACCTTCTTTCCATTAAGTATAAAAGGTATCCCACCTAGTGATTTGGTAACTTTAATAAAAAAAAAAAAAAAAAAAATTAAGATTCATTATTATTACTTTTTAATTATTTTATTCGAATTATAAATTTTACAGAAAAAAATACATTATACAGTTCGTAATAATGTTTCAAAAAATAAAATCATAAAAAAATCAAAAAAAAAAAAAAAAAGTATAATTTGTGATGTGAACAATTTCAAAATAAATGAAAATAATAATTTATCTTCTATTTAATTATGAAAAACTTACAGTATAATTTATATTTTTGTTTAAGAACCATATAATTATTATTTATATTTAAAAAAAAAATGTTGCGAACAAAAAATAGTTTTTTTTTTTTTTTTTCCCATTTACGAAACTGATTTGAAATTTTTTTTAAAACTGTCTGTCTATACATATCAAATCATATAATTTTTCTTTTTTTGCAAAATTAATTTATTAGACAACCAGGATAACAAAGATATTACAAGAGGAAATAATTATTTCTACATTTTGAATAATATAAATATGAATATAAAAGAAAAATATATTTTTTGTAACATTCATGTGATAAATTTCTTGTATTTTTTTTAAATACATATTAAGATTTACTACTGATAAACTAAGGCTTAACCTTTTCCAAATAAAATGTAAAATTTTGATTTTTTTTTTCCTGATAACGATTACATAAATTATGATTTAAATTGGTGATTCAATTGCTGCTACAATTATGATTTAGGTACTTATTAAAATTGTTATTGAAAAAAAGATAAAATTATGGAGGCATACGAACATATTTAAAAAAGAATTAAGGTAAAAGGAATGTTACTTTTTGAGAAAATTACAAGTTTTCTTCTTTTTTTTTTTGTTACTAATTTTTTCTGCATGTTTTTTTTTTAAATATGTACTGTGAACCCCACAATTTTTTTTTTTTTTATATAAATGCCTTATTTTCAACGATAATATCGAAAGTATAATAATACTTGGAAAAAAAAAATCTTAGTTAAATCTGAAAATTTGCAATTTTATACAAATTTAATAAGAATGAAAACAAGATAGAGAATATGAAATTATGACAAATTTGCAATTTTATACAAATTTAATAAGAATGAAAACAATATATGAAATCATGACAAAAAAACTATAAATTTTTTTTTTTTAATACTACGAAAAATTTTAGTTGTATTAACTTAAATTTTATTTAGTTTTTATACCATGCATTTTTAAATGTATTTTATTTTTTTATTTAAGATTTTCATTTTATTTTAAATGAAAAAAATCTACGTTAAAATTTTTATTCGTTATCATAGTAAACTTTTCTAACTTTACCATGCAAACGCCGGCTAGATTTTCCTTTTATTTGACCTGCTGGCAAGCGTACAGGAGTTTTACGATTTTCACGTAATTCTTTTGTCTCACCTGAACCAAATTTTTCAGATTTCTTAAGATCTCGGAAGAATTTTTGAATTAAAGCATCGCATGTTAAATGCGATTCTGGTTCCCAGGTATCTTTTGATGCCGGAAAACCTTTCCAACGTATGCGAAAAATTTTTTCACCATTAGAATCATCATCAACATCAATAATTTTCTCCACATCATATTCTTCATCATCAGATGGTGCATTACGTTTTTTGCCTTTCGGTGAAGCTTTTTTTGTTTCTTCCTTATCATTCCTTTTTGTATTTTTTGACGAACCACCTTGTTTTGTTCTAGATTTAGGACCAGGCTTTTTATTAGAATTTTTTACGTTATCTTGACGTTTTTTGAATGCAGCAATTGCATCTTCAGCATCAATTGTGTCTTCAGCCTCCCAAGTATCATCTTCCTCTCCATAACCTTTCCATCTAAAAATAAATAAATAAAAAAAAAAGACCTGTGTATTTAAATATTTATGTATCTAAATTATTTTACGCACTAAATTTTTACCGACCAACAACCTCTAGCCCGCCCGCTCGTGGGACAACATCCCCTATATGTATTCTAAAAAAAAAGTACCTAACAATATTTCTTACTTACCTTATCAAATAATATGAAACTCCTTTTTCAGTTTTGTGATCCACAATTTTCTGAACTTCATATTGTTCGTCTTCCTCGTCTTCGTCCTCTGCATCTTCTTTTTCATCTTCTTCAGGTTTATCTTTATCGTCAGCGCCATTGTCCTCGGTTTCGCCATTTTCACTCTGCAAGCAAAACCACAAAAAAAAAAAATTAAGATTTAAAAAGAAATTGAAACTTTTAGTCTTTTTGTATTTGTTAAAAGAAAAATTTTTTTTTTGTTTGAAGGTATAACTTCTTTTGATTTGTTTTTTTTCAATTAAAATTATTTAAAGTTTAAATAAAATTTAAAATAAAAATAAAAAATTGGAATTTTAATTACAACAGCATCGGCTTTCTCTTCATCGGCATCGGCAGCTTCACGTTCAACTTCAGTTGCTTCATTTTCGCTTTCATTTTCTTCATCGCGTTTTTTTGATTTTTCAGCAGATTTGTTTGATTTTTTTGAAACTTTGCGCATTTTTATTTTTATTTTGTTAACAATTAATTATTATATTTTATTTAGAAAATTAATTTAAATTTTTTCTTTTAAATTTTCTTAATTTCAGCTCACTAGATATAGATGTACGATTGTACGACGAACGAATACAACAAGCTCCTTCAATTCAACTTCAACGATGGCTTCAAAATTCGAAATAAAAGCTAAACAAATAAATCTTTAAAAAATATATGGCGGAAAAGATGCAGTGTTGCCATTTCTGTTTTTCGTAAATTTAGTACATTGATGAAATGAAATCAGTGTGAAACATGATATAAAAATAAGTTGAATATTTATTTAACTTAAAATGGACAAAGGTCAATATAGAATGGTTTAGCTCTGTCGGATAAAGAATTTCAAATAATACCGGAGATAAGCTCAAAAGAACCTATGCTCACAAAAAAATTAAAATATATGAAGTTGTGTCAAGGTTAAGAACTCGTGCCGACTAAACGCGTCATTTATCTTGAGTGTATCTTCAGCTTTATAAAATTATCTCCTCCAAACCTCCCAAGAATTTTTTTTTATCGTTTCGGGCAAAATGTTCTGAAAAAAACAAAAATTATTTGATATATTAGATAGGTATCTATTATCTAATACAGTTTAGCTCCAGAAATCGCCTTTTAATTTACTTCTGGGGAATCGTGTCTCTGTCTATAGGGCAATGGCAAATCGTAGTACAAAAATGCAAAAATCCTCTAATTAATTAAAATAAAATCAATTTGAAGAATATTTTAGGCTACTTTCTATTGAAATGTATTTCCTTTAATTATAACATAGAGGCAACCCTTACATTCAGTTTCAAAATTTATAAAATTCTTTGTTTTCGAAAGCTTGACAATCATGGCTTACTTCATAACGCGGATAATCGTTACATCGATAATTTGTGCATAAAAGGAACAAGGTATATTTTTTTTCGTCTGAGAGATATAGTTATTTTATATAATTTTTTAACTTCGAATTTTTTACATGCCTATTCATGATTTGCGATTTAGTAAAAATTCTTTATCATAAAAATGTGTAATTTTAGTTTTTCGTTCTGTGATTTTAAACTAACGCAGTGGTTAGACGAGAGTAAAAACTAGTCTTAACTATTTACAATTGTATGAGTTTTTTATTTGTATTTGTGATGTAATTATTCTCCACTGGCTTAACTAATGTTAAAACTATTTACAAACTGTTTTATTATTTTACTTCACTTTTTAGTTTTTATTTACATTTAAAAAAAATATATTTCATTTGACAAGTGATAGTTTAGATTTAGAATTTTTTTTAGTTATAACTGTTAGTTATATTTATTTCAAAATTTTTTTTCAGAAAAAAGTTTTTAATCCAAACTAAAATCTAGATTTTAGTCTAGACAGTGAAAATTATTTCGAAGATTTTTACGAAAATACATTCAAAAAACATCTTCGAAGAAGTCTTCAAAAACATCTAGTATAAACGCTGCGTTATAGTTATAACTAGTTTTTAGGGGGGTTGGACATTAGGGGGGTTGGACATTTGTCCGCGGGACATTTGTCCGCGATTTGTTTTTGTATCGCGGACATAAAAATGACATTTGTCCGCGATTCAAAATGTCTTTTGTCCGCCGCGGACAAATGACATTTTCCAAAATGTCATTTGTCCGCGATAAAAATTAATCGCGGACAAATGACATTTTGCAAAATGACATTTGTCCGCTAAAAATCTGAAAAATCAATCGCGGACAAATGACATTTTGCAAAATGACATTTGTCCGCTAAAAAGTTAAAAAATCAATCGCGGACAAATGACATTTTGCAAAATGACATTTGTCCGCTAAAAATTAAAAAAAGCAATCGCGGACAAATGACATTTTGGAAAATGACATATGTCCGCTAAAAATTTGAGGCTAAAGTGCAGGTGACGTGAACCAATCAGAATCGGCACAACAAGAGAGGGTGGTGGGGGGCGGCGGGCGGGTGGACTGGTGGTTGGTCAGTGGGATTTGCGGCGTCAGCCGCAAATCCCACTGACCAACCACCAGTCCACCCGCCCGCCCGCCGCCCCCCACCACCCTCTCTTTAAGGGGCAAATCGGGCAAAAAAAAAAAAAATTGCATATACAAAATGTATGAACAATTTGCGGGGACTCTACCCCTCTTCCCTTTTCCAAGCTTCAGACGATTCTGAGTGGTTCACGTAATCTGCAGTATCTCCAAAATTGAAAAATCAATCGCGGACAAATGACATTTTGCAAAATGACATTTGTCCGCTAAAAAAACTGAAAAATCAATCGCGGACAAATGACATTTTGCAAAATGACATTTGTCCGCTAAAAATTAAAAATTTCAATCGCGGACAAATGACATTTTGCAAAATGACATTTGTCCGCTAAAAATTCGAAAAATCAATCGCGGACAAATGACATTTTGCAAAATGACATTTGTCCGCTAAAGTTAGAAAATTCAATCGCGGACAAATGTCATTTTGCAAAATGTCATTTGTCCGCTAATTTTGGGACATTTGTCCGCGGCGGACAAATGTCATTTTACAATCGCGGACAAATGACATTTTGCAAAATGACATTTGTCCGCGAAGTTTTCCATACAAATTTCATCGCGGACAAATGTCCCGCGGACAAATGTCACGGCGCCGTTTTTAGTCTCGTCTAACGCAGTGGTTAGACGAGAGTAAAAACTAGTGTTAACTATTTACAATTGTATGAGTTTTTTATTTGTGTTTGTGATGTAATTATTCCCCACTGGCTTAACTATAGTTAAAACTATTCTATTTTATTATATTACTTCACTTTTTAGTTTTTATTTACATTTAAAAAAAAAAATGTTTCATTTGACAAGTAATACTTTAGATTCAGAATATTTTTTAGTTAAAACTATTAGTTATAACTATTTGAAAATTTTATTTTTTTTATACAATTTTTCACACATACATTCAAAAAACATTTTAGTTATAACTAGTTTTTAGTCTCGTCTAACCTCCAAGTAACCCCTAATAACCCTCTTTTATTTTCCAAAAAAATTTGAATGTTGGCTGCACAAAGTAGGCTTCGTTAATTTGACAATTTTATTTTGATTGGCTTTTATTTTTTGTTCTTCCTTCTCTTCTGCGTGCGTGTGTGTTTCACTTATTTTTCGAAATTAAAGAAAAAAGGAAAAAAATTAATTGAAAAATTCCAAAAAAAGAAATCGCAAAAAAAATTAAATTTTTTTCATTTAAAAATTTAATTTCAAGAAATAAAAAATTTTTAATCCTGTCCATTATAATTATTGGTGAGTTTTTTATTTTTTTTAAATTTAAATTTAATTTTATGATGATAAATTTTTGAGTGAATTTTTTCTGAACTGAAGTATGTATGTTGCATGTACAGTACAGTTCAATCTGAATCTGCTGATTTAAAACGAGCGGATTTCTTTCATTTTTAAAATTTTGACTAAAACCTATCGTAGGTACTTGTATTCATGCCAACTTTAACTATTTCTGTGAATTCTCATTCTTCCTGTACAAAATTCGCCTGGTTGGCTGGAGGAGTTGGTTGGTGGAAGTAGAACAAAAAAAAATTTGTTTGCCAAATTTGTTCTGTTATTTTTCTGATTCTGACGTCACAAAAGAAACGGTCAATTTATTGAAAAAAATTGTACCGACGCTGCTTTGCGACTGATTTTTTTTGTGTACACAAACGACACAAACTGGGTAATAAAGATTAGATTATAGGTCCGTCCGTACTTCGTATAAAATGGGTACAGGAGAGGTAACGATGCTCTCAAGTGTACTTTCGAGTGTATTCTGATTGAGTTACACAATTCACACACACAAATACTGCGTAGTAAGTTGTAAGTTCTAAAAGTTGATTTTGTTTCAATTTCAAATGAGATCCGGAATCTGAAAGACAACCTTCTCTTAAAAACAATAAATTGATATGATATGATAAATTGTAATGTAGAAAAAGAAGTTATCGCCCGATTAAAAAACTTTTTGACTGACAAGATATCGTAATTAGACTGACGAGCAGAGCAACTTTAATTCATTAAAAGTTTAAGGACGGTATGTACTATGTAGGTAGGTACGTACCTAAGTTTTATGACGAAATTTAGTAATGCCATTTTACCTGTGTAGACCGAAATATCGAAATATGTATACCTAGCTCCCTTTTGAAGACAATTTAGAAAATTATTAATATCCTTTTGTTGGGAGTAGGTGAGTTCTAGGTAGGTAGGTACTTAATATTTTTAAATTTTCCTAACTAACTACTTATTTATCTAGATTTACAATTCAAATTAAAGAGTATAATGTTATGATATCAAATTCAAAATTCAAGTATCGTTGACCAAAAAAGAAAGTAAATGTTACGTATTATAATTATAGTAATTATATTTTATATAACTCAAAATATAGGACAACAAAAGTACATTTCTATTTAGAAAAGTTGTGTTTTTTATATTTCGTTTAAGCCAGCGACACATGTATTTCGTTTACTATTCTGCTAATAGATATAAAAAATAAATAAGTTTTAATTTTATTATTTTATTCATTTTAGGTAAAAAGAAAATATTAAATATTTTTATTTTGGTAACTCAAAATAGATTAACTATAATTAATTATTACAAAAGTCTAAAACAGAAAAAATGAGTTCTACAGAAGAAAATATAACTGCAACAACACCACAAGAACCTGAGGTAAAATTATTAATATTTGTGTTGCAATAGTTTATATTTTTATTTTGAATAAATTTTTATTTTGCTAAATATTTATAGAATTTTCTGTTAAATTTTAATAAACGGTTTTTTTTTAGGTTAATCCAAGAGATCTGGAGAAAATTGAAGAAGAAAAATTAAAAGCTAAATATCCAACAACAGGCTTACGTGGTCCTGGTGGACATTCTGCATTTTTACAAAAGAGATTGCAAAAAGGCGTATGTATTTTTTTTGTGATACAAAATAAAAAATTTAAATTTAAGATTTTTAGAAATTAAAACAATTTCATTTCTATGGGGTTTCTAATTATGTATCTCTACGAAAGACGTTTAAGTTCGAATGCATTCCACTTTTTGATTAATTTTGCCACTAATAAGATTTTTGGTAATTAAATATTTTTTTAAAAAACTAACTAATGATTTTTAATTTTTTTTCTCGTTTAGCAAAAATATTTTGATTCAGGTGACTATCAAATGGCTAAACAAAAAGGTGGAGGTATAAAACAAGTTTTTGCAAATAAAGTTCAGACTAGTGATTCTATACCAAGTCAAATACCTACACCGGATACAGTGCCAGCTCGAAAAACATCACTTATTCAGCAGCCTTGTAATAAATTTCAAACTACAAGTTAATCGCATTGATATTTTGTATTTCTTAATTAATAACAAAAAAACTACTATATTATTTCTTAATAAGAAAATAATCCTTTTTACATTTATTTCTCTACTGTTTCTTTTTTTTATATTTAAAGTTTCTAGTAAACTAAGATTTTGGTAATTTAGTTTTCAAATGAAAAGTTACCGGATCTAATATTTCTGTAAAAATCCTGAATTTGTGGATGATGTTAAATTTTGGGTTAAATTTACTAGTTCTAAAAAAAAATATTGTTGCTGATATCATCTAAATAAGATTTTGTTTTGCAAATTTTTTTTGGTAATTTATTTCAAAATAAAGAAGACATGTTTGAAATTAAAGTAGAAATAGAAATGCACTTCATGCTTATCGTCTTGTCATTTTTGTAGAATAAGTGAATTTTAAAATGTAATAATAAAACATTTGATATAGTGAAATTTGTGGAAAATGTCCCGTGGATCATTAAATTATCGAACTCACTGCGCAGTTCTATAATCTTATTTTGCATTTGATTTAAGTCAAAAAATAAAGAAAATGAATTGACCGTAATAGAATTTGAGAGTAATATTCTCGAAAAAATATAGTGAAATCGGGAGTTGTCCTTTTATTAATAAATATATTTGAAAATTAAAATTTGATTAATAAAAATAGAAAGAAGAAATGAAATAATGTATTTTATAGTTCTAAAAAAATTTTGTTTATAATTTCTTAAAATACAATTATTAAACTTTATTTAATTTTTTTATTTCGGTTAAAATTGGGTTTTTGATTTAAAGCGTTTATGTAGCCGAAATATTCGCAAACAATTATTTTTTGGTTTCCTTTTTTTTTTGCGATATGTAAATTAATTCTAAGTCTTTTAAAAAATCTTGAATATTTTAAACATAATATTGTAATTCATATTAAAATGAAAATTAATTAATAAAAATAACATAAAATGTAATTTAAAAAAAACTAATCGAAGAATAAGTTATTGTTATTAATTATTAGTTCATATTTCAATAAAAGAAAATAATTTAGAAGTATGTTAGTATGTGTGTATTATATTTTATTTTTAAGTCTGTTTTCCATCAAAATAGAAAAAAGATGTCCATCCGTTTCGTCTTTCATTAAACTGTTTTTTTAATAACTTATTATTTTTTCTAATCGATATCGATTCTATGATTGCCAAAATATGTGCAATCTCGTTCACTTTTTGACGCCACAATTGTTATTAACTCGTACACGAATTTGTCTGTGTATATATTTCTTTACTATTTTCGATTTTTTGGCACACAGGTTCATGTCGCGTGACAATTGAATCTATCAAAATTTGAACCAGGAAATTTCCATGGAAAACCCGGAAAATCAGGAAAAATCATTTGAAAATTTGGTACAAATTTGATTAGTGATAAATCCGTTTCAGGAAAAATGCAAAGTTTTCTGATTTTTCCGAAAAAAATTTCCGGAATTTTTCGGAAAATTTTCCGGTTAAAAAGTTTTCTAAATTATGCAGGATCAAGCTCCCCATCAACTGGCATCATTACTTTCTCTCCGACAATGGTGAAAACTTGCAGAAAAAATCGAGGAAAATTCATGTAAAACGCTTTTGCGGAGTTTTTCCGACCAAGGAAGCGTTTGAGCGTTTTGCAACCTGAGACAAAGTTGTAGAGCGAAATGAGTTGCATAAAATTGCTTTTGTGGAAAACCTGAAAAAGCGGGAAAATCATCGGAAAAATTTTCATCGATATGATTAGTCATAAAATTGTTTTAAAACATCTCCATGCAGCACATAACAACAATTTAGTTAACGTGAAAAAGGCAGAAAATAAAAATAAGTAAAAAACGAGTTTTTAAAAAAGCTGAGGCCAGGCCGCATGAAAAAGTAGAAAATAACTTTTTCTTCACAAAAGAGGTGGACAAAGTTTTTGGGACATTTCTCTGGAATATTCTTTCTCTTCATAAATCAAATCACTTAGGTTCCAATCAAAAAATCTGAGTCCACCTCTGTGTGTGAAGAAAAAGTTATTTTCAACTTTTACATGCCTCAGTTTTTTTTAAAATTCGTTTTTTACTTATTTTTAACCTTGATTAAAGTTGATATTCTAACGATTTGGGAGTAAGGGATGGGTTCTCAATCAGGCAAGGGACTAAATAATTTTCATATAAAATTTATATAGGTTCCATGAAAATGTTTGTGTTGGGTAGGTAAATTTTGATTGATTTTGAAATTTATTTAGCCCTTGGTTGTGACAATGGTATCTTAAATCGAAATGTTGATAACCTATGGTTCGATCTATATTTTTTTAATATTGCTATTGATGAAGAACTTAAAAAAATATGTGCTAAAATTTATTCCGCCGCTTTCCTTCAAATTTATTTTGAAATGGCTGCCGTAAATCATGTAACTATTTCATTATAATTCAAATTTGAAAAAAAAAGATCTCCGGATTGACTTACTCTACTGAACTTAAATAATAATTAAATAACATTTCGTATCACTTCACATTTTTGGACAATCAAATTCATAATGTAATATAATAATATTACTCAGCGGCGGATTTACCTGTGGCAAATTAGACATTTGCTTAAAGCCTCGGATTTATAAGGGCCGCCAAAAAAAAAAAAAGAAGAAATTAAAAAAAAAAAAGACTAGGTATGTTCATTTTATTTTTTTTTTTAAATTATAAATATTTTTTTGTTTTAAACTTTATCAGTTTTAAATTTTTCACTGTTTAACTTCTGGGGGCCTCAAATTCAATTATAATATCGCCTGCTCAGAAATGAAACAACGTATAATGAAAAGTATAGTTTCGAGTAATTTAAATTTAAAGATTTGAAAATTAAAAAAAACGTATGAAAAAATATCAAGTAGCGGACAGTTTTCATCTAAAAAACACATTTTAATCAACATTAAGAATATTGCAAAGTAGTTGTACTTATAAAATCTAGTACGAGGAATGTCATACGTTGTTTCATTTCTGAGCAGACGATATATAGGTAGGGTTAACTGAACTATGTTTATTTGGATTTTAGTATTCGTTTACAAAATAAAATATATGATACACAAAATACAAGTTATGTATTATCATTGAGTATTATTACTCAATGGTATTAGATATGTATAAGTGTAAGAATTTGAACATATTCCAAATATAACTAAATCACTTAGCTATCATTGCCACGTATATACTTTAGTAAAAAAAATCAACTATGACCCCTTAATTGTTAGTTTTGCAAATAATAAATCACGAAAACAAAAATCATAAATGAGCTTAAATAATTTCTAACAAAATATACCAGTCAAAAATGTTCTTTCTTTTGTCAAAATTTTGAAAATAAGCCATTGAAAAAAATCGCAAAAAATTTTTAAAGGGTCCACAAAAATGGATTTTTGTCTAGTGCCTCAACTTGTTAAAATCCGCCTGTGTTATTACTGGATTGAGATGGATTAAGGATATAATGTAATTACATACATTAGTGCTTTTTTTGTAAAGAAAAAAGATTGGGAACTCATATTTTTCTAGGTCCTTTTTTCTGAGTTCGTAGTACTGCAAAATTGACAGATACTGCCATCTCGATACTTATAGAGAAAATTCATTTTGAATTTTTTTTTTTTAAATAAAATTTATTAAGAAAAATCCTCGTAATTATTTCGGAAGAAAAATGTGAAAAAAATATTTTAATGCGTTGGTGATCGTTATGTTGTATTCAGTGCTATAGAATTTAGATCACTAAATGGAGTATTATATGCGTCAATACACATGCAATCATTTAGATGCATCTGCGTAAATAATGAAAAAATTTAGATGCATCAGCGTATATAATGAAAAAATTTAGATGCATCAGCGTAAATAATGAAATCATTTAGATGTTTCGTATTGAATATTACGTAATACCCAAACAAACATAATATCTCTCACAATATTTCAATACAGCCAAATACAAAAAAAAAAAAAATGAGAAAAAATGAGAAGAAAAAATATTCTCTCTTTGCAACTACCTCTCCCCTACGCATTAATAGTAGATTATTGTATATGTAAACTAAATTTGTTATTAATTAAGAGTTCTGTATACACAAAAATACATTGACACGAGTCAATACTTATATCACGAGACCGAAGGTCGAGTGATATAAATTGACAAGTGTCAATGTATTTTTGTGTAAATACAGAACGAGTTGTATAACAAATTTTGTTTACATATCCAATATACTGTTTTAATGCGTAGGGGAGAGGTAGAGAGAATATTTTTTCTTCTCATTTTTTCTCATTTTTTTTTTGTATTTGGCTGTATTGAAATATTGTGAGAGATATTATGTTTGTTTGGGTATTACGTAATATTCAATACGAAACATCTAAATGATTTCATTATTTACGCTGATGCATCTAAATTTTTTCATTATATACGCTGATGCATCTAAATTTTTTCATTATTTACGCAGATGCATCTAAATGATTGCATGTGTATTGACGCATATAATACTCCATTTAGTGATCTAAATTCTATAGCACTAAATACAACATAACGATCCCCAACGCATTAAAACAGTATATTGGATATGTAAACAAAATTTGTTATACAACTCGTTCTGTATTTACACAAAAATACATTGACACTTGCCAATTTATATCACTCGACCTTCGGTCTCGTGATATAAGTATTGACTCGTGTCAATGTATTTTTGTGTATACAGAACTCTTAATTAATAACAAATTTAGTTTACATATACAATAATCTACTATTAAATATAAAAAGGTAGCGGAACAAAAATATATAGGTACCTACAAATAATAATTATAGAAGTCACGTTAATGAAGTTAAATATTATTTGAACAATAAAGTCAAGCAAGCAGTAAATTAGAAAAGATCATAATAAATATGTTAAATTAAAAAAAGAATTAAATCAATTAAATTAATGTTTTAGTTTCCAAAATTTATTTGTTCAATTGTTTCAATTAATTTTTTGATCGAAGTGAATAATAGAATTAAATTTTAAATTTATGTATGACGTATGTGCTTATTATTATTATTGGCGCGCGCAAAAATGAATGGCGATAGATTGATTTAATTTAGTTTGAAAATGTAACTAAGGCTTTGAGATGTGCGACATTCCTAAAATATTTAATCAATGATTATTTCACGTTAACTAAAGGATTCGGTTGTACGATTTCGGATTTGGAAGTTTTATGACTAAATGCTATTGGTATTATGGTAGGTTTAGCTCCTCGTTGTGAAAAAGATATCTTATTAAATAATCTTAATTCCCAAGATTTCATTCTGTTGTGTTGGACACTTTTATTTTTAAGACTATATTCATATTGTATCCAGTCTTTCCACTTTCAACATAAAGATTATACCATATAATACTATCATATATAATACCATAGCATCATAATACTCTGTGAATTAATTTTCGAGACTCGTATTATAAAAATAATAAAACAAACGGTTACTTTTGATTTGGCAACTGATTAGTAACTGATTAGATGCTGCTTAGAAAATTTAAGTTTGTTAAAGCTTATAAAATTTTATAATATTGCGCAAATAATGTGTGAAAAATATTTATTTTTTTTTTTCATGCTTGTTATGTGCTTTCCTTGAATTTATTTGTTATTCAATTTAATGGTTTGCTTCTTCAAAAATCTATTAAGCAAATTTTAATATAAATAGCTGAAATTTGAATAGCTCTAATCAGTTACTTCTAATCTAACGAATCAATAATAATGAGGACATATTCAGTTTTAATTTTCGCAATTATTGGATTGGCCTCGGCTTTCCCCCAAGACGATTCTCGGATTGTCAATGGGATTAAAGCTGCCAGCACACCTTATTTTGGTGGAGTTCTTGTTCGGAAAGCGGACTCATTCACCATTTGGTGTGGATGCTCTCTTGTTGATTCACAACATGTCGTTTCTGCTGCTCATTGTTTCCCAAAAAATGCTGATCCCGCTAATTACAAAATATCACTTGGATCCATGGAATGGCAACAAGGTACGAATATTTATTTGTTTTTATTTAAAAAATTTTTATTTTAATTCTCTAAAATTTTTATTTCAATTCTCTAAAATTTATAATGTAACGAAGTTATCGTCAACGATTATATAGTGAATGTTTTCACACAAGCCTCACAAGTTACACCTACGTACAGCTAATTATTAATTCTTATATGTTTATTAATTTTCAGGTACTTGGTACCCAGTTGATCAAATTTTTATTCACGAAAAATATCAAAGTGTTGGTCAAGGTGATGATATAGCTGTTCTAAGATTAGCTATAAAAGTTGATTATACACCAACTCTCCGACCGATTGCATTGCCCAGATTAAACGAACCACTCCCAGTTGGAAGTCATGCTTTGGTAACTGGCTATGGGTATACCAAAAACAAAGGTTATGATATGCAAGAACATGCAAGACAAACAAATGTTCCTGTATTAGATGATAACGATAGTGGTTGCCCATACGGTTTAACCGGATCTAATTTCTGTGCAGGCAATAGTGGAGAACCTACAGCAGATAGTTGTCAAGGAGATTCCGGTGGTCCTCTTGTAACCAACAGTAGATTAATTGGTGTTGTGAGCTACGGAGGAGAATGTAACTCCGCTTATGCTGCCGGTGTTTATACAACTGTCGCAAAGTATGTTGATTGGATTAGTGAAAAAACTGATTTTTAAATTTTTGATAAATATTAAAGATGTATTTTTTAATAATTTTTTTTTCCTGTACCCAGGGCTTGATTTCATTTGCTTTTTTTCTTTTATTTTTCAAATTAAAATATGTAGAAAATAATGTTGCTAATTAATTAAATAAAAATTTAAATAAAAAATATACCTAAATATATATACAAAAAAATATACTAAAAGTTGAGCTTGAGCGTTTTAAATTTTTTATTTTTCGGACGGTGGATAAATTAAAAAGATTCCCGGACAGTTGCCCAAATGACATTTGACAATCTGAGATTTGCCCACGGACATTTGCCAATCTGACATTTGACCAGTTTTTTAATTTAACAAACTTATACTCAGCTAAAAAAAAACTTTTTTTTTTGAAAAAATTTACCTATAAAGTTGGAAATAAATTTGTTTCAATTTGGAAAAGGTGTGAAAAAGAACAGGGGACTCAAATATCGTATTGGCAAATGTCAGATTGTCAAATGTCCGTGGGCAAGTGTCAGATTGTCAAATGCCATTTGGGCAACTGTCTGCCCCCCATCAGTGGCGTAGCTAGACATTTTGGGCCCTTGTGCAAGAATCTATTTTGGGGCCCACCTACAAAATCTTTTCTTATTAAATAAAGAATACAAAGAAAAACTTAGGTGTACATATTTGTTTTTATTTTTGAAAAATTATATCGTTTTTTTTTCTTGCTTTTGTTTCTGCGAATTTATTTATTACGTCTTTAAGATCCATTTTTGAAGCCTCTGAATATTCAATGGATAGGAGTGACAGTTGATGCAATCTGCTTTGTCCGGTAATTTTTTTATTATTTTTAATTTGTTGAAAGTCCTTTCTACACTCGCAACTGTAACCGGCAATACAAACAATAAAAGCAATGCCGCATATAAATCATGTAAGTCACTTTCCATAATACTATATATTTTTTTTTTAGACATCTGAAAATTCTTTAAACGTCATGTTTTCTTTCAAACCGTCTTTTAGTAAGTAAGCGGCTTGTATTAACTGAATTGACAAATTATTGAAAAATACTTCTGAATATTTTTTTGAAATATTATGGCAAGCTATCTTCATTTCTTGTTCAGACATAGATAAAATATTTCTAGGTTGAAGAAATGCAAATTTTTGGTTAATTGTATTCATACCTACGAAGCGTTTTTCAATTTGGACAATTATTTTGTCTAAGGTATAATAAAACAGATTTACTCTAAATCTTTGTTCTAGATTATTGAAACTTATCAGAGTAAATTTTCTTATACATACATATTTTTTTTTGGATTGGTTTGGTTGGAAACAATATTGAAAAAAGAAGAAAATTTTTCGAAATTTTTTTTTTAAATTTTAAACTACATAGAAATATAATTTTTTTTTTAAATTTTATGGTTTGACGAATGGGCCCCTACAGCAATGGGCCCTTGTACTTCGCACACACTCGCCATACCTAGCTACCCACTGCCCTCCATTAAAAACTGACTCAAAAAAAAATTAATTCTTTAACTGTGAGGGATACCTTTTTAATGTCTCAATTAGGGACTGATAAATAACTGATATCTGTATGTTAGTATGCTCTGAGCTATTATTGTGATAACACATTCAACTACCTAGCATTTCTTCAACTTTACCTACAGGCATTATAGGCAGTGTTCGAAAAGAATAAGGTGGAAATATAAATACCTACATTTTATTTATATTAATAAACAGGTCAAATTTGTATAGATTAAAAAAAAAATTATTATAACTTAAAGTTTTTATTACACTTGATTCATAATTAAATTGATCCATTGAATAAAATGAGAGACATAAGTATAAACTCCTGCATATTTAGCCATTTCGCATACTTTACCATAACTAACAATTCCAATCAGTATTTTTATATTATTTCTTTCATAAACTAATGGACCACCAGAATCACCCTCACAACTTGCTGCTCCAGCGATTCCATCACCTTTATTACCAGCACAAAAATTATCATCATTTAACTTGAACTTACTACAACCCTTTTCAGTGTTTCGCAATACTAAAATTATACCTTGTCTAGCATGACTTTGAGTTTCAGTACTTTTAGATCTAAGAACACCATAACCTGTGACTAATGCTGTTTGTCGATAAGGTACGTTTTCGTTAGCATGTGGTAAACCAACTGGCTGAATGCTGGCACTGTAACTGAGTTTTGTAGACAATTTAAGAATTGCTTTGTCATTATCTTTGGTGGCAGTGACATTAAAATCTTTATGCATAAAAATTTTGGCCACATTTATTTTTGTACCTTGAAAATAAAAAGTGTGAATATATAGCATACGATAGAATGTGCGATATTTCTGCCATTTAAGAAATATTAGCCCTGAATTCAGTCAGTACGATTTTGGGACATAATAAATTATACACGTCATCGAATAACATGTGAAATTTTGTTAAGTTTAAATAATTTTTTATAGCATCACCTTTATCACATTAGGCAAGTAAGGTCGTAAAAACAAATAATAAATGATGGTAATAAAGAGTTCGACGCACGATTTCAATAAAAATATTTTTTCAGCCAAATAAAAAAAATAGTTATGTACGTATTTTTTTGTTTAGAAAATGAACTTGAATTCCAAAATTGTAAAGTTCCAGGATTTTGATATCTAGAGTTAAAAAGCACTGCAAAAAAAAGCACTTGCCTGTATTTCTCTTAAGTGAATAACTTATTATTATGTCAGAAATTATTTCAATCTTATTAGGTATATACCTTTATTCCATTCCAAAGATCCAACTGATATCAAATATTGTGTTTCATCGAGATCTTTGGTAAAACAATGTGTTGCTGAAATCACGTATTTTTTATTCAAAATTGCACAACCACATTTAACATAATATCTATTTGGATTTTTTTTTTTTTTTTTTAATTCCGCAAAAATAAGGTGCACCTACTGCCTTTTGACCATTAGCATTATTATCATTATTGATATTTGGTGATGCTGTTGTTATCAATGTTATATTATTATCAAAATCTTCATAATTATAATTATCCTTGAATATAATTTCATTTGATGATAATTTAATTATAGTTATTAAAAATAATAGAGATAAGAAAATCATTATACTTTAATAAAAAGAAATTGAAAGAGTGAATAACTAAGATCGAAAAATGTGCCTTCTTTTTATATACCTGGCTATATTTGTTTTACGTGAAAATATATTTTTTTTAAATATTTTATTATTTAATTAAAATTATTTACTTTTATATTAAATAAAATACAAAAAAAATATGGAATTTTATTAATTGAATAATTTTGAAAATTAATTATCTGTTTGTGCTCGTAATATTCTTTTTATGTTGAATTCATTTTTTGCGTAACTAACTATAATTCTAAAAATTGTTATTTGAAGCATATTGCCTAATACCTATCTATAATTATTCACAGAACATTTTCGAATATCTATATCTACAAAATACAAAAGTACAAAAATACAAAAGTACAAAATGTGCACATACAATAAAATTGTTCAAATATTTCAATTAAACCTTCAGCTTTTTTAAGAAAAAAACATTCTCTCATTTGCGAAAGTATGTTTGAAATGGTTTTTCCAAAAAAATATATACATGTACCGTACTTACTTCTGTATATTAGAAAACATTTTGTAACGAATTCGGAATAGGTTAACAAAATTAGAAACTTTAATTGTTTGTTGAGTTCTCATCGATAAGTAGATGTTGAGTTAAGGTGTCACATATTAATAATATTTGCACAGTTCTTGGATTATCAGATTATTTTAATACTATACTGTAATATATAATATTATAGGACTTATTTATTAATAAGAACATATTATTTAAGCTTAATTGAAAAATTTTCGGTTCATAAATCAAAATTATCTGTCTTTAGAAGTGGCATACAAATAATAAATAACATCCTAGTTCCTACATATGTTTGCGGACGACCCGATGTTCTACATATTGACTCTTTTGATTTAAATTCTCAAAATACTGATATTGATGCCATTAATTTCTATTTAAATTACCAATCTATATCTTTTTGTGTAGAAGAAAAATCCTTTGTGGATCTTCGATCACTCTATCGATGTAGGTTAAAAGAATCGGCATTATTCTTGATATTGAAAGAACGCTCTACTTTGATAATCACATCAGCATGATAACTTTCAAGGTATCTCAAAAAATCAAATGTCTGGACAGCGCTAAAATAATCCTGTCGAAAGAGGATAAAGAAGATCGCATGTTTCTCTTTTCAAAAAGAAATCTTAATTCGAACTTCATTCAATGATTATCTATCAACCCATATATGTGGCTGAACAATTTATTATTACACTTTCAACAGCTTGAATTATATTTTTATTCATTTCACACGTAAGAGCAGTATTAAATTAGATTTTTATTCACTTCACACCCAGAGCCGTATTTTCTACTTTAATTTTTTCAGTCATTAGTGCGATTATATGCTGATTTTGTTTCTTGCGTCAAATTTCGATGGTATCAATGAAAACCGTTCACTTTTATTTATTTTCCCAGTCTGCTCTCAACTAGCCAAGGGACGAAATTATTTTAATATAAAATTTATATAATGTGATTTTAATTTTTTTAAAAGTTTTGATGTATTCCGATGAAAACTAATATGTGGGTACATATAGATAGATCGCAAATGGATTGAAAATGGGCTCCATTCTTACTTTATTTATGAGGTAATTAGTAATGTTCTAAATTTTTTCAGTCTAAAATTGTAATTTCTAATTGTATAAGTATAAAACTTATCATCAAGAAAAAAAAAAATTATAATATTGCGCAAATAATGTGTGAAAAATATTTACTTTTTTTTTTCATGCTTGTTATGTGCTTTCCTTGAATTTATTTGTTATTCAATTTAATGGTTTGCTTCTTCAAAAATCTATTAAGCAAATTTTAATATAAATAGCTGAAATTTGAATAGCTCTAATCAGTTACTTCTAATCTAACGAATCAATAATAATGAGGACATATTCAGTTTTAATTTTCGCAATTATTGGATTGGCCTCGGCTTTCCCCCAAGACGATTCTCGGATTGTCAATGGGATTAAAGCTGCCAGCACACCTTATTTTGGTGGAGTTCTTGTTCGGAAAGCGGACTCATTCACCATTTGGTGTGGATGCTCTCTTGTTGATTCACAACATGTCGTTTCTGCTGCTCATTGTTTCCCAAAAAATGCTGATCCCGCTAATTACAAAATATCACTTGGATCCATGGAATGGCAACAAGGTACGAATATTTATTTGTTTTTATTTAAAAAATTTTTATTTTAATTCTCTAAAATTTTTATTTCAATTCTCTAAAATTTATAATGTAACGAAGTTATCGTCAACGATTATATAGTGAATGTTTTCACACAAGCCTCACAAGTTACACCTACGTACAGCTAATTATTAATTCTTATATGTTTATTAATTTTCAGGTACTTGGTACCCAGTTGATCAAATTTTTATTCACGAAAAATATCAAAGTGTTGGTCAAGGTGATGATATAGCTGTTCTAAGATTAGCTATAAAAGTTGATTATACACCAACTCTCCGACCGATTGCATTGCCCAGATTAAACGAACCACTCCCAGTTGGAAGTCATGCTTTGGTAACTGGCTATGGGTATACCAAAAACAAAGGTTATGATATGCAAGAACATGCAAGACAAACAAATGTTCCTGTATTAGATGATAACGATAGTGGTTGCCCATACGGTTTAACCGGATCTAATTTCTGTGCAGGCAATAGTGGAGAACCTACAGCAGATAGTTGTCAAGGAGATTCCGGTGGTCCTCTTGTAACCAACAGTAGATTAATTGGTGTTGTGAGCTACGGAGGAGAATGTAACTCCGCTTATGCTGCCGGTGTTTATACAACTGTCGCAAAGTATGTTGATTGGATTAGTGAAAAAACTGATTTTTAAATTTTTGATAAATATTAAAGATGTATTTTTTAATAATTTTTTTTTCCTGTACCCAGGGCTTGATTTCATTTGCTTTTTTTCTTTTATTTTTCAAATTAAAATATGTAGAAAATAATGTTGCTAATTAATTAAATAAAAATTTAAATAAAAAATATACCTAAATATATATACAAAAAAATATACTAAAAGTTGAGCTTGAGCGTTTTAAATTTTTTATTTTTCGGACGGTGGATAAATTAAAAAGATTCCCGGACAGTTGCCCAAATGACATTTGACAATCTGAGATTTGCCCACGGACATTTGCCAATCTGACATTTGACCAGTTTTTTAATTTAACAAACTTATACTCAGCTAAAAAAAAACTTTTTTTTTTGAAAAAATTTACCTATAAAGTTGGAAATAAATTTGTTTCAATTTGGAAAAGGTGTGAAAAAGAACAGGGGACTCAAATATCGTATTGGCAAATGTCAGATTGTCAAATGTCCGTGGGCAAGTGTCAGATTGTCAAATGCCATTTGGGCAACTGTCTGCCCCCCATCAGTGGCGTAGCTAGACATTTTGGGCCCTTGTGCAAGAATCTATTTTGGGGCCCACCTACAAAATCTTTTCTTATTAAATAAAGAATACAAAGAAAAACTTAGGTGTACATATTTGTTTTTATTTTTGAAAAATTATATCGTTTTTTTTTCTTGCTTTTGTTTCTGGGAATTTATTTATTACGTCTTTAAGATCCATTTTTGAAGCCTCTGAATATTCAATGGATAGGAGTGACAGTTGATGCAATCTGCTTTGTCCGGTAGTTTTTTTATTATTTTTAATTTGTTGAAAGTCCTTTCTACACTCGCAACTGTAACCGGCAATACAAACAATAAAAGCAATGCCGCATATAAATCATGTAAGTCACTTTCCATAATACTATATATTTTTTTTTTAGACATCTGAAAATTCTTTAAACGTCATGTTTTCTTTCAAACCGTCTTTTAGTAAGTAAGCGGCTTGTATTAACTGAATTGACAAATTATTGAAAAATACTTCTGAATATTTTTTTGAAATATTATGGCAAGCTATCTTCATTTCTTGTTCAGACATAGATAAAATATTTCTAGGTTGAAGAAATGCAAATTTTTGGTTAATTGTATTCATACCTACGAAGCGTTTTTCAATTTGGACAATTATTTTGTCTAAGGTATAATAAAACAGATTTACTCTAAATCTTTGTTCTAGATTATTGAAACTTATCAGAGTAAATTTTCTTATACAAACATATTTTTTTACCTAGCTACGCCACTGCCCCCCATTAAAAACTGACTCAAAAAAAAATTAAAATCTTTAACTGTGAGGGATACCTTTTTAAATGTCTCAATTAGGGACTGATAAATAACTGATATCTGAGCTATTATTGTGATAACACATTCATCTTCCTAGCATTTCTTCAACTTTACCTACAGGCATCATAGGCAGTGTTCGAAAAGAATAAGGTGGAAATATAAATACATACATTTTATTTATATTAATAAACAAGTCAAATTTGTATAGATTAAAAAAAAAAATTATTATAACTTAAAGTTTTTATTACACTTGATTCATAATTAAATTGATCCATTGAATAAAATGAGAGACATAAGTATAAACTCCTGCATATTTAGCCATTTCGCATACTTTACCATAACTAACAATTCCAATCAGTGTTTTTATATTATTTCTTTCATAAACTAATGGACCACCAGAATCACCCTCACAACTTGCTGCTCCAGCGATTCCATCACCTTTATTACCAGCACAAAAATTATCATCATTTAATGTGAACTTACTACAACCCTTTTCAGTGTTTCGCAATACTAAAATTATACCTTGTCTAGCATGACTTTGAGTTTCAGTACTTTTAGATCTAAGAACACCATAACCTGTGACTAATGCTGTTTGTCCATAAGGTACGTTTTCGTTAGCATGTGGTAAACCAACTGGCTGAATGCTGGCACTGTAACTGAGTTTTTTAGACAATTTAAGAATTGCTATGTCATTATCTTTGGTGGCAGTGACATTAAAATCTTTATGCATAAAAATTTGGGCCACATTTATTTTTGTACCTTGAAAATAAAAAGTGTGAATATATAGCATACGATAGAATGTGCGATATTTCTGCCATTTAAGAAATATTAGCCCTGAATTCAGTCAGTACGATTTTGGGACATAATAAATTATACACGTCATCGAATAACATGTGAAATTTTGTTAAGTTTAAATAATTTTTTATAGCATCACCTTTATCACATTAGGCAAGTAAGGTCGTAAAAACAAATAATAAATGATGGTAATAAAGAGTTCGACGCACCATTTCAAAAAAAATATTTTTTCAGCCAAATAAAAAAAATAGTTATGTACGTATTTTTTTGTTTAGAAAATGAGCTTGAATTCCAAAATTTTATACTTCCTAATCCAAAATTCCAGGATTTTGATATCTAGAGTTAAAAAGCACTGCAAAAAAAAAAGCACTTGCCTACTATATTTCTCTTAAGTGAATTACTTATTATTATGTCTGAAATTATTTCAATCTTATTAGGTATATACCTTTATTCCATTCCAAAGATCCAACTGATATCAAATATTGTGTTTCATCGAGATCTTTGGTAAAACAATGTGTTGCTGAAATCACGTATTTTTTATTCAAAATTGCACAACCACATTTAACATAATATCTATTTGGATTTTTTACAAATTTTTTTAAAATTCCGCAAAAATAAGGTGCACCTTCTGCCTTTTGACCATTAGCTATTCTTGCATTATTATCATTATTGATATTTGGCGATGCTGTTGTTATCAATGTTATATTATTATCAAAATCTTCATAATTATAATTATCCTTGAATATAATTTCATTTGATGATAATTTAATTATAGTTATTAAAAATAATAGAGATAAGAAAATCATTATACTTTAATAAAAAGAAATTGAAAGAGTGAATAACTAAGATCGAAAAATGTGCCTTCTTTTTATATACCTGGCTATATTTGTTTTACGTGAAAATATTTTTTTTTTAAATATTTTATTATTTAATTAAAATTATTTACTTTTATATTAAATAAAATACAAAAAAAATATGGAATTTTATTAATTGAATAATTTTGAAAATTAATTATCTGTTTGTGCTCGTAATATTCTTTTTATGTTGAATTCATTTTTTGCGTAACTAACTATAACTCTAAAAATTGTTATTTGAAGCATATTGCCTAATACCTATCTATAATTATTCACAGAACATTTTCGTATATCTATATCTACAAAATACAAAAGTACAAAAATACAAAAGTACAAAATGTGCGCATACAATAAAATTGTTCAAATATTTCAATTAAACCTTCAGCTTTTTTAAGAAAAAATCATTCTCTCATTTCCGAAAGTATGTTTGAAATGGTTTTTCCAAAAAAATATATACATGTATATAACGAATTCGGAATAGGTTAACAAAATTAGAAACTTTGATTGTTTGTTGAGTTCTCATCGATAAGTAGATGTTGAGTTAAGTTGTCACATATTAATAATATTTGCACAGTTCTTGGATTATCAGATTATTTTAATACTGTACTGTAATATATAATATTATAGGACTTATTTATTTATAAGAACATATTATTTAAGCTTAATTGAAAAATTTTCGGTTCATAAATCAAAATTATCTGTCTTTAGAAGTGGCATACAAATAATAAATAACATCCTAGTTCCTACATATGTTTGCGGACGACCCGATGTTCTACATATTGACTCTTTTGATTTAAATTTTCAAAATACTGATATTAATGCCATTAATTTCTATTTAACTAACTCAATCTATATCTTTTTTGTGTAGCAGAAAAATCCTTTGTGGATCTTCGATCACTCTATCGATGTATAGGTTTAAAGAATCGGCATTATTCTTGATATTGAAAGAACGCTCTACTTTGATAATCACATCAGCATGATAACTTTCAAGGTATCTCAAAAACTCAAATGTCTGGACAGCGCTAAAATAATCCTGTCGAAAAAGGATAAAGAAGATCGCATGTTTCTCTTTTCAAAAAAAATCTTAATTCGAACTTCATTCAATGATTATCTAATCAACCCATATATGTGGCTGAACGATTCAAATTTTTTCGGTCCACCAATATACTGCTTCCACTTCAAAGAATTGCTTTTATGAGGAAGAGCTTTAGCGCCAAAGTATCATTAACTTGGAATTCTTTCATTGAACTTCAAAAAATTCTGAAAGCTCTCAACAATTTATTATTACACTTTCAACAGCTTAAATTATATTTTTATTCATTTCACACGTAAGAGCCGTATTAAATTAGATTTTTATTCACTTCACACCCAGAGCCGTATTTTCTACTTTAATTTTTTCAGTCATTAGTGTGATTATATGCTGATTTTGTTTCTTGCGTCAAATTTCGATGGTATCAATGAAAACCGTTCACTTTTATTTATTTTCCCAGTCTGCTCTCAACTAGCCAAGGGACGAAATTATTTTAATATAAAATTTATATAATGTGATTTTAATTTTTTTAAAAGTTTTGATGTATTCCGATGAAAACTAATATGTGGGTACATATAGATAGATCGCAAATGGATTGAAAATGGGCTCCATTTTTACTTTATTTATGAGGTAATTAGTAATGTTCTAAATTTTCTAACTCTAAAATTGTAATTTCTAATTGTGTAAGTATAAAACTTATCATCAAGAATACTATAGAATTGACAGTGTTATCAACAAGATTTTTAGAGCATAAAAATAATTATTTATATGTATCTCATCAAATTAATGTAATAAAGAAATTAATTATTTCGGAAAATTAATATTGGTTTTCAGAATAAATAAATAAGAATTTTATTTTATTTAACATATTTTCGTAATTCATAATCTTTTCGAATGAATACACTATTTTATATTATACGTAAATGTAAAGTCTTTTTGGTAATAGAATATGTAAGCTTTATTATTGTTTGTAGTTTATACAGGAATAGAATATGGAACTAATTGGCTAGTATTATAACAATTTTAATGATCAAAAATTTTATCCATAAATATCTTTTTTATTATTAATCCAATCAATGTAATTAGTTACTTTGGTGTAAACGCCAGCAGCATCAGGTTCATTGCAATTAATTCCATAACTTACAATTCCTATTATTTGATTATTATATTCAAGTGGACCACCTGAATCACCTTGACAACTATCCGCTTTAGCTTCTCCATTATTGCCAGCACAAAAGTTATTTCCAGTTAATTCATGTATTTTACAGCTATTATCATTTTCATAAAGTACAGGAACAGTTACTTGAAGTGCATTTTCTTGCATATCGTCGCCATTCGCTTTTGTGAAACCATAACCGGTAACTGTTGCATCCTGCTTATATGGTAAGGGGCTATTTGCATTTGGTAATGCAATTGGTTTCAAATTATTGCTATAAGTCAATTCTTCAACCAATTTTAATAAGCAAATGTCATTGTCATAATCGGTTTGATTAAATTTTTCATGTGGAATTATTCTTTCAACCGGAATTTGTTTTCCTATATAAACATATATAAAAAAAAAGGAAAACAATTTGTTCTTATAGCTTAATAATTTTTTTAAGATATGTAATACATATTATAAATATTATTTAATGCTGTACCTGAACGCCATTCTAATGATCCAACAGATACTCTGTACATCGAAGATGAAGCACTTGGAGGGAAACAGTGAGCAGCAGTTAAAACATATTTTTTATCAATTATTGAACAGCCGCACCATATATCTCCATACATCAAAACTCCACATAAAAATGGAGTATTTGTTGCTCTTTGACCGTTTACTATTCTAACTCTATCTGCTTGTGGTGCTGACAAAGCGAAGCTGAAAAGCCCTAAACAGAATATAAACACCTTCATCTCTTCGATTAACAGTATGTATTTGAACTGATATTAATAACAGTTGTTATTTTGTTATTTATATTGATTGATACATTCATATATGAATTTAGTATTATTAATTTTTAAATGTAAATTCAATATTAGCACAACTTTTTTCTTCACTACTGAATATAAAATAACATTTAAAGGTATATATAACGGGACTTTTCTATTTAACAAGAGTAAGGACTTTTTGTATTCAGATACATCAGGTAGCTTATATTTTCAAATATTTGAATCAACAATTAAAATTAATTAAGTTTTCTGCCCTATAACCCTATTAGCACTTAATATTAAAATCTAAAATTGTGTATTCTTTAATATATCAAATAATAGTCTATATATAACGAAATACCATTATAATAGTCAAGTTAAAGGTGACTCATCAACTATGGTCGTTAGCTGCGAAGAAATAAAAATAAATAAATAGGACAAAGCAAAATTACAATTTCAACATTTTCTTGCTTTTCATAAATTCTAACAAAACTTGGATTAAGTTATGTCTGTTTTATTTTATTTTTTTTTTTCAATTTATGATTCAATAAAGTGATTCGGAATTAATTATATTTAGCATGTCTTTGCAATAATTTTCAAATTTTGTCTCTTCAAATCAAACATATACTATAGATAGGCTAATTTGTTGAAACTTCCAAACATGTTTTCAATACTAATGTTATAGTCTGGCTCCATGAATTTTGACCGCTTGAATTATGACCGCGACTGGCGGTCAAAATTCATTTTCAAAATGAATTTTGACCGCGCCTCAATTTAGAAAATAAATGAATTTTGACCGCTACAAAATGTGCGGACAAAATTCATTTTCAAAATGAATTTTGGCCGTGACTCAATTTATACAAATAATAAATAACATCCTAGTTCCTACATATGTTTGCGGACGACCCGATGTTCTACATATTGACTCTTTTGATTTAAATTCTCAAAATACTGATATTGATGCCATTAATTTCTATTTAACTTACTCAATCTATATCTTTTTTGTGTAGAAGAAAAATCCTTTGTGGATCTTCGATGACTTTATCCTCAATTTAGAAAACAAATGAATTTTGACCGCTACAAAATGTGCGGACAAAATTCATTTTCAAAATGAATTTTGGCCGTGACTCAATTTATAAAAAAATGAATTTTGACCGCGAGAAAATGTGCGGGCAAAATTCATTTTCAAAATGAATTTTGACCGCGACTCAATTTATAAATAAAATGAATTTTGACCGCGCGGTCAAAAGACATTTTGTTGCGCGGACAAAATTCATTTCAAAAATGAATTTTGCCCGCCCATACAAACTTTTTCCGCGGTCATAATTGGCTCCATGAATTTTGACCGCATGAATTATGACCGCGACTGGCGGTCAAAATTCATTTTCAAAATGAATTTTGACCGCGCCTCAATTTAGAAAACAAATGAATTTTGACCGCTACAAAATGTGCGGACAAAATTCATTTTTAAACTCAATTTAGTAAAAAAATGAATTTTGACCGCGGCAAAATGTGCGGACAAAATTCATTTTCAAAATGAATTTTGGCCGCGACTCTATTTAGAAAAAAAATGAATTTTGACCGCGACAAAATTTGCGGCTGTATTATGCAGAAATAGTTTCATCAAAAATATTACTTAACAAATATTGAAAATAAAAACAGCTTTTTCATACATTTTGTACGGCATCCTTTTGGAAAAGGCCTAAAATCATTTTTAAAACGACACTATTTATCGTATGTGAGTAAAAAAGATAAAATATTTGTGGGGTAGACACAAGGGGAAGGGTGGGCAGCAGGGCGGCGGGCGGGAAGTTGGTCAGTGGGATTTGCGGCTGGCGCCGCAAATCCCACTGACCAACCTCCCGTCCGCCGCCCTGCTGCCCCCCTTCCCCTTGTGTACCTCACAATATAATCCCATAAAATATTGTGTTCTAAGCAAAAGGGGAACGGGGCAGCAGGGCTGCGGGCGAGCGGTTGGTCAGTGGGATTTGCGGCTGGCGCCCTTGCCCTTTTGCTTAGAACACAATATTTTATGGGAGGGTTGATTTCATTTTTCAAAATAAGTCATTTAAAATGAATTGTATCTTCTCCATAACTTTTGTGCATGATACTCGCGTTCCCGGCAACAACTCAATTTAAAAAAAATGAATTTTGACCGCGGCAAAATGTGCGGACAAAATTCATTTTCAAAATGAATTTTGGCCGTGACTCAATTTATAAAAAAATGAATTTTGACCGCGAGAAAATGTGCGGGCAAAATTCATTTTCAAAATGAATTTTGACCGCGACTCAATTTATAAATAAAATGAATTTTGACCGCGCGGTCAAAAGACATTTTGTTGCTCGGACAAAATTCATTTTAAAAATGAATTTTGCCCGCCCATACAAACTTTTTCCGCGGTCATAATTCATGCGGTCATAATTCAGTGCCCCGTCATAATTCAGTGCCCCTTATAGTCTCGATTTCTGGATTTTTTATTTCCGCTTGATTTATAAACATAATCGAAAGTAAGTATATAAAGTTGTTTTGGAATTAATTTTTAAGAATAATTTATGTAGATTTATTTCATTATAAAATGGGCGGATAGTGTTTAATTTATTTTACAGTTCTAATATTTGGAAATATTTGAAGTTAATATAGCTTCCAGATTTATGTTCTTAATACTAGATCATAATTTCCTAATTATAAAGGTTTGATATAGCTCGATTTAAACAAAGATGCGTAAATCTAATGGATATTGAAAAAAAATTAAAAAAATTATGGTATTTGGTGATTTACTGGCTGCAAAATATGTAAATGTATTTAAATTATAGGAATTTTATCATTTCATTCAAAATATTCTTCAAATCATGAATAAATGTTCTTTTAATAGGAACCAAAGAAATATTCAAAATTATTTCTTTACGTAAAACGTACTTGTTGTTTTATAAACAAACAAAAAATAAAGCTCAATTATTAGAAGCTTATGTCATCACAATGTATAAGCATGTAGTAAATGTGATCTGTCGAAAGTTGTATAAATTTATACGAAATTAAGAAACAGTTTAGATATATTAAAGAAATTTCTCAGATAACTATATTTAATTAATTAACAATCCAAAAAGTTAATTATATTTATTAGGTACATCACTGTTGTAATATAAGAAAGACATGTGAAAAAAAGACTTGAATAATTTTATTGTGGCAAATTTGAAAATTTAACTTAGAAAAACTAACAATAAATGTTGAACTTAATACTGCTATATAATAATACCAAATATTTTATTGTTATTACTGCATGACAAGCTATTATTTTACAAAAATATGTTGATTTATTTTATTGATAATTTTATTTAAAGTTTAAAGTTGACGAAGAAAAAATTTCGAAATTATATTGTTGATACCTACCCGAACTGTGGAAATTACAAAAGAAAAAAAAAAAAAAGATCGCGTAGTATAAGGGTGTCCATATGGTATCCAAAAAAAAGAGAACATTATTTTAATAAATCGAACCCCTCCCCTTACTTTTCAAAAATTTTTAATTAATTTTTTTACTATTATTAAAAAATATATTGCATTTTAAAATTATGAAAAAAATTACATTATATAAAATCACTTCTTGTGATATGTGATAAAAAAAAACAAATAATTAATAAAATCACATTTTTTTTTGTGTAATTCTAACTATAAAAACAAACCCATTAACAATATTATTTGTATTAGACTATAAAAATTAACAAGTAATTAGTTATAATACTTATGTAGTTAATATGAAATAAAATAGTTATAATAAGGTTAATAGGAAACAAGTTTGAAATCAACATTTCAATTGAGACCGTAATCAGTCTTGGAGTCATGAATTAGTGCTAAATACTTTTTATCTTTCTTAATTAAATGAATCACTAAAAGATTCACATTTTAAATCCTTAAAATTATATACAACAGTTAAAATTGATCTGACTGTTTAAATCTTCAATCTGTTCTTTTATCCACTGTGACTGTGCCCCAATCAAAGAAAATATTCTTTCAACATTAACATTTTGGAAATTTTACAAAAAAGAGTACATAAAGAGAACATTCAAAAAAAATATAACATAAAAAGAATCTAAAAGAAATAGAGAGTGAACAAAAAGATCCAAGACAAAAAAGAGAACTTGTTCTCTTTAAAAGAGATGTTCTGGAAACCCTAGCAATAATCAATCATTACATAGTGGTTTCTAATTTAATGTTATGTAACGTTTTGTATGTATGTATAAGAAAAATCCCAAATATATAAGAAAAATTCGAAGGTTTTGATGTTTTTTGTCTACTTTTTTTAAATTTTTATCACCTCAAACCCAAATATAGTTAAAATAGGGCAATTAGAAATAGGAAAAAAAAAACTATTGTCGCGTCCTAGAAAATCTAAATAAATTAAAATTGTTTTTAGGTTTATTACTCAAAACTTGAAACACAAAATCGGTCGTGGCGTTGAAAATAAAATATTAACTATGTTTGTGTTGTTAAGCAAATTTCCTCATAGGTACGTGTTATTATTATAAGTATATGAAGTTTTATTTATTTTTTCATAATTTTTTCATATATTTTGCTTATGTGCCATGTTTATTTCTAATTTCAATAATAATGATTACGCCCAGCAATTGTTCAAATAAAAATAAATATTTTACGTTTTAAGTTATATTTTTTTATTAATTTATTTCATAGATATTTAAATATAGTTTAAAATCTCAAACTTCTTTCTCTTAATTAAACTCTTGAGGAAAAAAAAATTATAGCTTTTTGGTTTTGGCGCAGCATGTATTTGTATTGAAAAAATATCTTCGATCTTCGAACTTCAAACTAAACACAATGCTCGTTTACGACCTCTAAATTTTTTTGTCTAAAGTTCAGACTAACTTCATATTTCAATATAACCACAGATCGATTACTCGTTGATAGTTTTTTTTAAACGTGTTCCAATAAAATAAAGTTCAAACAAATTTATAAAATATTTCCAAATTAAATTTTAATTAAATGTTTGCCTAAAAAAAATAATAAATTATAATTTAGATAAATATTTTTGTAATTTGAACATGCTAGTGTTAAACCAAAAAAGTATAAATATGAAATTTAATTTTAATGAAAATTCAGTTTTAATCTAACTAATAATCCGAAGAGATGAAGCCAACTTTAGTAATTGCTTTTGCATTTTTCGCAGTAGCCATGTCAGCACCTCAGGGTGATGATGATGGTAGAATCGTCAATGGCAATAAAGCAACAAATACCCCATATTTATGTGGAGTTTTGTTGCACGATTCAATTTGGTGTGGCTGTTCAGTTATCGATAAACGATATGTTTTAACAGCTGCCCATTGTTTCCCTGCAAATGCTTCACCTTCAGATTACAAAGTTTCAGTTGGATCACTTGAATGGCAAGCCGGTAAAAGAATTTATTATAAAGAAAGAAATTTCCCATCGATCAGAAATTCTTGAACAGGAAATGCTTTAAAATTTATCCTGGTTTTTTTTTATTCTTAGTACAGTGCTCTATTCTAAATTAAATAGAAAATATATATATATATATATATACGTTTTATATATATCAATTTATTTCTTTTTTCAGGCCAACATATTCCAGTTCAAAGAGTTATTGCTCACGATAAATTCAACGTAAATGGAGATCTTGATAATGATATCTGTTTATTGAAATTGGATCGAGATATTGTTTACACCAATAGTTTAAGACCTATTGCATTGCCTAGTGCAAATTCAATGGTACCAATAGGTCAAAGTGCTTTGGTAAGTGGCTATGGATACACACGTACTAACGGCTATGACATGCAAAGTGCAGCTCGTCAAGTAAGAGTACCTGTGTTATCTGATAATGACAGCAGTTGCAATGGGCCCTACAGATTAACTGCAAATAATTTCTGTGCTGGTAATAATGGAGCTGCTAAGGCCGACAGTTGTCAAGGCGATTCTGGTGGTCCACTTGAATGTAACAATCAATTAATTGGTATTGTAAGTTATGGTGGACAATGTAATGATGCTTATGCTGCCGGTGTTTACACCAAAGTATCAAATTATATTAGTTGGATTGCAACTAAGAAAAATTTCTATGGATATTAAATTTATTCGCAAAAGTTTTTCCAAAATGTTTTTTTTTTAACGATATTTTTATCAAAATTATTACGTATGAACTTCTCGATGTATGTGCTAAAAATTTTGAATAAATTTGAATTAAAAAAAGAAACATATTAAATGTTCATAAATTAATTTGTATTATTTTATATATATTTATTATTTTTCACAGCCGTACCATAAAAATAATACTTTTGTGATAATAGCAATATAAATACTTAAAAAAAAAAATTATGTAAAACTAAACGTAAAACTACTTAAAAATTAAAATTGTCCTCGAATCCTCTTCTATAGCATTTAGTTCAAATTCTTGGTTACAATTTGGGAAAAACAATTTTTTTTTGTGGTTATTATAAATTAAAATAATTGCGAAAAACAAAGTTGCACTGTTTTATCTGACTTTCCTTAACACTAATAATTTTTTGGTGAAGTGCCATGGGGCCAGAGTCCATTTTAATGAGGCCGTAATCGGGAAATTTTTGAATGTAGCGTGAAGTCTGATTACAAAGAGACATCAAACCATTGAAGTATGGGACGTAGACATATATATTTGTTTTCTCTTTAAAACCTCTGTTTTTTTTATTTCGATGTAGTCCATTGAATTTTAAGTTGGATGTAAGTAAATTGTTTTTTCGATAAACTTCTAATAAGCGCACACGTTAGATCGTTCTTAAATTTGGAGGGCTTTTGGCCGAAAGTTCCAGTTTGAGAGATAAAGCTCTTCTATAATTCAAGTTTGCCAAATGAATTTTTTTCGTCGTTAATTACCAATTATTTGGCAAAACCTATCATCTTAATTATATTCAACCGATGTGATTTGATTAATCTTCCAGTTTTTTAAGTGTCGTAATTTATTTTCGTATCGTTAAGAAATACATTTTTAATAAATTTGTTAAATCTCTTCTAATTCTAATATTTAAATAAACCAAAAGTGTCATCAAATCTAATTTAATTTTATTTTAATCCAAAAAGTTTTTTAAACATCATTTTTATATTTTTGGCAAGTAAACCAAATGCACTCTCTTAGTAATATTTCAGTACAGGCAAAAGCCGTCCCGTTCCAAGCAACAACTTTATATATTTTAAAAAAAAAAACCATATAATAATTTAAATTATTATATGGTTTTTTTTTAAAAAATATATAAAGTTGTTGCTTGGAACGGGACGGCTTTTGCCTGTACTGAAATATTACTAAGAGAGTGCATTTGGTTTACTTACCAAAAATATGAAAATGATGTTTAAAAAACTTTTTGGATTAAAATAAAATTAAATTAGATTTGATGACACTTTTGGTTTATTTAAATATTGGAATTAGAAGAGATTTAACAAATTTATTAAAAATGTATTTCTTAACGATACGAAAATAAATTACGACACTTAAAAAACTGGAAGATTAATAAAATCACATCGGTTGTATATAATTAAGATGATAGGTTTTGCCAAATAATTGGTAATTAACCAGATTTTCTTTGATTTGATATAAAAACTTTAAACATTTTATTAAAAGAAAATAATGAAAAACATAACATCAACTGTAAATAAAAGCGGTTCAGATTCTTCTTTAATTTAGTTAATCATTTTGTGTTAAAAAATATTTTAATGCGTTGGGGATCGTTATGTTGTATTTAGTGCTATAGAATTTAGATCACTAAATGGAGTATTATATGCGTCAATACACATGCAATCATTTAGATGCATCTGCGTAAATAATGAAAAAATTTAGATGCATCAGCGTATATAATGAAAAAATTTAGGTGCATCAGCGTAAATAATGAAATCATTTAGATGTTTCGTTTTGAATATTACGTAATACCTAAACAAACATAATATCTCTCACAAATTTTCAATACAGCCAAATACAAAAAAAAAAAAAGAGAAAAAATGAGAAGAAAAAATATTCTCTCTTTGCAACTACCTCTCCCCTACGCATTAAAACAGTATATTGGATATGTAAACAAAATTTGTTATACAACTCGTATTTACACAAAAATACATTGACACTTGTCAATTTATATCACTCGACCTTCGGTCTCGTGATATAAGTATTGACTCGTGTCAATGTATTTTTGTGTATACAGAACTCTTAATTAATAACAAATTTAGTTTATATATTCAATAATCTACTATTAACAGTTCTCGAAAAATGTTGAAAAAAAATATAAAAGAGATTGCCGTATAATTTCACCTTTTACTTAAACGAGAAATTATTAAATTACGGATATAACTGCAATCAGAATCCGGAAATTCACCCAACTCTAATTTTATACTAATCTACAAAATTATTATGACAAGTGAGAAAACAAATAGACACAATTTCGTTACAATTTTTTTTTTTATTTACTACAATACGTCTTTTCAAATACATATGTATGTAAGGAAAGTAAAAAAAAAAATTGAAATATCAAAGAAGATATAATAAATAAATTAATATCCATTAGCATCTCTTTTAGCATTAATCCAACCAATATAACTTGAAACTTTGGTGTAAACACCAGCAGCATTAGGATCATTACATTTTCCACCGTAACTGACAATACCAATTAATTGATTTTGACATTCTAATGGACCACCAGAGTCACCTTGACAGCTGTCTGATGTGGCAGCACCATTATTTCCAGCGCAAAAATTTTTACCATTTAATCTATAGGGTTTGCTGCAACTGTTTTCACTTTCATGTAAAACTGGAACTCTAGTTTGAAGGGCGTGATCTACCATAGAATTCCCATCAGTTTTTGTATATCCATAACCACTAACCAATGCACTCAATCCATATGGCAAAATAGCATTTTCTTTTGGTAATGCAATTGGTTTTAAAGTGTCACTGTAAACAAGATCCTTAGATAGTTTTAAAAGACAAATATCGGAACCGAAACTTTCGTACTCTTCATGGCACATAATTTTTTCAACACCGACAACTTGCCCTGAAATAAGATAAAAAATAAAATTAAATTGAGCTTAAGCACATTATCTGTCTGTATATCATCGACCGTGGAATTATAACATCCATAATCCTCTCGAAAATTAAATTTTAGAAGATAAGAATTTTTTGTATCTCTTTGATGATATGTCATTCGTTATGTACTAAATTATTTAAAAATAATTATTTTTTTATTTTTTACCAGTTTTCCATTCCAATGTACCAACTGATACTTTAAATTGGGAAGCTGAAGGATTTGGTGGGAAACAATGAGCAGCACTCAAAATATATCTTTTGTCAATAATTGATGCACCGCATAAAATGTCATTATCAGCTTTTAAAACGGCACACAAATATGGAATGCCTGTTGCCTTTATACCATTAACAATTCTACCACTGTCATCGCCTTGTGGTGCTGACTTGGCTAAGCCAACAAACCCCAAGATAAATAATGAGAATAGCTTCATTGCTCGGTCTTAGTTGAATTAAAACTAATTTTTTTCGACATTAATTAAACTATTTATAGGAATTTTGTTACGCGTTTCAGAGCGCAATATCAATTATAAATAAACATACAAACAATAACAAGTGTATGAACGATATTTTGCCATAGATCTTCCAATTATATTGTGTTATGATTTGGTGTACTAAATATTGTTTTTGCATAGAAATTATTAGAGTTCCAGTTTTACATGAAAATGAAAACAGTTGCAACAAACTGTATAGGTAAAAAAATTTGTGCTGGAAATAATGGTGTTGCGACGTCAGACAGCTGTCAAGGTGACTCTGGTGGTCCATTAGAATGTCAAAATCAATTAATTGGTATTGTCAGTTACGATGGAAAATGTAATGATGTTAATGCTGCTGGTGTTTACATCCAAGTTTCAAGTTATATTGGTTGGATTAATGCTAAAAGAGATGCTAATGGATATTAATTTATTTATTATATCTTCTTTGATATTTAAATTTTTTTTTTTACTTTCCTTACATACATATGTATTTTAAAAGACGTATTGTAGTAAATAAAAAAAAAATTGTAACGAAATTGTGTCTATTTGTTTTCTCAATTGTTTGTCATAAAATAATTTTGTCAAATTTAGATTAAAAAAAATTTCAGTTGGGCATAATTCCGTATTTCAATTGCAGCTATATAGCCCCATTTTAATAATTTCTCGGATAAGTAAAAAGCGAAATTATCAATTTCGAAAAGTATTTTTTTAGAACTGTTAAAATAGTTCTTAACACAGAAAGAAAGAAATTAAAGAAGAATTGTTAATATTATGGGGTTTTAATTTTCTTTCAAACAATTAATATTTTATTATCAAAATGAAATAAACAGCTTTCCGGGCCCCTTTTTTTCCTTAACGTTCTCTGCTTAGTTATTAATTATTTGCCAAAATCATTGATCTTAATAATACAGAATGTGTACAAAAAAAACTTACGAAAAATTATAAAGGCTGCAACAGTTTCTTTTTTTTAACAGTACCTACTTTAAAATAATATGATTAAAATTATAATAATAATAAATCAGTATATGGAGAATTTAATTCTAAAATAATATATTTGAATCAATAAAAAGATAAAAATATTTACCAAAAATATGCATTTTAATATATGCGCTTGCTCTACTAAAATATGCATTATCTTTAAGGATGAAAAATTTTAAAGAAAATATTAATATAAACATAAGGAAATTTTTGATTAGTTTTATTAAGTACTCATGTATTTAAAATATGAATGTAAGACTCAAAACATGCATCAAAAACATGCTTTTATTCCACCAAGAGGATTGTTATGATATTCAGGATAAAGCTTTACAAAATGAAGTACCAATTTTAAATGACAACGAAATTGGATGAAAAAGATATATCTATTGACTGAGAGTAGTTATAATTCAGGTGGCCCTCTTGTACACAACGTAAGTATTTGTAATAGTTAGCTGTGGGGGAAATGTAATGATTCTAAAGCAGCTAGATATCAAGTTACATTGATGTTACATTGATTGGATTAATATTAAAAAATTATTGTATTGCTATAATAAATTGTAGAATTTTGTTTCTGTGAGCAGCTTGAACTAGGATTAGGATTAAGTTTATGTATATTATAAATTCTAACTAATTAACTATGATGCTTTTTATATTTTTTAAATAATATTTGTTTCATAAGAAAATAAATAAATTATGTAATTAAATAAATAAAAAAATTAAAAAAAATAATATTAAAAAAATAAACCAACTTTTTTTTTTATCATTTAATGTCCAATGAATCAGTTCGCAATGTGCCAAAGTGGAATACATTCTTTCACAAAATATGCTACCGTCGTCAGCCCATCCGTCCTACAGTAAAATGTTTATAACTCTCAAATCAGCAGTTTTCGAAACTTGATATGTTGTTGTCAAGTTTATGTTGGAAATTATCTTGATACGATAAATTTTGAGTTTCATGAATATGATTATTAATTTATTATGATAAATTTTAAATAGTTTTAAATAGATTATAGCTTTTCTACATATTAATGTAGATATTTAATATTATGCTGGACGCAGACTGGTTTCAGTAACAACAGTCCTGGTTCAAATCTTGTAACATACAATTTCTCTCCTACGATGTTTCGTTCTCGCCATGTTCCCTTTTTTATTGGGATAAAATGAATATATTACTTCATATAAGTCTACAATGGGCAGTCATCGATACAAAGATCAATTGTAAATTACTACAGATCAATTGCACCACAAAAGGGTAGCGTGGACATAGTGATTGCATGTTACTAACTGCCAACAGTAAATATTCAAGTGTTCGTCTTAGGCGTGCGAGGAGATGATGCTGTCAAGTGCCTTGAGATACTTTAAAAAAAAGAAACAGTAGCTTATTGGATAAAAAAATAGGGGAAAAAAGGGAATCGGAAGATTCGATGGCGATAATTCGGCTTACCAATGAGCCAATTTCAGCCCGCTTCAACCTTGAATAAAAATTTCTAAGAAATGTGTAGAACAGATATTTTTCATTATTCTGAGTCTATACAACATTGAGCTTATTTAATTTGATTTTAAAGGAAAAAAGTGTGCCATTGGTCGTTTATTAAAAATTCAGAATAAATATTTGATGAATTTTTGATTGATCAGTTTTAATAAACAAAAAATTATTTTGTTTACTGTTGCCTCGTACAATAAATATTTTTATACCGAATTGTAGAATACACAAATTTTATTTTGTTCAAAAAATATTAAATTTTAATCTTCGCATTATTTTTGTCCAAATCTATGCACCTTCATAACATTTTTTTTTTTTTTAACTGCTAAATTGTTACAAGTGGGAATATTAATTGTAAGATCATTTTGGTCTACTTTCTCAACGGAAAATATTAATAAAAAAAAATCCGAACTCAATAAAAATTAGGTGTTTTTTTTTAGAACCCAATGAAAATTAATTTCAAGTCATGATTTCAATCATGATAACAATCTGAATTATGTCCATCTGGAGATAATTTTAAATATACATATAATTTTCGGAGAATAATAGTCAAAACATTTTTTTTTATATTTATAAAATGAATGAAATATTATTCCTAAAATGTGAATATACCAACCTAAATTCACACCGCTAAATATAAATATATATTACTAGCTGTACCCGCACACACGTTGTTGTGGAACACACGTTTTAAGTGAAATTTTTGTTGTCAGATTGATGAACAATTATAGGAGCTAGTTATTTTATAAATTTGGGAAAATATCTAAGAATTAATATTTATCATTTCTACTTATTCAACACTTAAATTGTATGAAATCGAATGATATCCTTCCCTTAAACAGGTTTCCAAACGAAACCAAATTTGTTTTTATATCCATTTCCTCTTTTTATGAATCAAATTTGAATGAAATCGGAAGAACTTTTGCAGAGGGATTTCTGGGTAGGGTGCCATTCAAATTTAAAATAGCCTATAACGATCCCGAGACAAGAGACGGTGTAAATTTCGAAACGATCGGTTGAGTGGTTTATCAGATGTTTAATAGTTTTATATTTTTTGCAGTTGATTTTTTACTTCCAGATAAAATTAGCTGTGAATAGGTTTCCGAAACATTCCTCCAAAAATTACTTTACTGTGGTAGCTATAAACAAGGCATTAACGTTTTTGTGTAAAATTTTTATTTTCAGGAACAAAAGGATCATTCAGAATTTGAGTGACCACTATGTGAATATCAATGATGGGCACTTTTGTACATTGAACATGTGTATATGTGCTCTGTCTAAAGTATTCTACTGCAAACAAAATTCGTTTTTCACTAACTACCTACTTAAGTTTTTTAATGCGGAATTATTATTTTTATTAATTTAAAATTCGTTTTTAAAATTCGTTTTTAATTAAAAACAATTTTTTTTGTCGAATGCGAGAAAATGTAAAGAGTTCGTTTGACAAAGTGTATAACTTCGCTAATATGAAAAGAAAAATGAAAATATTGAATAGAAAATTATGAGAAATAGGATAAAAGCAAAATGTATTTACAAAAATAAAAAGAAAACAGATAAAAAACAAAATTAGAAAATATAATATGGAGAATAAAATTTAAAAGAAAAAGGAACAAAATATGTTGTCTACACGATTAGAAATTATTCTATAAGGTCTTTTAATACAAGTTTATAGTACGATCGTCTAAATTAATTGCGAATTGTACAAAAAAAAATTGTTTTCGAATTAATTTTGATGTTTATTTAAATGGTTCAATTTATAAAATCATAAATTAATATTTATTCACTTTTAAAATGCTTAACTACTATACACAAGTTACTGTATTATTCAAGGTTTTTTTATAAGCTTTATCTATATAAGTTCTTAAATACCTACTTTATTATATTCTTTTAAAAAATGTGTGGTATAAGGCTCATAATATAAAAGTGTAAGATCGAAAAAAAAAACCAAAAACAATATAGTTTGGAATGAAACTTTTTCGGATTACCAAAGACGTTGCTTGTTTTCCTTAAATTGAACCTAAACACATAATTAGACATAATTTATATAATACCACCACTTATATTTTTGACTGTTCTTTATATTCAAAATGATATTAATTTTTATATAAGTCATTCATTCAGTAAGTGTAGAAAATTCTCTTTACCCATCCCAAAGATGTAGAAAACCTAACTTAATGAAAAGTTCTATATTTCAATAATATAAGGAATCCGTTTTTTTTTTCTTTTTATATTGAATGTGTTAACTGTTCGACAATTAGTTAATTTTAGAAATTATAAGAACACATGCTTGCCATTCTTATGTATGTTAATCGTTAAGACACAGACCGAAGAAAGTTTGTAAATAATTGCTTATGTCATTTTAACTTCCTGACTTATTATCCCCTCGTTTGCTTTCAACCTGCCTTGACTTTAATTATTATTTGTTAATCGTTTGTATTATAGTTTAGTTTTCATTTATAATTATCTCTTATCATATGTAGATTTAATTAATTCGTAAAAAATTATAATTTATATCCAAGTTAATTAGATTTCAAATCTCTCTAGAATGATTCTAAAAAAAAGGATTGTAGGTTTTATGTTAAAGGATTAAAAATAAACCACGAAATAAACTAGAAAAAAATCCTTATTTAGAGAAATGAAGCTATGTTAAAAATTTTTACGTCGTAAAATTTTGAAATCAAATGAAAAAATTAAAAATTAAAATTTTTGAATTAGTATTGTCATTTTAATGTTAATGAATTGGTGAGTGATCTATGGGAAACAGATTCTCTGGCACGACAAAGAAGATACTACAACAAAGATCTTAGAGATTTTTTATTTACTGCGGCATTATAATAAAACCTTTATTTATTTTTATAAAAAACAAATACCTAAAAGTTAAAATATTTGAACAAATAATATTACAATATTACAAACATACTTTTAACATAATTTTTGTATAAATATCGAAAAAATTAAGACGAAAAATTAGTTTTAGTTCAACTAAATCGAACAATGAGGCCAATCATTTTTGTTATCTTGGGGTTATGCCAATTCGTCATGCCAGCACCGCAAGGTGAAACCGGCCGTATTGTCAATGGAAAAAAAGCGTCCAATACTCCATATTTAGGTGCTTTGGTGAGCAAAACTGGTGGGTTCTGTGGCTGTTCTATAATTGACAAAAAATATGTTTTGACGGCTGCTCATTGTTTTCCCAAAAGAGCCGTCGCTTCGGATTATCAAGTCTCAGTTGGATCACTGGAATGGCAAAAAGGTAGAAATATAATACAATTTTTATTTTTAATACCCGCAAAATTAATAATTAACTATATATAACTAAACTATCATTTTATATTTTTTATAGGAATTTTCATTCAAGTTATAAAAATTATTTGTCATCCTGACTTTAATTCGAATAATGATATGAGCAATGATATTTGTTTATTGAAATTGGCACAACCATTGGCTTACACCAACAGTTTGAGACCAGTCCCTCTGCCATTTGAA
>OZ023274.1:632936-704848 GCA_964007475.1 Hybos culiciformis | reverse complement strand
GTCTTTTAATATTTTATTCGTGAATAGTAGCAGGTGTTTCATATTTTTAAGATAATACATAGGTATTCATATTTTGTGCAAAAAAAAGTACACCTTCTGGTAGTTTTCACACAAAAATTTTAATAAAGTCCATATTTTATTTGAAAGAATTTTTAATTTAATGGTAAAGTTTCAAACTTTTAAATGAATAAAGCAGAAAGAAATATACAAGACATTTTGGAATTGGACACATCTGACTATGATAAAAGTATTCTAAAATAATCATCAAATTAATAAATTTCTCCTCTGTTCCGAGTTATAGAATTTTTATTTTTCAAATTCAGGCTTTCTTGATAGCAGTTTATTTTTCATAATATTATTGTTTTGTTTTTAATATTTTTATCCAATTTTTGTTTCGAAAAATTTAAATAAAATTATTTTTTTGGTGCTTTCTTTTCAATTTAGTAAAAGTTACAAACAAACAGATTGCAGATGCCGTTATAGGATGCTCTGGATGCCGTTATAGGCTATATGCCAACCATTTCATCATTCGACGAAATGTATTTGTTTACAAATATAATTAGAATTATAATCAAATGTATCTCTTTAATAGCGCCAATTTGTAAAATGCAATTCAATAAATTCTTATTCATATGTATATAAATAAAAAATTCAATAAATTAATTAATATTTAATGGAAAATAAAAAAAAAAATTCAGAACAGTATAAGGATATAATATTTATTAAATAGAAATTAAAAAAAAAAAAAAGATTTTTATTGACAAACATGAAGCAGTTTTATCATGTTCCCATTTTTTGTTGTGGTCTTTTAATATTAGGTACACTTTATTTATAATAACTTTGAAATATACATGGTACACTTAATGTTGTACAAAAGCCATATACGAACATAAATACATTATATTATATTGTTATGGTATTATGTTTATATTAATTTCTATCAACAAGTTTATACAAAATTATTAGTAACATAAAAAGTTATAAAATTTTGATATAATTATATATCCTAAGTATGTGAGTATAAAAATTTGGTCAAGTTAAAGGTTATCATTGGCTTTTGAAGTCTGATTATAAACATTTAAAACTATTATTATATTTTTAACCCATTGATTATCGCTGATGCTAAAAGGAAACATAACTTTATTTATTTATATTAAAATAAAGCTCGCATCAACCATCATAGAATAACAAAAAAGCCTAGCGAATGAAAGTTGAAAAAATAAAATAAAATTTGTAAAAAAAATGTGTGGAAAACTGCGTACTAAAATATAAATAAAAAATTAACTTGAAAATTTAAAGAAAATCTAATTTAAAACATTACTTTTTTTTTAAATATATTTTTTAAATAAATAAATGAATGAGTAAATCTAAAACTTTTTCTTATAGAATATTCTCTGTTCATAATAAGGACACGTAATAAAGAACGTAAAAAAAACAACTTAATTACTCCAGAGGTTGCTAAGAACATTTATGTCAATATTATTTTTAGAAACTATTTGAAACTTTTGTAATTTTTATGTTTCGGCTTGAATAAACATAAGTATAATTCATAATATTCATATACTGATATAAAATTATTAATTTCAATCTTGAATTTACTTATTTTTTTTATTTTTTAATTCTATTGTCATAACATTTCAGCTGAATCAATATATTTGTTGTTCAAATTTTGTTTTCAATTGTTTTTTTATTTGTATTCTCAAATTATTTGAGAAATAATCTATATTTGAGAAATACAAAAGCTGATTGATAGCTAAGCTTATAAGACATGAAGTATGAACATAATAATTTTTAAATAGAGCAAATATTTATTTTTTTATATGCGGGAATTATAAAAATTTTCTGTTTGGCCAAAATTAAGCAGTTTTTAATTTATTTTTCTGCGCATTACTAATTAAAAAGTTTATTTAGTTATTTATCACTTATAGCTTGTTATTACTATTTACTTTTTAAGTATGTAAAGTGAAATAATGCAATAAACAATTTTCAACTACAGGAAAATTTAATGCGGGGCAACTCACTCAAAGAAAAAGAAATAATTGTTTTTTGTTTTTTATGTTTTTTAGCTAAATTTCATTTCATTAACGAAATTGGATATTATTTTCATAGGGAAAGAACTTTAAATGTCACATAACATAAAAGTACCATGGTACTATAATGTCTACGATAATAATGAATACAAGCAATTCGAGATTATGTCTTTTTTTTTTTGATACATTATGACGTTTTGAAGAACGACATAATGTCCGTAGCCGTAGGCGTTTACACGTATCTTTGCGGTATTGTAGGGATTGAAACCTCCAACGCCAACTTAACCTATGGCTACGAGTGCTTCGGACTTTAATGATGGATATAGAGAATAAGGCATTTTGTTTCGAACACATTATGTCGCTATAAAACTACATAATGTCTACAGACCTTATTTCGTTCTGAAAACGACCGTAGACGTTATAGTTTTTTTATACATTATTGTCATAGATATTATTGCGGGTCCCACTATTTACAACATACTATTTATAGATAATATAACTTTATGTTTTTAATCGAATAATAATAGTGACTTGTATTTCTAATAGAAATAATTATTTCATTATAAAGACGTACAACTATTTTCTCTTATATGTAGTAACAAAGTGACACTTTTGGTCAATTGGGAGTCGGTATTTCAAATTAAATAAACAAAAGCTAAACGCTGGCCAGCCACGCAATAAATTAAAATTTAATTCCTAGAAATTTTTTTTTATATTTTTTGTGTTAACTGTAATTAATTGTAAATTTAATTGACAGCATCACTTACACCAAAAAAGTTAAAAGTTTTTGTCCCTGACAATAAAATTCACAAAAAGAGAAAAATAGAAACAAAAAAAAAAAATTAAAAAAAGTGTATGATTAGTTTTTTATTTACTCAAATGTCAAAATTTTTTAAAACATGCGAAGATATATTATCTTAAATTATAATAATTGTTTATCACTTAATTGAATTCATTTGCTTTGAAGAACACAAACAAAAACAGATTCTATATATAAGCGACAATGTTGTACTCGATATTTAGTTGCTTAAGATTTCTTCAAGTTACACTCAATTCGCCATGAAGTTCCTTCTAATTGCCTTATTCTGTGCCTTAACTGCTGCTCATCCAAAAGATGATACAAGAATTGTTAACGGCAATAGAGGTTCTCCTGGTAAAGAATACTTAGCTGCTATTCTCTTGGGTGTGGCTGGTTATCACAAGCCCCAACAATTTTGTGGTGGTTCAGTTATCGGCAACCAACATATTTTGACTGCTGCGCATTGTTTTTATGGTAAATTCTATCCTGCTTATTATTATTCAGTTGGATTAGGATCTTATGATTTGAATCGAGTCATTGTATATCCAGTTTCGCAAGTTATTTGCCATCCTCAATATGTCGACAAGATCTATGATAATGATATTTGCATATTAAAATTGGCAATGCCAATTGATTTTACAAACACAAATATCAAAAAAATTAGTTTACCAAATTATGATGAACAATTGCCTTATCATGAAAGAGCCAGTGTTATTGGATGGGGTGTAACTGCATTTCAATCACAGAATCAACCACAAATTGCTCTTGAAACTGAATTAGAAATTTTAACACCAAATGACGCCAGCTGTTATCCATACCGTGTAAATAATTTGAAATTTTGCGCTGGTAATAATGGCAGAGCTATTTCAAGCACATGTCAAGGTGATTCAGGTGGTCCAATTGTTTATCGAGGAAAAGTTATTGGTATTGTGAGCTATGCTGTCGAATGTAATCGACCTGATTACGCTGGCGTGTATACCAAGGTTGCGACATACATCCAATGGATAGCAAACTCAATGAGGTTGTAACTAATCAAATTTTAAACAATACTCTTTCTGATTTCTAGAATTTAAATCTTAATATTGTTTAATTTGTTTCTTTGATATAATATGAGCAGGTAATAAAAAATGTAACAAAATAAATAAAAATTTGTGTTTGTATATTTAATTTTTAATAGACTAATATTCATTACAAATTCCATTTTTTTTCTTTTAAACTACAAAGTCCGAATATTGGCATATAGACGATTGATTTTTTTTCTTTTAAACTACAAAGTCCGAATATTGGCATATAGACGATTGATTTTTAATTTTTTTTCCTTAAAAATGTGTTAAAATCGTTAGGTTGTTCTAATTACGATTTCCAATGAGAAAAAATTTCCGATTCAGAAAGATTTAATAAAAGGTTTAAGCGAATTAAAAGCAAAAATTAACTTTTAATGCGGAAAATTTGTATCTCGCCTAGTCACATAAAAGTGCTGGAAATGCAAACAAAACTTTATGACTTTATTATAATCTTATATATTCTCTCAGTTAATTTTATTAGATTTTAAGCAAAAACTTCGATTATATTTATAAATCATTTTTAGCAAATTTTGATCTGATTTCTATTTAGACTGGTCTAGTTTTAAAACCGAATTGAAGGCTTGGCTTATGATATCGACCAAATGCATCACGCATACTAGAATAAAAAATAATTATCATTTTTCTACTTAGTTGTTATCTACTTATATTTTACTTCTGCGTTAAGAAGATTACAGACCATTTGTATTAATTGAAATAAGGAATTATTCTTACATTATAACGTATGCGGAAATAAGACATGCATGTCCTAATTCGGTTCAAAACTGAAATTTCGGTTTCTTATTGAATAACTATTTTCGGTATTTTGCGAAATATGTCCACTTTGGTTAAAAATTCACTTAATTAATATCGGTTAAAAATCAAAACAAAACAATCATACACAAGTTCGGTATTAAGTTTTAACTATATATCTTATATCAGTTTTGACTGATATGATAGGTATATGTTCTCTTTCGATAAATTTTGAAACTGTGCGCATACCACAAAGTCCAATCAAATGTATTGTAGCAGACTGTAATCCCTGAAACACCGTAGGTACACGCAAAAAGACCTTTGGTCGCATAGTCCTAGATAAAGTTACGAAAAATGAGGTTTTAATATCTGGTACGTTATTTCATGGGCCATTATAATGCAATCCATTTCAATTTAAAATGCAATCCATTTCAAATTAAAAACTTTACAGTGATTGAAGTTTTTTGAGAAAAAATTATGCATCATCTTTCCTTATAACAGTTGTTATAAAGTAGTGGTCGCAATTAGATTTTAGGTAACGTGCCAAAAAAGATGATTTTGCTCAAACCATTATTTCGGCGTGCCGAATCTATTCCATAAAATAAAATAGTATTGAAATGTAAGAAATTAATATCTACTTATTCGTTTTTATATTAATTTTTAAATATAAATATGAATTTATATTAAAAAAACTTTAATATATTTAATCAAAAGAAAACAAAAATGTCAGATATATTCTTCAATATCAAAAATTAAATTAAACAAAACATAATAAGAATTAAACAACGAAAATCAAAAATTAAACAATAAATAAAAATTTACTTAAATTAGTAAGGAACATAATATTTTTCTACTGTTGTCCAGTATGAGATCTTTTTTATATAAATCGCGACGCTAAGTGGTCTATATTTCGTATGTAATTGGTTACTTTTAAAACAACACAATCCTCAGAATTGTCACTAGCCATTCTGTTTCTGGTTTTGGTTAAAATTACATTCATTTGAGAAAATAAGAATTCGCAAACGTAAGTTGAAGGAAATACTGTTAATACAGCTATTGCTAGCTTTTTTAATGATAAAAACTGATTTGGAATACTTTGCCACAACTTTAGAACTTCATCGTCCATGTTAAATGTTATTCTCATAATTGATTTTCGACCATTATTCTCAAATCGACGTGTGCCAGCAAAATTTCGAAGTGTGCCAATCTTGGCACGCGTAATTGCGATCACTGTTATAAAGGATACCTGAAACACGGGTAGTTAGTGGAATTAAGCAACCCAAGCAAGGCTTCATTTCTGTTTTCCGTAATAAATAAAATTCTTTAATGACTGTTTAATTTCAACAGACGGAGTTTATAGATTAATAGCTAATCCCGACCACACGTTGTTGTAGCGTTCCGGTTCAGCATTATTTTACTTGTCATAGATGTGATATTTTTATAAGTTTATAGTCGAATGCAAATATCATAGTAATTGGGGAAGAATTTTTGGGGATCCTCGAATAAGAACAAACAGACAATTACATTTTTATTTACATAGATAGATAGATAGATAGATTAATAACGTAGTCAAAGCGTTAACGTAATCACAGCGTTTGCGTTATGCAATTTTTCTTATGGCGCAACGTAATTGTGAACAGTGAGGTTCATAATATCTTTTTAATCTATTTTTTTGTTGCGTTTGGACCAACATGAAGTTCGTACTTGCGTAATCATTAATTTCACGAGTCGTTCCTGACCTGAAACAAAGTCGACAAAAATAACTTAATTTTGTATAAAACGTTTTTTAATATATATCGAGATATTGTTTATAAAATAAAGTAACAAATGAGAGAGAATTGCACCAATTTGTGATAAGATAATATTACAAAGCGAAGGAAAATAATTTTTGAAGACCTATATGAATTGTTGTAGCGCAAAAAATCATAGCGTAACCCTTTTTTTATATCAAAATTATAAATTAGACAAATTATGTTTAATTTATTATTATGTTGCCCTTCATTTGTTCCTTAAATATTTATTCAAATGTCTTTTGCCGTCGTAAATTATAATACGTTGTTAAATTTTTGAAAAACAAAAAAATTATAATAATAAGAATAATAGTAAAATAAATAAAAAAAAAAACTATAAAAAAGAACATATTTCCAAAAAAAATTCAGTTGTTCCAAACTTTCAAACAGTATACTTTGCCATGAATCTGTTTTTGATTGCTGTTTTCTGTAGCCTAGCCGCAGCTTTTCCCAGAGATGGGTCAAGAATTGTTAACGGCAAAAAAGGAACACCTGGTAAAGAATACTTAGCCGCTATTCGTCTTGGCAAGACAGGCGTGCATGTTCAGAAACAATTTTGCGGTGGTGCAGTTATTGCTGATCGCCATATCCTGACCGCTGCTCACTGTTTCCATGGTGATAGTTTTACCAATGACTACTATACAGTAGGAGTTGGTTCATACGATTTGAGTCAGCTTATTACCTATGAAGTTGAGGGAGTTTTCTGTCACAATGATTACAATAACGTGACTTACGATAACGATGTTTGCATTGTCAAATTAGCTAAACCTATTGACTTCAGCAACAAAAATGTCAAAAAAGTCCAATTACCAGCCAAAAATGAAGATTTACCTTATCATAAGAAATCTAATGTTATTGGATGGGGTGTTATTGAATTCGAGTCAGATGTTTCACCAACTTTTGCTTTGGAAACTGAAATGGAAATATTGGAACCGACTGATAAAAGCTGTGCACCATACAGAATTAACGATTTGAAATTCTGCGCCGGAAATAATGGTGCAGCAGTTTCAAGTACCTGTCAAGGTGATTCTGGTGGTCCAGTTGTTTATGGAGGAAAAGTTTTAGGTGTTGTAAGTTATGCTGTTGGGTGTAATAAAGCAGAATTATCTGGTGTTTATGCCCGAGTTTCATCATTCATTGATTGGATCGCAACACAAATGAAAAAATAAATCTGTATTTTCTTCATAAATAATATTAAAAAATCTAGTTTTTTTAAAATTTTAAAATTATTGTTTTGGTTTTATTTTTAATTTTTTTTATATTTTCTCAAATGATTATCGATTAGTTAATTGTTTTTAGATTTTAATCAAACGGAAGAATAATTTTATTTCAAAAACCTGTGTGATGATCATTCTTAAGGCTTTACAATAGCTTATTTTGGCAGTAAACTTCATGTTGTGTATATAGTAAGATTACTATGCGCCATTAAAGTTCTGTTAACTTTTACAGATTTGTCTAATGATAACAAAAATATGAAAAATGTCAATCTCTCAAAGGGGAGTTACCATATTATAAGAAAGCCAGCGTTATGGGATGAGGTGTAATAGCGTTTCAATCACAGAATCATCCACAATTTGCTCTTGAAATAGAATTAGAAAAAGTAAGTGCAGAGCTATTTCAAGAACATGTCAATGTGATTATGGTTGTTATTGGCATTGTTAGCTATGCTGTCAATGTAATTGACCTGATTGCGCTGACGTGTATACCAAGACAACTAATATATAACAAGAATGAAGTTGTAACTAAACAGCTTAAACAGTTCTCTTACTCATTTCGGGAACTTAAATCTAATTATATAATACGAGCTGGACAAATAAAAATGTAACGAAATTAATTAAAAAATTATGTTTGTATATTTTATTTTTAAGAGAAAAGAGTGCGGTTACTGATTTTTAAGGTTCTCGTTTCTTTTTTCCTAGGTCCTAGTAAATTTTTTTTAATTTTTTTAATATTTCGTTCTGGTTTTAGAAAAATTTTTATTTTAAGGTTCTAGCACAGTAGGACGTTATTTATAATTATTAGGTCATATAGGTACATTTACATACTGATTTCATTTGAATGAATTATAAAGTAAACAAAAAGGATTCGAATTCGTGCAAGATTTAGAGTCAACGTGTTGCCTATGAAGTTTGGGGAGTTTTTTGTATGACAAGACATACGACAAGACCTACAATAACGATGTTGGCATTGTCAAATCAGGAACAAAAATGTGAAAAAGTCGAATTACAGGCCAAAAATGAATATTTAATTATCATAACAAATCTTATGTTATTGTAAAAGTGTTATGTTATTGTAAAAGTGATGATTATTGTAAAAGTGATTCATTGATTGGATCGCAACACAAATGTTAAAATAAGCATACCTATTTCCCTTATAAATATTATTGAAAAATACAGTTTTAAAAATTTTTTGATTTTGGTTTTATTTTTATTTTAAATTTATTTATTCAGATGTTTTAGATAATTTTTTTATTTATCTTTTCCCTGATAATTTGCATATTTTAAATATTCTATTATTTGCTTTAGAATAGCAACAAAAAATGTGCAGCTAAAATGTATAAATTCAACTGCTGCAACAATCAGGTTTTAGTACTTGCAATATTTTAGTCGGTATAATATTTCGCAATGAAGTTATTCCTGATTGCCCTTTTATGTAGCGTAGCCGCAGCTTTTCCCAGAGGTGGGTTAAGAATTGTTAACGGGAAAAAAGGGACACCTGGAAAAGAATACTTAGCCGCAATTCGTCTTGGTAAGACAGGCGTTCATATTCAGAAACAATTTTGTGGAGGTTCAGTTATCGGTGATCGACATATTCTTACAGCTGCTCATTGCTTCGCCGGTTTGACTTACACTAAAGACTTCTTTACTGTTGGTCTCGGTTCGTACGATTTGAATCAACTTGTCACATATGAAGTTGATGCAATTTTCTGTCACGATGAATACAATGACAAAACTTATGATAACGATATTTGCATTGTTAAATTGGCTAAGCCCATTGATTTCAGCAACAGAAATATTAAAAAAGTTAATTTACCAGCCCTTAGGGAAGAGTTACCATATCATAAGAAAGCCAGCGTTATTGGATGGGGTGTTATCAAGTTCGAATCAGGTGATTCGCCAACATTTGCTTTAGAAACTGAAATGGAAATATTGAAACCGACTGATAGAAGCTGTGCACCATACGGAGTTAATGATTCCAAGTTCTGCGCTGGAAATAATGGTGTTGCAATTTCAAGTACCTGTCAAGGTGACTCAGGTGGACCAGTTGTATATAATGGAAAAGTTTACGGTGTTGTAAGTTATGCTGTAGGATGTAATGAACCAGAATTCTCTGGAGTTTACGCGAGAGTTTCAACATACGTCGATTGGATCGCAAAACAAATGAAAAAGTAAATTTTTCCGCCGTGAATGTACCAAAAGAACGAATTTAAGAACAAATTTAATAAATTTAAAAAAATATATATAATTATGTAAACATTTATTTTAAATTGCTGAATTTAATATGAAATATTCCGTATTTTATTTTTATATAAGAAACAAGCTCTTTTATTCCAGATTCCAGTAATTGAAAAAAAAAATGCATAATTTTAGGCGAAGAATATGAACTGAATATTATCGTTTTTGCATGCAAGGTTACTTATATTCGTTTATTTTTAAACATATAATTCAAAAACAAAGTTTGTATGATTCGAATTAAGACTATTTTCTCTTACTTGTGGCTCTTGCTGTAAAATAATCTCAGAACGGCAGAACTTAATAAATCCTATAAATCACTGTTGTCTTTTAAGTGAGTGTTCTGATTCAGTAGGGAATTTTTCGTTTTAATAAGAAAACTAAGATTATTAAAAAAAAAAAAGACCTCAGTTGTTAGAAGTTAAGGCTCAGTAGTACTAAGTTAAACTTAGTTAGTTAATAAGTATTCAAAGGTGGATTAAGTTAATTTAGAATAAAACAACATGCAAATATTTATAATTGTTGTTCGTCGAATCATCTGAACGTTGAAGGCAAATAACTCGAAAGATCGAAGGCATAACTTAACATCGTTTCATATAATTGAACCAATTTAAAATACAGAATCTTTCAACATTTCAACATTTTCAATTTCGACTTTGACAACAAGATTACAGTAAAATGTAAAATATATGAAATTAGTGTCTTTTTTTTTCTATCAAATCTAGAGTTAATTATTAAATTCTCCTACGAATATTTCAATATAATAATTATAGTAAAATTTTATGACGTAAATAGGAAAAACGTCATTGAATTTATTTTTTTGGAGTTTTTGTTTTTCGTGCATTATGTACATTGTACATAATAAATTCTCCAGCTCCATGTTGCTTGTAATTATTCTAACAAAAAAAAAGAAGTGTTTTCTGTATTGATTTTTATTTTCTATTTGATTCATAATTTGTGGAAAAATGAAAATTTGTATTTTTATTTTTTTTTAATTATAATTATTATTGTTTTCAAACAGCAACTGTGAGGCATTCTACTATTTTCACATGATTTAAGTTTGTTTTTTATTTTTTATATTCGATCGTTGTTGTTTGAACAAATGTTTCATTGAGAGTAAAAACTGAAGGAGAGCCTTAATAAATTTTGAACGGTTGTCTATTATGGGGTGTTTTTGTTTTAAGATTATATAGACAAGTTCAGATTGACAGATTCATATAGTTTTCTCTTGAAATAAAAATATGAAGGTATTGTGATTGAATAATGATATTGCTTCTTTAATGTTTAAATGTATTTTTTTTTTGTTCTACCTAAAAATATATTAATAATGACAATATCGACAAAAAAATAGATATATTTTAGAGAATTTTAATTTAATGTACCCTGTCTTATTGTATCTATTATTTTTATGGTTGACTATCCTTTTTTGTTTGTATTTACTTCAATTCATTGCTCTTTTATTGAAATTTTAAGGTCTCAGCTCTCTGACAATTAAGACTGCTGCATTATGTATTTTTCCCATACAACAATTTTTTTCCATATCAAGAAAATTTTTGTATTTTTGAATTCTTTTGAAACTAACTATGTGTATAGAAATTTTGGAAGAATAATACTCATTAGAAATGTAAAATTTTAAATATTCGTTTTTGTTTTATCTATCGAAATATTAAATATCTGGCCCAATATATGAAATTTATATTATATTTTCTAATAAATTTTATATTATATCACACAATATTGTCATGTGGTAACTATACATTATGTACATATAAAATAAATTTTCTCAAATTAATTATCAAATTAGTACAAAATATATTAATTAATTGAAAGCATCATGAATAAAATTTTCCCGTTTTTTCTTTTATTCATATTCATAAGAATTCCAATAATATTCAGTATAGCAATTCCATATAATTTTCTTGGAATAACAAAGAAAGCTTCACCAGGTAAAGAATATATGGCTTCTATTCGGCTAGGACAAACTGGCGTTCATGATTATAGTCATTTGTGTGGTGGTGCTATCATATCAAAAGATTATATATTAACAGCGGCTCACTGTTTCAATTACAATTATTCAATTAATTATTATACAGTGTCAGTTGGATCCTATGATTGGAATAATGGTGATGTTTATGAAATATCAAATTACACGATACATAATGATTTTAATTCAACAACATATGATAATGATATTGCAATAATAAAATTAGAAAAATCAATTAATTTTGATAATAGCACTAGGAATATTAAAATTATTAGTCTTCCGACCAGAAATTATCAAATTCCGTATCATAAAAGAGCTACAGTTGTTGGATGGGGTATGACAAAGTATAAGGCAGACGATATTCAACAATATGCATTGGAAACTAAACTTAAAATTCTTGAAAAAACAGCCAAAAGTTGTTTACCATTTATGATAAATGATAAGCTAAAATTTTGTGCTGGAAATAATGGTATTGCAATAACTGGTACATGCCAGGGAGATTCTGGTGGCCCAGTTATGTATAACGGTAAAGCAATAGGTATTATCAGTTATGCAGTGCAATGTAATAGAGCTGATTTATGTGGAGTTTACACCAAAGTATCAGCTTTCATTCATTGGATTAATCAAAATATGTGTGAAAAGGAATAATTATAATATGTCTTAAAGTATGTGTTGTAATATAGCCTTTATATTAATCAAGAACCCTGCAGAATGAATAACCAGATAATAATGGTAGAAAAAGAAAGTATTTCAAGAATATAAAAGAAATACACAAATTATAATTTAAATTATTATTTTAAAAATATTTTAAATTATTTATATAAATGTTAATAATATAATTACATATATAAAATGTAAATTATAAACACGATTAAAATTAAATAAATTTATTTTTAAAAATAAATGGAAGGAATTTGAATTTGCCAAAATTAAGAATAGAATTATTAAAAATATACACGAATTAATTAATTGACAAATATACTTTCAAATTCTAAAATGTAGATAAATTTTAAAATATTTTTATTTTTGTATTTAGGTATTTGGCGTGTTGTGGTCATTACTGAAAAAATAATTGAACTGAATATACATATATATACTTTTTAGTGATAATAAATTATTGTAATAATTCTAATAAATAAACAAATAAATAAATAAAATAAGATGATGTTAGAAAAATGTTTAATTGTAAATTATAAGTCTTACTGTGTACAATTTGACATGGACATAAAACATATTTATATACGATTTTAATGTTTATATTGCTTTAATACCCTAATAAAAATTTATTCAATTTCGACGTTTTCGATACTAATTCTACAAAACAAACCCTTTGTCGATTAATAAAACTTAACGCGATAAAAGTGTTATAAAAAGTATTATTTGTCGTACGTTGATATTATATTTATGTATTTTTTAAATTTTTAATTCTGAGAAATTTTAAATATCATAAATACCATATGATAAAAACAACAATAGAAAAATAAATTTAAAACATTAACATTATTTTTTAATTTGCCTATTCGAATTATATTTTGTTTATTTATTTAAGATCTTTGCATAAAAGTCATTAAACCGTGGAGGGGTTACATCTGTGACAATCATGAACTTAATTAAATTCCTTATAATTATTACTACAGATGTTATTAAGGAAAATTTGTAATATATATTGAAATAAATTCATTCAAGGCTACAAGATAATAAAACACAACTAAATAATGAATTCTACAAAATAAGACGATTCTATTTTCTTAGAGGCTATACTTAACCATTGCGGTGTCTAGTTTAATTTATGATTATGCATTTGGCTATATGTAGTTCCTTGTAGTTTCTTTGACAAACAAAATAAAAGTATTTTGATCTCTTAAAAACGAAAATTCCAAATTAAAATGGCTTTAAATGTTCTATTGAGAAAAAATACTATTATACTTTGAAATGCCGAAAATAATCTAAATAACTAACTGGCTCAAAACATCCTAGAATGCCCTTTCGTCAGAGGTCTAAATGTATACAAGCATAGTGTTTATAGAATATAATTGACTCTAATATTAAATTAAAGATATATCTGTTAAAGCTTATTTAATTATTATTTAATTATTGTTTATTTTATGTTAATATTGCCAATTGAAATATAATTTTAACATAAAAAAGTTTTATACTTCAAAGTTGAAGCGTTTTCTCTTATCTTGAAATTATAATTTTTCAGTTGTGCGACTATGTCATATAATACATGACATGTTTCCTAATCTCTATAAAGAGCATTTTTTAATTATTTAATTTCTAATACAAAATAGTCCTAATTATAGTATTCTTATTTAGTATAAAAAAGTCGTTCGTTTTAAAAAGAATTGATAAAAAAAAGTTGAGTCTTAAAAATTTTAACAAGTGTTTTCAACTGTCTAGTACAGATATTATCATGATACTGTTTTTAACAATTTTGAGTATATTATTTGGATTTGCCACATCGGCATCATCGGATGATGAAAATGTACCGGAAGCAAAACTTGTTAATGGAATTCTGGTCAACAGTGGTTTCGAATATATGTGTTCTGTGCAGGGTTTATGGTACGATAATATACAATTTAAACATTTTTGTGGTTGTGCAATAATAACAGATCATTTTGCGCTAACAACGGCACACTGTTTGGAAGCAAATAAAGATAAAAATTTATATAGAATTACAGCTGGCTCATTACAATGGCGTTTCGGACTGCAATATCAAGTCAAGAATTTAATTCAACACGAATCTTATAATCCTGTTACCCATGATAATGATATTGGTTTGATTGAAGTTACTGCTTGTTTTGATTTCAGCAGTAAAAGAATTAAGCCAATTGCTCTACCATTACCGTTCGAAAGTTTGCCATTTTATAAAAAAGCTGTTATTGCTGGTTGGGGTGTTACCTCGTACAAAGGTTCAGATGTACAAGAAACATTATTATCCGCTGAAATAACAGTGCTAACCGAATCAGATATAGGATGTCGAAGTTATGGTGACACCATCATTATTAACAATATGTTTTGTGCTGGTAACAATGGAGTAGCAGTATCTGACAGTTGTCAAGGTGATTCCGGTGGGCCACTTGTGTATAATGGCCGTGTTATCGGTTTGGTTAGTTTTGGCGATAAATGTAATGATCCAAAAATGGCAGGAGTATATACAAAAGTTTCTAATTATGTTACGTGGATTCATAAAGTAGTTATGTCTATGTTTTCTAATTATTGTAATAATGGTGAAATTCAGGGAACACAAATTGGGGGTGGCGACGAAGTAAATTCTCCAAATATAATTCCAGGAAGTGAATGGTTTTGGCCTGCAGGAACTTCAAATGTTGGCAATCAACAGATAATTACATCAAACGGAGCTGCTTGGACTTGGGGATCCGCAGCTTTGAACCAACCGGTTTCAGCTAATTTCGAACCATGGGTATGGAGTGCAGTTTCGAAAAAGTAGGAAAAAAACATAAAAAAGTGAAAAAATAAATAAAATTCAAGGCCATTAAAAATATAAATGTTTTTATTTATTTATTTTTTTTTTTAATTTTTTTTTTATTATTATTAAAATATTTCTCTTACTTTCAATATAGCTTGAAGAGCTGCTAAAGTTTATATTGTGACTGCTGTCGTACTACAAACATGAAAAGAATTTTGTTATTATCTCGAAATGAGTGAAAGTTTTTAAAAAGTGATTGATGAAAATACATATTTTGTGACTCTTTGTTTTGTTTTGACCTAAATTATAGAGCACAGTTTGTTTAATCAAAATTATTTAAATAAAATTTTGTAAAAAAAATGTAGTCGATTTTTCCAATTTAACTCTGATGTCATGAAGTTATATTTATTTAATGCCTGCTAATGTCGGACAATAGGCAAGCTAATTTTAACTTAATTATTTATTTTTCGGCTTGAATGATAACTTATCTATAGTGGAAACTACATTCAGTAAATAATTTTAATAAATTCAAATTAAATGATTCAACACTTTTAGCATTTACAATAGTTCTCAAATAACACCCACTACCCACTGAAATTAAGTCAAGTAATTCAATTAAAGACACTTGTCATATATACAGGGTGTTATATCAAAATGTTGAAATATTTGAGAAAAACCAAAGTTAAGATCTATTATCGTTTTGAAGAAATTTAAAAATAGGGGTCTATATTTAATAATTTATTCCTTATCCTTAATCATTTTTTGGAAAGTTATCTCTTAAAATATTTTGATAAGTAATGTTTTAAAATTATCATAATTTTATACAGCATTGAAAAAACTGAAAAAAATATAGAAATTAATTTTTAGCAACTTCGAAATTTATATTTCTGAAAAAATGTTTATCTTAAATTGATATGCAAAGCAATACAAATCACAACAATAATAAATATCATATATTATTTGTACTCATATACGTTAGATAATAGACCTGAAAACAATATTAAATTTCATTCATAAAAAAACACAAGAAAAAAAGAAAAAAATTTTATCGATGACCTCTTCCATCAAAAGATGATAGATAAGGTTCTTTTATTTTTGAATTTAGGCTTAGATAAGCCAACTAATATACTAAGTGTAAAGGTAAACATTTTGATTATTTAACATAAAAGTGTCGCTCTTACATGTTATCTCTCATCTATAAACACATAATGGTATATCTATGAATTTTCAAACTTCTATTAAAAATGAAAAAAAATTAATTATATTTATAACTAGAAATCTTAGAAAAAATTTTCAGTTATTATTTTATCATGGAACTGTCATTACATATTATAATAATAATAATTATTAGTGGTTGTGGAATATCTTTAACAGTCCCGACAACAGATAGAGTAAGCTTCAGAATCGCTAACGGAAGGCCTGCTCAAAATAATTACAATTACATATGTTCGTTGGAAGCGAAATGGTTCTATTATAACGAGTATTCCCATCTTTGTGGTTGCGCCATTTTAACACATAATTTTATTCTCACAGCGGCTCATTGTATAGACAGAAGAAAAGAAATTTCTTGGTATTCAATTAAAGCTGGTTCTCCATTTTGGCAGAATGGTACTGCTTATCAAATAGAACGTTTGATTCTGCATGAAAATTATAATCCAGTAACACAAGATAATGATATTGCTCTAATTAAATTATTACGAGGTTTCAATTTTGCAAATGGTCAGATTAATATAGTATTACTACCAACTCAATTTCAAACTCCTCCTTACGGTCAAATGGCTAAAATACTTGGATGGGGTGTAACAGAATATGGCAGTCTTGATATTCAAAATAGATTGCTAGAGGCAAACATAACAGTTTTAAGGCCAACAGATCCTGGTTGTCAAACATACGGAAATCAAGTTACAAATAACATGTTATGCGCAGGTAATAATGGAACGAATGTAGCAGATGTGTGCGCGGGTGACTTTGGCGGACCACTTATGTATAACGGAACGATTTTCGGTATAGCTAGTTTTGGCAGGCATTGCAACTCAGCGCAATCTGGTAGCGTTTTCACTAAGGTATCTAATTATGTCAATTGGATTTGTGAGAAAACTGTGGCTTTATCAAACATTATGCTAGATGCAGTCCCACAAGCTGCTGCTGAATCGGAATCAACTGAACCGGTAACTACCACCACAACAATAACCACTCCAACTCCCACAACGCCAACAACGCCTACAACACCTACAACACCTACAACACCTACAACACCTACAACACCTACAACACCTACAACACCTACAACGCCTACAACGCCTACAACGCCTACAACGCCTACAACTACACCAACGACTACACCAACGACAACACCAACGACAACACCAACGACAACACCAACGACAACACCAACGACAACACCAACGACAACACCAACGACTACACCAACGACTACACCAACGACTACACCAACGACTACACCAACGACTACACCAACGACTACACCAACGACTACACCAACAACTACACCTACTACAACTCCCACAACTACTCCCACAACTACTCCGACGACTACACCAACAACAACTCCGACAACTACTCCAACCACTACACCAACGACTACTCCAACCACTACACCAACGACTACACCAACGACTACACCAACAACTACACCAACGACTACACCAACGACTACACCAACGACTACACCAACAACTACACCAACGACCACACCAACGACTACACCTACGACTACTCCCACAACAACTGAAACAACTACTCCCACCACAACCCCAACTACAACTCCGACTACCACCCCAACAACAACTCCAACTACTACCACCACTCCTACAACAACTACTAGTACGACTACAACAACAACTACTACTGCAGCACCAGAAACTCCATGGGTTTGGCCTGCATTACCTGCCGTTCCTGCCTATCCTTATCCTCTTCAGCTTCCTTACCCTTACCCACCTCCTTTTCCCCCACCTTACCCTCCACCTTTTGCTCCACAATATCCCCCACAATTTCCTTATCCCGAAAACGCTGGTTTTGGCTCACCATGGTGGGCACAAAATCCACCTGCAAATGAACCCCCTGTTTATTATCCTTGGTATCAACCGAACGCAGAAATGCAAATACCACCTGCACAGCCTTTCCCTGTCGCCGAGGGGCCTTTCTTTCAACAACAGCCTAATGCAGAGAATAGTGAATGGGTTTGGGCACCAGGAGGGTAATTAATGAATTATGGCCTTGATTGATTTTTATTTATATATGTAGTCAAATAAGAGAATTATTAATTTTGTGAATAAAAAAACTTTTTTAAATAAACTGTGTTGAAAAAAATTTATTCAACTTTAAAACACTTTTTCAATACTTAAATGAGTAAATTAAAACTATGCAGAAACATCAATTTAATTTCATAATTATTGAAGAATTCATCTGTATTATGACGAATATGAAAATCTTTTAAAAATAAAATATGTAAATCGATTTATTGCGGAAAAAATTTATTTAGAAATGTAAGTCTTTTTATATTAAAACAGAACGTATAAAACCTTAACATTTAACGTAAAGTTGACGTAAAGTTCAACAATAAGGTCCATTTTTAATTTCATTTTCAAACATTTTTTAAAACTATAAATTATTTCTGAATGAATTCTCAATTTTAAGGCAATTTTGATTTATGTAAATAATAAAAAGCATAATTATCATTGCCATTTCATGACAGCAAAAATTTAACTTACACCGTACTTTAATTCTTCAAAATGAATTATGATTTTAGAGATACTAAATTTTCAAGTTCTTTGCACTGCATTCATTAAGAAAAATTTTAGATAAAAAATTGTATAATTAAAAAAATGTCGTATCTTTTAATAAAAAAAAATTTACATAATTTACTGATGAACTTGAGCTATGTTATATAAAAAAAATTTTGGTTTAATTTGTATGAAAAATCTTGATAATAAAATAAACATCTACTCCAAAGACGATAATATTTTTTTTAAACTTTGACTTTTTGAAATTTTTCAAATAACAAGCCTAGAATCCCGAGATGGTTATTAGGGTACTAGAAATTTTGATCCGAGGTCCCGACGGGGGGCTACTTTAGAAGCCAGTTTTGAAATTTAGTTATAATCCGATATAATGTTATAGCTTTGGACCCGAATCGACTATTTAGAACACTGGATGTGTTAAGGCACCCATGCAAGGTTTTGTGTTTCCGGGGAAGGGGCTATGTATCAAATTTTGAAATTCCGTGTTTTGATATTGTATAAGTTCGGAACTACCGTGCGAAGCCGGGTATTTCGACAAGTTTATAATAATTAATTGTTGGTTTTAGTGAGATAAATTTCGAGGACACTATATATAAATAAAACGTGTTATTGTAATATAATATTATATACAAGTATAAATATAATTAATATACGAAAAATCGCCTATATGTTACACTCCAAATTCGGCTACATGATTCTATCGATCATACATTAAAGTAGCTTAAACCAAATTATCAAATGTGAAAATTAAGTGAACTTAAGTTATTATAACAAATGTGTTTATGTCCGAAAAGACTTTTTCTTTTGTATTAATAAATTTTTTTTAAGGGAGATAAAACGGTGTGGATTATCTGAAAAAATCGAGGAAGGTATGTCGTATTTAATGATATCTAAAAATTTAATATTTGATTAAATTTATGTACCAGAGGGTCGTAGGTAAATTGTCAAATTTTGATATAATCATTAGTGTCATATAAATAATTTTTTTTTAACTTTAAATAATTTGTTTTTTTTTTATTAATAGGTTTGAAATGTTTCTTTTTGGGAATTTATTATTTGACCCACTTTAACTTAGACATTGATTTGGAAAAAATTTTTTGTATGAGTTTAATAAGTTTAATATATTTATTTTTTTTCTATTTAATTTTTACACCTGGAAAGGTCCTTCAAGTTTCCTTTTATATGGTTTTTTTTTATTCTTAGGTATAAAAAAAAATTTAAATAATTAATAATTATACTATATTGTATATATATTATTAGTATGTTTTGAAATCATGTAAATAAAAACATTTTGTTTTAATTTTTATTCATTCATTTTCATTTATTTATGTTTGTATGCTATTTTTGTGAAACTTGTATCCGTATATTTTTGTTTCAATATTGACATAACTCGAAATAGGCAATTCTAGATTTATTGACCCTCTGTCGTCTCATCATAAGCTTTTAGAAAATTTTCTTATTTGGGAATGAGGTTTGTAAAAGTCAAATTAATTGATTGGGATAACGTATATCTTTAACGATAGTTAAATATGCATAAAGATATTGTCCAATTCTCTTTCCTACAAAGGATTCTGATATGAAATAATAACGTGCTTTGGGTTACATAAAATAAAATTTAATTTAGCTAATTTATAATTTTATAAAATGTCTTATATTATTGTCATTGTTAAAGTGCTTGTTATAATGCACATGTATATGAATTTTTTTTTATGTATAATTTCAAATTATTCCACATAACTATTATTATAGGTTGTAATTATTATGTCCCCCTGGAATTAAAATACTGTCTAAGTAAGAGAATGTAACAAGTGTAAGATCGTTATTTTTAAATAATTATTTGGCCTTCAAAGTCAAGGTTATCCATAAACTAAAAATAAATAAATACACGTGTCATAATTTTATTCTAAAAAACCATTCACATGTTGCTTAATTTATTTTTTTTAGAGATAGAATAGGAATGTTAGAATTCGTATAAAATGCATATTTAATTGACAAAATGTATTCGCTGCTTATAAGTAAAATTTTCGACCTAATTTTATACTTTTTTATAAATAAACTTAATTTACACAAATTAATTAGTATAGGTAGATAGTGATTTTTATAAAATTAAAAATATAAGAAGGATCAGCACCGCCCGTCGGAAATATTAATTATTTTGCTTGCTTATGAATTTAGTGCAAAGTGATTCAAAAAAATACATATATCCTAAAAACGATACTCACCAAGCTTCATAATCTGCGAAAATTAAAATTAATGAAAACTGTATTATATTGTACACAGTGCGGATACAAAAAGTTTGTAATATTTTATTTAATCCATATTAATTTATATGTTGTACAATATAAAATAAATAAAAATCTTTTTAATTAAAATTTTATTAAATTTTACTTTTTTAGGGCACCAAAAATATTCAACAAATTCTGAAATATGCAATTTTTTTTTTTTTATATTGGTATAAATTATAATTTATTCTTAAATTAGAAGAATATAGAGGAAGGAAGGTTTATTTATTGCGGATCTAAAAAAGGAAATGTAATGTTTCAATAACTTTTATTTTCCTATTTTGCGTACAAATACATATATTTTAATTATATTTCAATTTTACTAAAAATCAAAATTTTTTTTTCGTTAGTTAGAATAATAATAAAAAAAGCAATATCCTAAAAATAGGTCGGTCATGAAAAATCCCAAATATATTATGTAAAATCCTAAATATATATATTATGTTTATGTACTTAAACTAATCCCAATTGACCATTTCACTTTGTGAATTTTTTCTACACTTTGTACATACTTTTCATTTGACAGCACCCAGGGTCCATTTGGATTTCCTACTAAAATAGTCAATTGGGATATTTGAAGCTTATTTGAAAATTAAAAACTGCCAACTAAAATTTATTAATTATTTTTTTTTCAATTATACTTCTACAATATTTTAATTCTTTTTCCAATTACCTAAATATTTTTTTATTACTCAATTTTTATTATTTTTTTTTTAATTATTAGTTTAAATTTTTAAAATTTCAACTTTGAAACAAACTGAGCCCTTTAAAAATATTTTTAGCTTCTATGTATTAATGTAAATAAAAGTACATATTTGTTCTCAACATCCTAAAAGTATGCTAGATGTCTTTAAATACTAGAAATATTGGAAATTTATAACTATTTTTCTTTTTCTTAAGATTAAGTTTTAAATATACCGCGCCCGTTATATTAATAATAAACTTTTCATTTAAACCGTTCACTCAATAATGAAAATTTGATTTCCGTTGCAGTGAAAATATCTTTTTTTTTTTCTATTTTCTAATATAAGCTTTCCACACATATAAAATATATGGTATTGAATAAAGTATATAACTATGATTGAAATTAACAAAAAAAAAATCAGGTGAATAGTAAATAGATAGTTATTTTTATTACGTTTTTAATGTCGTCTGTGTTAGGTTCCACAAATTTATTTTTTTTGATAAATTTTTAATGATGCTTCAATATATATAATAAACTATATGTGTTTGTTATATTTTTATGTTATAAGAATAAAAACTGCTGCGATATAGAATGAATAAAATTTATATGTTTTTGAACTACATACATACATTCGAAGAATGTTATTAGATATCAAGGCACAGCGAAAACGTAAATTTATAATAAAAGATCAAGTTTTTTAATATTTCTTTTTGCAGAACATCGTTAATTCTCGAAAATTCGATTCTGGTTGTGATTATTCAAAGTACATATACCTAACAATTTTTAATTAAATAATGGTCTTTTTCTTAGTAGTTTTTAACTGATGTTAATTGCCAATAAATAATTTCAAAAAAAGGGGAAATTACAGAATGAATTGGAAAAGTAAAATTGGTATGAGGAAATTATTATATGGGTCAATAATATATTGTATCTGTATGTAGTTTGGGCATGCAATAATATCCTTTGGTTATATAGAATTATATATTTTTATTTAATGGGGACAATTTTAATTTTTATATTTTAGATTAAGTTAGAGTAAATTATGGTGACCAGTATTGGATTAGGTTTAAAATATAGAAATAAGGTGAAATTCTTCTGCAATCCTTATGTCTTATTATGTTGATATTATTAAGCCTTAAGAAACGTCCTTTTGCACTAAGTGTTCTATATTTACCTTTTAGCTCCATGAACAAATTATTCAATTTGTTACATATCTTACATCTGATGACCATTTTTTTGATGCAGCTTAAGAGCAAATAGAATTCTTAAACAGAAGAGTATATAATTTAAATAAATAAATAAATAAATAAGCTCTTAAATATTTGAATAAACTATATTATATAGAATTCGTTTTTTTTAATCAAATTTTTATGTATAAAAGATGAGATATGATTTCCGTTTTTGAGGATATTTTATTATTTATATTTAATATGATTATTTTTAGCTTATATAATTAAAAGTAAAAATAATAATTCTATTAATAGATTAAAAAATTAATCATCACATAACACTTGCATTTTATTGATATAATTTTTTTTTTCAAATTTATAGTGGGCACATTATTAAGATTTTTATGAAGTTTCTCTTCATGCGTCATGAGAATTAGTCAAGATGTTTTCTTTCTTTTTTTTAATAAATATTTGTTAATAATTAATCTAATTTATATATACACTAATAACATGCTTAAAATAAGAAGGGCTGAGAGTGAACATCACATAGTGTGGTTAATAAAAAAGACTTGTTTAATTTTTCAAACTAACTAAGTGATTGCTGATGTTGGATGTTTCTGGGTCCGACTTTAAAAAAAATTGACTACATAGTTTTTTTCCAAATTGAACAAAATTTGAAATATCGCTTAAACACTTAAACAATCAAATTTTCCATAAAATTTCATCCTTATTGCTAAAAAAATTAAAAATTTTATGCATTCTACTTCATCCAATTTTTCTTTCCTTATTAGCTATATGTTAGCTTTGTAATGGTGAAAACAAACATGACGGTGTAACTTAGGAATTCTTGAAAAATATTCAGTACAAAACATACAAATTCTCAAATCACCTTAGCTAAAAATTTTAGTTAATATTCTTTAGAATTTACTATAAATCAATTGCAATTATTTTATTTTTTTTCTTACAGGCACATTCTAACATGCTAACTATTTTTAAAAATTTTTATTACTATTTTTAAAATTAATAAAATTAATATGTTTGCTAATTTGAAACATAAAAAATTAAATTTGATATAACTTTAATTGAATATAATAATTAGATAAAGAAATAAGAATTTGTAGTTAAAAAATATGAGTATGCGTGCATGCTTGCATGTAATGTAAGGCATTCAGAATAATACAATATACATATAATCACTGGAGCACTGATGATCAGGGCGAAACATTAAACTTCAAATTTAGTGTCAAACCTTCCAAAGCTTCAAAAAAAATTTTAAAATATAATTTCTCGAAGAAAAATTAATTATATATGAACGAAATAATAGGGTCACCCTAAATATGCAATGAAGGAAAATTTTGATGTTAAAACTATTTTATTTCAGTAAATTTATTTAAATACATCTATTTGTGTATGATGAAGAGAAAGAAATTTATTTCTTTGACCTCAAAATAAATGTTATTATAATTTAAATGCATTTAACTATTTTTTTTATAAATAATGTTTGTACATACATACATTTTTTATATATAGTACATTTAACTAAAAGTATACTACTTATTGTCAACATGTCATTGTAAAAAGTGGTTGTCCGGTAATAATTCCAATTCTGCTAATTTCTCTACCTCGGTATCAACTTCTTTGTGTGCTAAAGTACGATTTTGTTCAAATTTTGTACCACTGAGTATAATTGTGCCGACGGTCAACAATAATATAAAACTCTAGATTATCAAAAGTGAAAAAATAAATTCAAAAAACCAATCTGTTTTATATTACATGATAGTGTTTTACTGCAATCCCAACAATGGTAGGCAGTGTTAATTTTACATTATCTCAATAAAAATTCAGTAAGTAATTCATATTAAAATAATAAAATTAATCAAAAATTATTTTTAATTATTAAAATTGGTTGAAAACTTACAAAATGTTCCATTCTATTTCCTAAACACATTTCAATGTAGGAAAACAGTAAGGTTAGAATTGTTCCAAAAACGTGTGCCGAAATATGAAGAAAAGCATTCAATGAGCTTTCGGAATATGGAAATATTACTTCTAATGCCAATTCGTGGCCAACTGTTTGATAACCCGTCATAAAAAATCTGTAAAAAAAATATTGAAAGAATTATTTGATTCTAGATTTTAGTGCCAAATATTATTTACCCTAATACTGCCGATGAAACAAATAATAAAATTTTGGATCTACTCTCAAGAGCAAAGCAAAAAAAAAGCATTCCAATTACTGAAAACCTGCTAACCCATAAAGCAGTTTCTTTAAATTTTTGTGTTGAATCCATGACAATAGCAAATATAAAGGAACCAAAAAGACCGCTGATAATCATAAATACACCAACATGTCCAGCATCTTGTTCACCGTCCTGAAATTGCAATGATACTTATTTTAATAACTGAGTCTAAAGTCTTTATTAAAATGTACAATTCTAAACAGTTTGCCTTTGATAAAAATAGTATTTAGTAGCTTAAAGTGTGAAGTCATCATATAGTGTAAAATAAAGAACAAAAAATATATAATTTTTTTTAGTGATTTAATGGTTTAATTATTTTGTTTGTTCTCACGTCTTTTCTAGATTTCTTTTTTTTCTCTATTCTTCTTAACATTCTTTTCTTATTTTCCTGTCTATAGAGATGAAAAGTAGGCTGAAAACATTATACAAAAAGGAATAGAGTTTTGTAAGGTACTTACTGGAAAATAATCTAAAATTATTTGATTTAATAAGGTTGAAAATGAATTTAAAACTCCAGTATTAATTCCATAGGCAACTAAAATTTTTAAAAGATTCTTATCCTTAAGAGATTCCAAATTTATCCAATTTTCTGTGTAAGATAAAACAAAATTAAAAATTATATTTATAGTAACTATATATTTTTAGGTTCCAATTACCTTTATTTCTATCCAATTTTGGAGAGCTGCGTGTAATTGCTTGAACAGTTGATGGTGGATATTTCGGTTGTTCCTTGAACACTGGAATATATTTTCTAATTCTTATAAGAAAAATTTCAAAGTTTAATTACGCGTTATGTTTTAGAAACTCACTGATAAACACAATGCATGCGATAACAGTTGAAACTCCGGCCGTGAATATGGTTAAATTGTGCAAACCATCGTAAATGTCTTCAAGATTTTCGTGTTCCTGTGAAATCCAGGGTGTTATAAAAAATCCTAAAGCTACGCCTAGTTGGATACCAAAAGCACTTATCCCAGAAACTGTAAAGAGCTAAAAATATTAACATTTTAAATTTAAACAATCTCCTTTCCAAATTAAATGCTTAAAACTCCTAAAAATTGTTAAAAATGTTGTAAATAAACCTACTTCATCTGAACCGAACCAAATTGTTGAAAGTTTAATTGGAACAATAAGTATAATAATTTGCGAAAAAGCTACAACAAATTGTCCTAATAATAGGATGTAAAAACGATTTGGGTCTAATGCAAATATTTTAATCCAAGCTCCCAATGCAGTGCCAAAGCAACCGTAAATTGTTATTTGACGTAGACTCTGTGGAAAAAAATTGTATAAATATATAAGAAATCTTTGTTTTAGATATATGTTTGTTAAGATACGTTGGTTATATGACGTTAGTTATATGACTTATTTATTAAGAAGAGGATACATAGGTATATGTATGGGTTAATAAAGTATAAAGGTATTTGACCGAAAAAATGAACTGCAGATCCCAATATAAAAATAAATAAACTTAGACGTCTTCAATTAACATCGAAATAAGAATTAGCATGTTATTGCGTTGTAGAAAGTTCGTAATTAAATAATAGTTATGTTAGCTGTCAACAATTTCTTATCTAAATTATAGTTTAATTTTTATCAAACTATGTTTATCTGAGCTTTTGAATTATTTTATCTAACATGTGCATATTTCTAGAAAATAAGTTTTTTTTTTGTGACTAAAAACATGAGCAGATTTTTCGTTTGAGTGTTTATTTGATAGTTTAAATTTGAAATAATTCAAAATAATTCAAAAATATATAAAACAATACTGATATTTTGATATTATGACATATTATCTATGTCTATGACATACCCCTGATTTCCATAAGAATGCCAATAAACAAAGAAATAAAATTAAAATTGAGACAATTTATCTTTAAGTACAATATTTAGTTAGATTTTATCTACACTACATGTGTACATTTATTTATCTATTTTTAAATTCATTATCTCCAATGCTGAAAAAGTTAATGCTTTGAATTCAGGGGAAAATCTTTTCCTTTGGCTTTTTGTTAATTCGCAAGAAAAGAAAACTTTATTTAGATAATGTTTTTTAAACATAAAAGTAAACGAAAATGAACAAAAATTGATCACGAAATTGAGACATAACTATAATTCAGCTTCGTTAGAGTAATCAATGATTTATACTCATAATTTATCCTAATTAATTAAGTAAAAATACACTATACTTAAAATTATTATGAATTTGAGTGATATTATTATCTTTAATATTATAAATTGCCGTCAATTAAATTTTATGTATAATTAGCTTACTTTATTTTCTAGCCAATATGAAACTGGTAATACTAATATGACATAAGTTATCATAAATATTAATGATGTCCAATCAACTAATTGCGATGAAATATTATAAAAATTCATTATTAAATTTGTAATAATACTAAATTGTATCCATTGCATATATGAAATTGCAGTAAAAATAACGCATAATGTCATTAGAATCCATCTGCTTCGATGTAACTTAATTTCTACTTCAGAAAATTTAAAATTATTCGGAATCGGAATCAATGTAACAGATTCAATTTTTTTAAATGACTTATTAATATCAAATTCAATACTATTTTTGATCTGATTGCATTCTGGCATAGAATTCGATGTTGCCGGAACATGAAGATAATTTTCATTTTGCGTTGGAATATGATTTAAAGAAACTGATCGTCTCCGGAAATTTTTTAAAAATAAAAAAGCTAAATTATTGTTTTCGTCCATTTTTTACAATTGTCTAAAAATTTCATAATTTATTATGGTTTTCCGAATTTATGTTTTTATTTTAATTCTAAATTATTTTTTCACACGCACAATTAAGCTCTTGTCAGTGTCTGAATTGAGACTAAAATTATAGGAATATATACAATTATAGGATTTACGATTCTAAATCTCTTCTTTTATGAATTAAAGTAGTATTTACTTAATTTTATTTTATTATTTTTATTTATTTTTATAAATATTTACAAAATATTTTCTTTTATTTTATTTTATGATTTTATCTGGATAATTCAAGATTACCTGAATATAATATTAAATAGAAATATTTAAAATATTTAAAAATAGAATATTTTATTGCAATCGAAAGTTATTTGAAAAGCTCGTACGAACAATCAAAGTAACGATGTTTCTATGGAAATATTTTTTTTTATGAAACAAGAGTTATGTCTTGCTTGCCAAGGTTTTGTTTGACAGAGATCTTAAGTTGAAAATTTATTCATAGCTGACTAATATCTGTATTTTGTCGATATCAGTCCGGAATATTGTATAGATAGGTATTAATAAAGAATTTAAAATGTTTTTTTTTGGACAGTTACTTGTGCTCAGTTTTCGGAATGATGAAATTTCTACACTTGCTTTCAGAATAATTTGGCTTAAAAACCTACTGTTTTAATGTTTATGATGTATTTTTTTTATGAACTTTATATGCATTTTATTTAAATATTTTTATATAATTTTTGCTATTGCATAAAGTTCGATGCTAATTAAAACTTTTGTATAACGTTAACAATAATGCTTTTTCTATTAAATTGAAAAAAAAATTATTCTTCTATTGAATTATAGCCTTATTCGAATAAAAATATTTTTATTTGAAAAGACTAAACAAACAAAAAAATATATTTTTAATATTTTATATAGTTTGTCAGGATTATAATTTCTTTAGGACTAGAAAATGATATTCTTTTAAACTTTTTTTGGAAATAAATGAGTTTACCCTTGAATTTAAAATTAAATATCCAGAACACTTTAAAATACTTTCATTTTCAATACAAATTGTTATTATAAAACGTTGGAAATCTTTTCTTTTTTTTTAACTATGAGTCTATGACGATTGGTTTATTATAATTTTTTGTCCTCAGAAGTCCGAAAAGAATCCTAAAAAAGATAAGAATAAAAATGCTCAAAATTTTGAAATCAATAACATAATTATTTTTATTCCCTTTTTATTATTTTTTCAATTTTACTATATATTGAACATAAAAGTTTATTTTTTGTTGTATCAGTTTTAAAAATTATAATTTTTTACTCCAAAATAATAAGAAAAAGAGAAATAAATTTTGTGTTTTTTTTTTCTTTTATAAATTTAGTACAATTTTTTTTAAAGTAGTATATTTTGATAATTAAACATTATTATTTTTCTCAAAAAAAATAATTTTTTTTTTCTATAAATTACACAGATTAAAGCTTAGCTTAGTCTAGTGTTTTTTTTTTTTGTTTTTCCGGGAAAATATGTAAATATTTCTATATTTATTTTATTTATTTTTATTTCTTCTAATTTTCCATTAAGTGGGCTAAATTTTGAATTTATTGTTTATTATTTTTTTTTTTTTGGTCTTAAAATACTACATTTTTCTTTTTAATATTTTTATTTTAATTAAATTTTCATAAAATATTTCTAATAAATATATAAATCGTTTTATTTTATTAGGCCTTTTAATTTATTTTTTTTTTTTTTTCATTTTAATGTTCAAAGTTTATTTTTTTTATTTTTTACCCTTAAAAATATTATTTTTAATATATTTTTTTTTTTTTTTTTTCAAAAAAGTTTTAAGTGATTTTTTTTCTCTTTTTATATAGTACAAAGTTTTTCCTTTAATTTCTCTATTTTAAATTTTAAAAATATTATAATTTTTTTAAAATTAATTTTTTTTTTCAAAAAAAAATATTGAGAAAATTTTCGATATTATCAATATAAATATAAAATTTTTATTCAGAGGTTTAAATTTCAGTTGGCTGTTCCGTCAAATGGATTTATTTTCGTTGCATTTTTATTTTCCCCCACGAAAGGTATAAAAAACAAAATATATAAATAAAAATTATAAATTGGCGAAATTCTGGACTAATAAATTGTAAAGCATTTCTTTTTTAACTAATTAAAAATTGTTAAAATTTTTAAAAATATATTGAAAAAATTATATAACCATAGAGATGGAACAAATCATATATACTCTATGATAACTAAAGAATGTTAAGTTAAACAATTGTTTTTATTAATTTAAGAATGAATATTTTTATTAAAAAATCAATTTTCAAAAAAGCTTCAACGTTTTTTTATCTTTTACTTTAAATCTAATTTTTCAAAAAATCAGAGATATTTTTCCACGGACTAGTGTGGAATGAAATCAATTATTTGTTTCGTTTCGACCTCTGGGAGCTTACACAAATCAATCGTAGAGTTTTCTGACGTCTAGCTTTCCGTTATAGCTATCCGTGTGAGAAGCATGGATTTTCTAGATTCAACCCGCGAACACACAACAAATCTATACATTTAGGAAAACATAGAGACTGCCTACCTGACAGAAAGAAATTGTTTTATATGTTAGATTTAAAAAAAATTAATAAAAATAAAACAGCATAATAGAAACATAAATTTTTCTGAAATTTTCCATAAATTCTTAATATTTTTTTATAAAAACAAATTTTAGTGCCATTGATTTCTTATTTTCTAAAAAATAAAATACTATAATTGTAAAATTGTATTTTAAAATCATATTAAAAGTTTTACAATTTAATACTCTATTAATAAATACATATATATAAATACAATTAATTATTTTAGAAATTACTTTACCGCTTTTTAAGTGGAATTAAATAAAGAGTTTTCCGCTAATTTTAATTTATTATTTTTATTTAATCACATTTAAAACTTTTTTAAAATACATATGTAAAAAAAAAAAATAAAAAAAAAATTTTATTCCACTTTAGTCGTACAAAAAAAAGGTAATTTTATACTTTGAATTTACAATGAAATATATTTACTTATTGTATAAATATTATAATTTGCAATTAACATTTCACATAATTAAAAAATTTAAAACAAATATTTTCTTAATACATTTTTTTTATAATTTTGAATATTGTATGTAATTCAGTTATAATTTCGAAACAAAACTTGCATTTAAATGTCATCTGGGCAACATATCTGTTAACATTTTAACATCGTCTTGTTTTAAGTTTCAACATTTTGAGTTTCTAGTACAAATATAATTTGAACTTGTGCTCGAAAGAAAAAACACTGGTTATTTTTCTTATGCGTGCCAAAAATTATAATGGCCCGATCAAAGTGATTGGAAAAGTAGTAGCTCAACTAGAAAATGTGTGTCTAGTAAGAAATTTTTTATATATTTTTCATGGCAAAAAATAGTTTTTAGCATATATTTAAGTATCTTCATTATTATCATTATACACATTTCTCATTTCTCATGACCCAGGACATCATTTAGTACGAAGGTTAGAATGGAACAAAAATTCTAATTTTTTGTTGTATTAAGTTAAGTATGAATTTTTTTTATGGTACCTAATAAGAATTCTTTGTTTCCTTTTATAATATCGACAGTTGAAATATTTTACAATCCATACAAATATAATATAAAGTAATTTATTTCAGAAATTTGCAATCATTTCGTTTTTGCAGGCAGAACTTGGGAGGTTGATGTGACAACTACAGATCATTAAAATTATGATCGTTATTAAACATTTTAAATACTCTAATTTTTTTTCAGTTAGTACACGGTGAGTTAAATGGATGAAATTGACGCGACCGTGTAGTTTCAGTTATATATAATATTCCTTTTGTTTCATATAATTAAAATTTATAGTTATTGCTTAGTTTAATAACAAAACCGGTCAAAAAATTAAAATTAAAATTTGGTCAAGGAAAAATTTTATTAGTTTTTCATTATATATGTATATTTAATTCTTACATTTCAATTTATGTATTTTTTAAATTTTATTAAAGGATTTTTTTTTTAATTTTATTCACACCTAATAAATATTTTCATGATAAATTTTTTATTTTAAAAACACAATCATATTATGTGTAATAAATTTTTTGCTGTTAACATTCGCTGAAATTTTTATAATATTCTATGGCAACACTATTTAAGCCGAGCATATGGTTAATAAGCAATCAGAATAAAATTTCTCCTGATTATAAGGATCTTGTTTTTTTAATAAATTTTAAGTATTTTTAGTTAGGTAACTTAAAAAAGTTAAAAAAAAACCCTAATCCTAAAAACCATTACAATAGCAGCATAAAATTTTTCCTTTTAAAATTCCCTAATTTATGTCAACACCAAAAATAAAATAATAGTATTTCAATTTTACGTCAAATAACGATTTTAGGCTATTATTAAAGTAAATTTTACAAATTTCAGATTTTATAGGGTATTATAAAATTTAAAATCTCAAAATACTTCATAATTGCATTTTGCGAGCTTGCATATAATAATTAAAAAGTTAAAATGATTTCGTATCCTGGTTAAAAGTTAAAAGATGAAGGGGCTCTGCTTCTTAAAAGTACTTACAATTTTAATATATGAAATAGGCCCTTATCTTATCAAAATTGAATCAACAGCTTAACGAATCTCAAAATATTTTCTACATTTAAGTTGTTGCCATATTTAATAATTTCAGTCAAACAGTATTCCAACTTCAATTTTAAACGCGATTTTTATAGCCTAGATGTGATTGAAAAAATAATTGTTGCGTATTTGTAAATATCGTGAAGTTTTTTATTATAAATTTTTTTATATAATTTTTTAATAGTAGATTATTGTATATGTAAACTAAATTTGTTATTAATTAAGAGTTCTGTATACACAAAAATACATTGACACGAGTCAATACTTATATCACGAGACCGAAGGTCGAGTGATATAAATTGACAAGTGTCAATGTATTTTTGTGTAAATACAGAACGAGTTGTATAACAAATTTTGTTTACATATCCAATATACTGTTTTAATGCGTAGGGGAGAGGTAGTTGCAAAGAGAGAATATTTTTTCTTCTCATTTTTTCTCTTTTTTTTTTTTTGTATTTGGCTGTATTGAAACATTGTGAGAGATATTATGTTTATTTAGGTATTACGTAATATTCAATACGAAACATCTAAATGATTTCATTATTTACGCTGATGCATCTAAATTTTTTCATTATATACGCTGATGCATCTTAATTTTTTCATTATTTACGCAGATGCATCTAAATGATTGCATGTGTATTGACGCATATAATACTCCATTTAGTGATCTAAATTCTATAGCACTAAATACAACATAACGATCCCCAACGCATTAAAATATATTAAGGAAATATGTTGAAAATATATTTGTGCGGAGTATGGAAAATTTGCCTAGCGTATGGAAAGATACACTTGATTTAATTTGCGCGCCAATAAAGACTTTAAAGAATCAAATATTATATCCTGTTTATATTAGACAATTCTATATTTCAAAATTGTAAGTAAAAGATTATTAATTTACTTTTGACAAATTGACTAGGCTATAGAAACCTCTTTTAAAAAGAAAATAATATTTTTAATTTATTTTAAATTCTAAAAATTTTCCAATCAAAAGACAATATTATTTTATACACCTATGTAAAAAAATTACAATATTTTTGATCAAAATATTTGGGTTCCATTAAAATTTCAAATTTTTTGATTGATTCTGAATTTAGTTTTTTTTTATAAAATTTTTTTTATGGTTTTTAAATTTTATTTACATTTTATTTAAAGTTTAGCTTTTCCCCTTAATTTTTGCTTGAAATACAAAGTTTATTTCAGCAAAAATTGTATACAAATTTTTTTTTATAGAGTTTTACATTAAAAAAAAAATGTATTTTCTAAAATCCGAACATTTACTAAATGATTAAAATGGCTATTAAAATTTTACTAAAATTATTCTAAATAAATGTACATCTAAATTGTATAATTATGTATATAATTTTTTTTAATGAATTAAAATCAGAATCCCTTCCGAAAAAATACCATAATTTTATTCAATCCTGGTAAATTATTTTTTAATATATGATTTATTTTTAAATTAAGTTATTATTTATAAATTTTGTCCATTCTGCCAAGTTAATCCACATTTATATGCATTTTGACATGTGGATAATAATATATTTAGTATTTGGTTTATGAAATTTCGCGTTATTGAAAAATAAAATGTTTTCTTTATAAAATAATGCTAAAAAGATATTAATTTAGAGAGAATTCAAATATATTATTTTTGCAGCTAAAATTGTTAAAATTGGAAAAACTATTCGTTATTAAATATATAATATATAATATTAATTGTAATATATATATATATATATATATATATATAAAATTAATTGTAACAATATCTGTCTGAGATTAATCGAAATTAATTTTATTATTAGCACCGCGTCATTACCGTTTAAGAGATATATTTTTTTTAAACAATAACATATGTATATGAATAAAATATCATAGTTATGAATAAATTATGATATTCGGTAGGGATCTACTAAATCAAACATCACTTTCTTGATTTATTTGTAGGCCAGTCGACATTGCTGGTGGAATACAATTTCCACCTGATGAACCAGCTACTAATGTATTCGGTCCATGATTTGGTGATTGATTATTATGATTCGTTGCTGCTATTGGCTGTTGATAATTAATAATACTGTTCTGTGAAGTTATGTTTCGACTTTTTACCAATGGTGGATTTTTAATGGAAGATGAAAAAGCAAATCCACGTCGTAATGTCCTAAAATGGTATTAAATAATTAATAATATTTTCATTATTTTTACAAAGCTGAAAAAAATAATGTGCTTGTAATTTCTTTATCTAATTTTGACGCTTATGAAAAATCTGTAAGAATCATATTAAAGTTACTAATATAATTCAAATTTAACAAACGAACGAGGCAATATTTTAACAATAAATTGAAATGGATGAAAACACCAAAGCTTTCAATGAATACATTAATTTCAATAGTGGAGTATAATCTGCGAATAAAGGATCGAAGAAAATTTTTTGGAAATATGCACTAATGAAAAAATTAATAACGCATTATTCTTGTTTAATTAATTTTCAATGTTTAAAGAATGATTATATTTTTTACTAAATGTTACCATTATTGAAAAATAAATATTTTTTTACAGAAATTTACCTTGTTGGACTTGGTGGTGGATATGATATTCCTCGATGACTTGGTGACAATAAATTATTTCCAGAAATACTAACACCATGCCCAGGAACGTGCAATGTATTGTTACTATAAGTATGGTAAAGATTACAACTATTATGTATAGTTTGTAATTTTTTTTTGATTTTTTTGGTGAAATTTATTTTTGCGTGCAGAAAAAATGAAAGTAAAAAAAAATAAAATAAAATAAAATAAAAATTTAAAATTAATTGACATTTATTTATAACATTAATTTTTATAATATTTTTAAATATAAATATAATATCTTACAATTTAATTATGCTCGAATGTGTAAACTAAGGAACTAGAGGAAATATATGAAATGGGGGGCTTTAGAAAATATAAAATAAAAAGAAAAATAATGAAAAAAGTAATTAGTTATAATTACAAAATATAAACTGATAATAAATATCAGCGCCAAATTCTACTGTGATGTAATTAATCTGTATAATAATGATGTATTTACTATTAGTAATTCTTTTAAGGATATTATAGTTGGTTAGTAGAGTTTGGCTTTTGAATGACATATTTGGTTTCTTGTTTATAGTATTTTTGTTTAACTGCATTAAGTTTTATGTATATTAATCCAAAATTCACGAATTCATATTACTTCGACATTATCGAAAACGATGTAACCCTTTATTCTAATTTTTGATTGTATTTTATAGCCAGTTCTATATTTTTATGCAAAATAAATTAATGCAAAGAGTCTTGAACCATAAAAAAAAATTCTTATTAAACTAAATTAGAAATGTTCGTGATGCTGACATAGTATTCTTGTGTTACGAATACTAATATTGTACTGAAAAATTTGTTAGAACTCTCAAAGGAAGCTTATGTTGAACAGAACAGAAGTTACAAATTCTTCTTGGGTCATTTTCTTCACAATGTTCAAAAAATAGTGCTTGTTCTGAAATTAAGCATTTAATATATTTATCTAAACATTATTTTCAAAGTATAATTTACATTTTTGCTGTGCTATTTTTGCTTATAATACCAGTGTCTATAGTGGAGTATTTTTGTGAAAATTTAATATTTAGATATTAATAAAAATTAATAATATTGATATTGACATACATTTTTACATAATTAATGATTTATGTTGTGTCATGTACACATAAAAATCATTCAATTTCATTTTTCAAACTACATTACGTCTATACATTGTGTTTGTGCACTAATTTTACAGCTAAATAGTTTAACAGCTAAATATAGTCTCAAAATAAATTTAGCTGTCACTATTTTTAGAGCTGGATTTTAATAAAAAAAAATGTTTTTAATATGTAATCTCACCTCACTTGACCATGATTCAAATTTAAATTTGGTAAACTTTGTCCTAAATTGTTCAATGGCTGTACATTTAATGTATTTGATGTTATTGCTTTTTGTTGCTGCAATTGCTTATGAGGGCTCGTTGATAAGTTCTTTGATTTCTGAGGCATTTGATTATCTAAAAAAATGTAAGGCGGATAATATAGAATCTTATTCAAAATGAATAATGCACTTTAATGTAATACTTACTCATGGCTGATCCTTCGTCACTGGACAATGAATTTGCTTTTTCAAAATCAACAGAAATATTTCTTGAATCATTCAGTTCAACCGAACCGCTGTGACTGTTATTCAAACTGGACACTCTACTGCCAATTGAACTATTCATTGGACTCTTTTTAACTCCCAACATATTTGCATTATCACTGCTCGAACTTTGCCCATATCCGCGTAAGTTATAATTATCCCAATTAGGACCTTGTTTCAGCCTCGAATAGATATGTTTAGCTTTTGTTAAACTATCGTGCCAATTTTTTGCTTCAGAACATTGCAATGTGAATGCTGTGACAGCAACTTGAAACTCATTTAAATAAACACAATATAAAGTATTGTCTTTGTGTTTTATAACTAGACGATCTGTCAAAAATGGCTGTCTTATGACTTTTAATGTACCTTGTCCTTTTTTAGCAATTGTCTTGCATATCAATAATATATCAGTTAATAAAAAACAATGTACATCTGATTTACCAATGTTATCCTTTAATTTTAGATCACCTTCCATAAATAAATGACGTCCTTGTGATGGTGAACAACCTTTCATTGGTGCACACAAATCAAACATTTGAGAATATTGCTTAGTGAATTTTTCCAATTGTTCATTGCTAACATCCTATGGGAATGAAAAAAAAAAAATATTTTTTAAAAACTACAAGAGAAACAATCAAATTAAATGATAGAAATTCAACTGAATTTTTTTTTTAAATAAATTTGTTATAATAAAAAAATATATAAATTTACTTTGAATAGCTCTTTTTTTTTAATTTGGACGCAAACAATATTTTAATGATAAAGTAACATGTGTGACATTTATTCTCTCAAATGTTAATTTTGAAATAAAAATAATGGTATAGTTACATATTTTTGTCTACGCCATTGTCGTCTGACTTTAATTTAAACTCAATATTATGTGAAATTTTAATAACTCCTTCAAATTAAAAACCGAAATAATATTCTACAAGGAATATATTATAGTTTCCACAAAGAATAATATATTATTTCCATTGAAACCTATACGTAATTATAATGTGTCTCTATTTGCTGTAGTACGCATATATTGTCAAAATCTAACTTCATATATGAAATATTTTCTTATTTTGAGATATACCTAAATTTTTTTTTTTTTTTACTTTTTTTAAATTAACTTACCACAACGTCATATGATTCTATTCTAGCCATTATTCCTTTGAGACGTTCATTTTCTTGTCTTGTTGTCAAATGAGTATTTACACTATACACAAAATTCTCAACAGAATGAATCTGTAAATATAATTATTAAAAAAAAATTTTTTTGAATAATAAAAGTAAAGTAAATTTATGGTATAAAAGTTTTACAAAACAAAAAAAAAAATTAAAGAAAATTTTATAATTAATTTTATTTATATAGACAAGTTAAAAAGAATAAAAAATATTAAATTTCTATAATTATATAATATTTCTCTGGTGTAATTTTATAAAAATTTTTTTTTTTTAATATAGATATACCTAATTGATATTATTTTTGTTACAATATTAAATTATATGTATGAAGAAAATAATAATTAATTTATGAAGTTTTCAATTTCAAATGAATATAAATATTCCTAAACCGCTCATGGGCCTAAACAGTCTATTCTAATTTATCAAAAATTTATTAAATGCATATTCAAGGCTAACATTTGAAAGTATACTTCCAGTTAATGTCTTCATTTAAAAATTAAGGTAATAAATAAAATTTCATATATATTAGTTCTTTCTAGTTAAAAATATAGCACTAAAAACATGATTATTACACATTGGAAAAAAGTAGAGTTGCCAAATTAGTAATATAAATCCAGTCACTAATTTTTAGCTAAAAACTTATAATAATATAAAATGCATTGATATTTAATAAATTTAAAATTTCCTTATAAATTATTAAACTGGTAACAAAAAAAAGAAGTTAATAATTTGAAATTACCATTGAATCCACAATATCCGCTTCATTTTCGTCAACAATATGTTTTCTTATTGCTGTCAATAGTAAACTATATTTTGTCAGTCTTTGCATTGGTCGGACTAATATATCAGCCAAACGCAAGCGATTACACATTTTCTGTGATTCACACCAAGCTAAATAAGCAGTAAATAATGCATTGTTGCGATTTAAATCCTTGCAATAAAATTGGCATGTACTTTGTTCAGCACAATATTTTTTGTAAGGACTAAATGTTGTTGCAAATGTCACAAAACCAGGTTGAAAATAGTCAATACATAACGGTTCTTTGGTTTGAATTGAATGAGCCACCATTGGATATAAATATTGAATCCAAAATTTAAGATTAGCCTCACATAATTCACGAATATTTGAAAACAATTTCATTTGATCGATTTCAATTAAAATGCGGTCTTTTTGAATTGCTTCTAGGCACCCCAAAAATAGCTAAAAATAATTTGTATAAGAGTTTTAAATAATTTTTTTTTTTATAATAAAAGAATATTGGTTTATGGAGTCCACGTACGAGCCGTTGAACCAAAAATTAAAAGTATTTTGCTCTTTTCTTGCTCGCATTTTTATTTTTATTTTTTATTTTACTGAAAAGAAACGGCCATGAAAACTGATTGTGTGAATAAAAGCATTAGTGGTTTTTGTAATTTACCAAAATTATTGAAAAATTGATTAGAAAAATGGAAGAAACTTTAAATTTAATCTGAACAAATATTTTCAAGTTTTTTTTTTTCAAAAAATCCGTTCCACTCACTTTGGAGTCAGATCTTTATTCTCTCACAAGTGTAACATCAAAAAACACTTCAGTCCAGATTGTATTACCTCTACACTCAAAGCAAAACTAAAACCTTGTTTTCGGAATCAGATATTTTTAAATTCAAAAGCGCTTCATAGGTCGTATAAGTATTACTCTAATACATGAGCGAATTTTTTGTTTTTTTTTAAATTGAATTATTATCACTATTTTATTTTTATATTTTGTCTCCTAAAATATGCAAAATTAAATAAATTTTCGGTGAAAAGTTGTTGACATTTTATTATGACTTACGTCTGTTACTGTTTTAAGCGCATGAATATAATCAACTTCTGTTGACACTAATTCCCATATGGCTGATTGAATTTTTACTTCATTATCAGTCATATTATCACATTTTACAAAATCACGCCAACTTTTATGCATTTTTTTTAAATATTCAATTGCCGAATAATCTGGATGATCTAAATTCATGGAAGATAATTTTTGTGGAACTCCTTCTCTGTCATATTTATTTAATAATTCACATAATTGTGCTTGATGTGGATTCTTGATCCCAAATAAACCGGACCAACGTTGTTTTAATTGTTTGCCAGGAACAATTTTTTGTTCAAATTCTAATGTAGTTTCTTCAGTTGAAGCTGATGATAATAAACGAGGTGGTCGCGTTCTTGACCCCTAAATTATTAGAAATAAAATTAATTAGAACTTTCATTTTATTTTTTTTTACATAATGTTGTATATAAGTTTTTGACATAATTTTCTCTAAGGATAGAATAAACATTAGAATTTGTCATTTAATTCTTCTGATCAATGAAACTCACAAATGATGCTGCTTTTTGTAAAGTTGTAGCTCTTTTACAAGCATTAACACTATCTTTTTCAACCACAACAAGACATTTTCCAGCTAAATGTTCAGTATCAGTATTTTCATCCAAAGAGCTTGTATATGGTGGCGATCCTGAAAGATGAAAAACAAAAACAAAAATACATCAACACAGAAAAATTAAATAATAATAATTTCTTTGTTACCTGTTTCATTAAAACTTTGAAAATTATTGTCAGTTATTGTTATTTGTGAAAAATCTAAATTACGCTTTTTAAGTGCACTATTTAGGGCTTCACTGAAATTTTTATAAAATTAATTTACGTTAAAAAAAAGAAATTAAATACGTTCATCCTCTTCCAAATCGCTTCAAAAACTTACGATAAACTTTTTCCTTTTGTTGCTGAAAATAAAACTTCTTCATTGCAACCAATTTCAGTATAAAAATTCACTGAAAAATATTCCGAACTTGAAACCTGTAAGAAAAATTAACGTTTTTCATTAAGAAGTAAATTAGCCTGCTTTTTCAAGTAATTTGGGGTTTTTATATTATTGGCTGTTTGTTCAACAAACGCAGATTATGTTTTTATGGATTAATAAAATAATTGAAATCTTAATTTACTTTTTTAGAACTTTATTTTTATGCTTCCGAATCTATTAAATCAAAACAGATGCGTCGCAAGCATATAGTATATTTTAGTTATGAATAGAAAAATAGGTGTGGACATTTTTCAGAGAACAATTATGCTGGTCTTAAACTGTGAAGTTCCGCTGCCTATTGGAATTGTTAAATAATATACATGCCCCACAGAATTTCAAAACCAAAGTGCTTAACTATTATTTACCTTGAACAGCCATAGTTGAAAATTTTTGATTTCAACCATATTTATATCTTGTTAAAATTTTTGTGAAAATTACTAAAAAGGGTTTTTTTTTTCATTAAAAAATGGAGATAAAAGTTGCAAACAAGAAAAAAAGAAGACCGTTTTTACGTATTAAAAAACTTCCTGCATTTTATATTGATAACATTATTATTTTCACTGAAGGAAAATCTTGGATAAAAAGTTAAAAGAAAAAAGAAAAATTTAAGTTACCAGTTATCACCATTAAATGGGATTTTCTTTTATTCTATAAGTTCAGATTTTCTTTTCTTGTAGTTAAAAAAAAAAAATTCTTTGATGATTTAAAAAAAGGATAATAACGTTATTGACTGTATGAAATGAAGGATAATTTTTTTTAACTAATGGTTGGTTACATACACACAGGTTTAAATTACAATTTATTCTTTAACAAATTTTAATGGAAAATACATGAAAGAAAATTCGATAACCAAAGTTTAAACAGAACTTTTATTTTTTTATTAAATGTCATTATTAAAATTTTTTTTACTTAATTTTAATTTAAAACTTTTCTTTTAATAAATACACAGATTTTCCAAATTTACGTAAAAACATATTATGTGTAGGTAGGTAGTGCATATATTTTTGATTAGTTTATTGAATTAATTAATTCATAGAAAAGTAAATCATTGATTGCAGATATGTTAATGCAAAATGGAAATATTTATTAAATATTACAGGATAACAGATGAATTAGGCTTTTAAGTCAGATTGAGTAAGTAGATTTTAATGATTCCAAGTTTTTTTTCGAAACAAGAAAAAATTTCAAATCTTTGATCACTTTTAAAAAGAATTTAAAATTAGATAATTTTAGTAATAATTTTGCCCCTTGGCCAGTTTTAAGAGCTTCTTACTCCGAAGATAGAGATATGTCAAACAGTTTGATAGTTAAAAACCCATTTTTGCTGAAGAAAGAAACTTTGGAAACTATTAATATTTTTAAAATTTTCCTTACATTTTGTTTTGCAAAAATGGTGAAATGAAACAGATTAGGTAATATTTCCACTAATTCTTCAATAAATTTCTTATATGAATATTTCTTTGAAGGAAATAAAAGTAGAGAAATTAAATTAATTATTCTAGAGAATAATTTATGTAAGGAAAAGCGTAAATTGTGAAAGTAAAGATATAAAAAAATTGGATGAATATAAAATTAAACAAAGCTGTATAGCTAAAGCGTTACTAAGAAGTTCAAGCAAAAAAAAAATAAGAAATGCAACTAAAGAAATTTTCTTTTGAAACAAAAAAAAAAAAACCTTTTCTATTATGTTAAAGTTTATATTATCTGACTTTTTTAAGGATTCAGGAAATTCAAGTTTCATGTTGAAAAATTCAATTTTTTATTTTATAAGAAACGTGATAAAATTGTTATCAAAGTAAAATAATTTAAGAAGAGAAAATGATTTTTATTCGGTAGAGAAGCCTTATTTTTTATGTCAAGCAGTTGAAACATTTCTAAAGAAGTTTAAATATTTCTGAATTGATTTGGTAAAGTGTACTTTAAATGTTGCGTTTGATTTGAAATTTATCGACACATTTTTCAGAAAAATTAATTAAATTTCAATGTTTAAAAATTTCAGAAAAGATAATATTTTGTTAAGGGATATTTACTTTAAAAAAAAAATGAATGAAATAATTACAGAACAACTTTTAGTTCTATTCAACGCAAAAAGGTCTTAGCGTTGAACGACAGCATTTACAAAGAAAAATTAATTCATTTTGTACGTCTCTACCATTTGTCGAATTCTTACGATGACTGATGAAAAAATCGAAATATTTAATAGGAAAATTTCCCACTAAGTTATTGATTCTTTTCAATAAAAATATGAATTAAATTTGGAAGTACTAGTGATACATTCTAAATTTTTTTATTCTATTGAAAAATGAAATCAATGATTCAATGGTGAAAAATTTTCTTTTTTTCCTACACTATTCATCGTCATTCACATTATAAACTTCTATTTATTATCAATTTATCATCATTGACTGGAAAGATAATAAAAATAAGTAATTTTTTTAAAATCCATTTTATTATTTTGTAAATATCCTTTTTCGAAGTAACTATTTAACATTTTATATTATTTTTTATTAGACTTTAAAAGAAAAAGTAAAATTTATTAGGCAAATTAAAAAAAAAATACTATTGTTCAAACACCTTAAAGAATCTTTACAAGCAACCAAAAATAAGAGAAAAAAAGATACCGAGACATACTGGAGGAAATTAGATTCATTGTATAAGTTGTAGCATTGAGTAATAATATTTATTATAAATAGTATTAATCAATGGGCATATATCTGCAATGCTATTATGTTATGTTCAGGGCATATATCTGCAATGCTATTATTTTAGAACTATTTGAGTGAAAATAAAGTTTTCAAGTGCTGAAAATATTCTTACACATATTATCTTCAATATTTAAAAAAAAAATTTAATAAATAAATAAATATAATTTTCTAGGAAAGACTTAATTGAACCACAATTTTAAAATTGTTAACATTGAAATTTTCTTTTATGAAAAAAAAAAAAATATATATATATCACCATTTCATTAATTTATTGTACATGATTTTGTAATAAAGATCTTCAATATTACAAAATCAAAGTATTATGTATGTTGTATACTTATTTATGTAAAATATGTACAACCATATTTAACATATTTAACATATTTAAAATATATTAATACAAAATATGTATGTATTAAATGAGGATAAGAAAGATTGTGATAATGTTAACTTATAATCACAATGAATTTAAATTGAAGGACAATATCTAACCTTTTATTTTTATTATTTAAAATGTACAATTTTTTTTTTAACCTATTATGGTCCTTGAAACAAACCTTAAATGAAGTTGAACTGAATATTGTCGTATTGTCTAGCTGCGCTTACAGAAGATAAAATAAAATATATTGTGTTTTCTACCTAGAATTTTCAGTTTGTTTTATATTTTCAATAAAGGACATTTTGTACTATAGGTTGAGTAAAATTTTCCTGCTTTTTCTGTATATTTTGTAATTTTTTAAAACTTAAAGGATTCTTAATTAAATATTTCATCTAGTCACAATTCACAATATAATCATAATGACCCTATCTTACAATATTTATGTTAGATTCACTAACATTTATTCAGTGCTGTAAAAATAAAAAACCTCAAAAATTTTTTTTAAAATTTGATACGAAAGTTAGGCTCTTAACTTAATTATTTTAATTTTATTTTTACTTAATTCATTTTATATTTATAAAAACATCAGAAAAAATGGAAAAAATATTCTTATTGTTGCATTAAAAAAAAAACATTAACACAAATTTTCCTAAACATGTGTATAATCAATTATTTTAACTATTTATTTTATGCTAAGATTTATTTTTTAAAATATGCCAAATTAACGAAATCACAAAAAAGTATAATTGTTTTCATCTATTTTCAATTATATTCCAAGTAGTGAATTACCACTGCGATGTTTTGTTAACTCAATAATATACGAAAATAATGGTTTAAAAATATAAAAACAGGTGGCTATTCGAATTTAAATGAATTTCAATGAGAAGTATGTAATTGCAGTTTTTTCGTCGCAAAATATAATTCAAAAATTTGGAAATATTCAGAAATTTCCAAAGAAAGTTTATAAGATATTGTAAGTTTAAATACAATTCAACAAATTTGCAGTTACATGACTCTGTCATAAAATAATACATGCCAAGGACGACGCAGAATAGGAAATTTTAGATGAGTGATATAATGACGGCTTCACAACTTTTTTTGTTGGTTTCTTTGAATGAAAAATACTTTTACTCCTTGAACTTATAAATTGCACAAAACAATGAAAACTTACTGCTATTTATTTTATGACAATTTGATATTATTTAAGTTGCATTTTCCTCTTGAAGAAAAACTAATTTTTTACTATCTCATTTTACAAAAATAAACATTAAGAAGGAATTTTAAATTCTTAACAAAAAATGTTTTATCTTTGCACTTAAAGAATAGGAAAATTCTTTGAAAGAAAAAAATTATAGAAATTTATTGAAAACATAAAAAAAAAAGGACACAAGTTTAGGAAAATAATAGGGACATTTTTATTAAGTAAATTATTTATTTAAATTATACTCTTGATAAAAAAAATGTCAACAACATTTTTAACAAAGATGTTAAAAAGATTTCAGAACAGATTTTAGAAAAAATAATATAATATAAATACTTTTGGTAAGAGTTAAGCAATTAATATACATACATACAATTTGAAATATTTTATGCTATTAAATTAATCCTGTAGGTAGAAGATGGCGAAATTTTACAATAATGTCTTAAAATTTGAGGGCGCATAAAATTTTGTATACTTTTTATCATATTTTACGACCATTCAGTACAGTCATTTGGTTCGAAAAATAGTGGTTAGATGGAAAGTTTTCCGGGAGTTTTGAAAATTGGTAATTTTATAGATTTTGATGTGCTCTTTCCGAATTTCCACTTTGCGACCTTATATTTTATCCGCTCGCGCCGCCATATTGAAAAAATGGCGCCATAAATTAGTTTTTTGGCAATATCTCCTTTCCGACTGATTTTACGATACAAACTATTATGTACAATGAAACTAGAGACAATTACCTACAATTTATGTATGTACCTTTTTTTTTTCTTCATAAAGTCAATAGTTAAGGCGTACGAGCGCCGCAAAGTTTACTTCAACACGCTTTTTGGCCATTACTAATTATTCATTATTATTACATATTATTATTATTATTATTATTATTTGTGATACTAGTATATATAGATATTAGATATATAACATCTACATATAATATAGATATTATAATATATGTTTTATTTGTGCATGTTGGAGTAAACTTTGCGGCGCTCGTACGCTAAACTATTGACTTTATGAAAAAAAAAGGTAGATACATTAATTGTAGGTAATTGTCTCTAGTTTCATTGTACATAATTGTTTGTATCGTAAAATCAGTCGGAAAGGAGATATTGCCAAAAAACTAATTTTAGGCGCTATTTTTTCAATATGGCGGCGCGAGCGGATATTACGAGGTCGCAAAGTCGAAATTCGGAAAGAGCACATCAAAATCTATAAAATTACCAATTTTCAAAACTCCCGGAAAACTTTCCAGGTAAAACTACCAAATGACTGTACTAATTTAGTATCAATTATTTTTTTTTTTTATATCTTTTTTTAAATAAAAATAGTATAGTTCAAAATATAAAAAATCAGAAAATCTACCTTTTCTGATGAAGAAAAATTTCTAATTTTTAAATTGGAATCGTTTCGTGAAATATATCTATATTGAATCTGGATACGATTTTAATATTATAATAACTTAAATTCGCACTTCTAGAATTTGAACCTAATTGCTGTAATAAATTCAAAATTACTCTTTTGCAGAAAATAAAACAACATTTTTATAGTTATGGAAATAGTTCCTGAAAGACCGAATCGTTTACTGATGACTGCTCTTAAAAACTAAAGTCTGATTTCAATTTTAAAATATATAAATATCAACTTTAACTTTTCTTTCATTGAATATTCTATGAATGCATAGTCTAATGTAGCTGGTGAAGCTTTTATTTCAACACAAAAGAGTGATATTCACCAAATTTACATTAATATTTTTATTCTATTTACAATTCAGTCCTGTAATTTTTATTAACATTATTAAAGAGTTTATTACAATAAATTTCGATAAAGTGAAAATTTTTCGATTGATCTATTTGTCGGTAAATATTTCCACAAATTTAATTATTTTTCATGCCACTACAGCCGTTCTATAGGAATTTGATCTCCTAATATTTTCATATTTGACTCATAATTTGTGCAAAATTTCATTTTTGTTTTTTTCATTCTTACTACAATTTTATGTTAAACTAACTGTATACTTACTTCACTACGAGTTAATAATGGTTTTTTTCTTGATATGAATGATGATTTCTTCTTAACACTACCCCCATGATGGGTACAAATATTTAGCTGTGTTTGTAATTGTGCATTACTTGTTGCTGTCAGGCCAACAGGATGAATTGAGGCAGCACTTAATGTGGCTGCCAAAGCTGCACTGTTATTACAGCTACCGATCGCATTACCACTCCCACTAACATTTGAATTAATTGTCGTCGTTTGACCGAGACAACAGATTTTATTACAAGAATTTGAATTTGTCGACGAAATAGATTGATGATGCTGATGATAATGCTGTATTCCTCCAGATCCAGTTAGTATAACATTATTCTCAGTCGCCGACGACGAAAATGGATTTCGTGGTAATGCACCAAACGTTGGCGATGTTGATCCGGTGGAACAAGTTCCTTTATTTTGTAAATTCGGTGAAATATCCAAATGATCAGACTTGTTAATTAAAGAAATAAGACAGAAAATGTATAGAACATTTTTGTTTTTGACATTATTTGTGCGTTTAATTTTTTTTTGTGTAAGTATGGAAATAAATTAAACGAAATAATAGAAATTGATGATATTTTTTTATGTCCTGCGTTCCATTTTAAGACAATTACTTCTTTAATTTCACACAATCTATTTATTTTGAGTTTTTAGTTTTAATTTAAAATTACTTAAAGCAGTTTTCTTTCTCCACAATTTATTTTTCCTCGTAATAATAAATCTTAATTTGAAAGATTGCAGTATTCAAAGCAGTTTTATCATAATAATAATTTCAACTTATTGAACGAAAAAGCAATAAATATGAATACATAATACCTACCGTACTTATAATGAAAAAAGTTTTTGTTGTAAAAAGTTATAAAAAGAAATAAATATGTAAAATGATGTAAATAAACATACTTGTGAACTTTACATATTTTCAAAAGTTTTAGAAAACTTATATTTTATCTTTTGTTAAAAGTCATAACGATGTGACATAACCATATCAAATAAAAATGTTAAAAATAATAAACATAAATCTGAAATTTATGCTTCATGCATAAATATCATTGTAGTTTTCACTTTTACGTAATTTATGTGTTCAACATATTAAATCATGCTGAGTATTATGGACTAAACTATTTGCATTTCTTATTCAGAAAATTTTATATTTCTTTCGTACAGTTAAATTAAAATCCCCAATAAAATATTTTTCCATTAGAAGTATTATAAATATCCTTATCTTACAGGATGATAATATTGTTTCATGAATCTTGTTTTCAAATTTGAAAAAAAAGAAGTGATTGAGACATAAATTGCATTTGTAAAAAAAAATAATTATACGATCCTACTCTAAAGTAAGAATATTTTTAGGATTTGAAAGGGAAATATATTTCAAATCATTATATTTTATTTATTTGTAATTTTTAATTTATTTTTATACAAAAAAATCTATATTTCCAAAACCTGATAAAAAGTTTCTCTCAAAAATTACCATTATTAAGAGTACAGCAAAGTTTACTAGTAACCACAAAATAAAGTTATAAATATAAATTAGAAAATTAGTTAGCCAAATAACTTTTGAATATGTCTAAAGTTTCACTTCTTATTTTCCACAGTTTTTTCAACTTTTGTTGTTAAATAATTAATCCACAACACAGTTTTCTTGAAAATTGCTGACATTTGATTTAAATTGAGAATTTTTTAAGCTTGGATTTTTTAAGACTTTGACTAAAAAATTTCTTTAAATAATACCCACTTCACTGGGTTGTGTAGTATATTTCCCATAAATCAATTAAATAAAGTTATTTCAAATCCGAAAATATAAAATGGTTAAGGAATTTAAATAAATTCTAAATTTATATTCAGTTCATTAATGTTAAAAATAATAAAGTTTAGAAAATGTACGTACTTAGATAATTTAAATTCAAATAATTATAATTAAAAAATGTATATGGTTTTATAATCTTAGTAAAAGACATAGTTATACATTCATTATTCATATACTTATTTAATGTAGAACTTTATATAAACTTACCTGAGGTTTTTGTGGTGCGGTTGATCCTTGATGACAAGCAACCATTGAATCCAGTGCATCTAAATGTGTTAAACTTTTTGATTTTAACTGAAATAATTTAAAGAAAAAGTTTTAAATTAATTATAGAAATAAATAAATTCTAATTTTAGATTTTATAATAAAATTATTTAGAAAATAAAATTTGTTAAGCAAAACATTATTAAGGAGCATAATAAAAGTTAACTTTGTTGTTTGTCAGTAGTAGTAACAAATATATACCTTTGCAAAAGAGTCGCTTATGGGTAAAACCAGACTTCTCTACTCATTGTCAGAAATCTCGTATTGAAGGAATGACAGCGAAACGAATGCGAAACGAATTTCTATACTTTCTTCAGTTTATTTTTTTTTTTCAATTTTCGTTATTATTATTTACTTAGATAATTAGTTTTAAAAATAAAATGATCAAAAGGCTGAATGAAACTGAAGACATTGGATTAATTTACATTATTGAAGTATTCAGTTTATCATTATATCGTTTACAACGAAATGTGTCCTTTAGTTTAACTTAAGCTTAAATTAAAAATATACAAAACCAATTGAATTAATTTCGTGAATTCTACGCACACATTAGGACGGCTTAATGTCTAAAAAAATTCTATCAATTGCAAATTGTTCAGACCCTGCGCAATTCGAGAACTTCTAACTCATTAACCCGGAATCAGAGAATTTCTTTTATGAAATTGAAGACGAATGCGCATGAAAGTGAACCTTGATAAGATCAAATCGGATGAGAAGTTTAGAACTTATAATCATTTTCGGTAGTTTGATGGAAAACAGGCTTAAAAACAAATATAATAGATGTATACATATAAATATTATTATATAGTTAAAATTTATATAACAACATTTATATAGTTCAAATTTATATAACGACAAATGTCTCTAAAATTAAAGAATTCTTTTGTAGAGATAATCTAATTCAAAAAACTATGTTAAAAAAAAATATATTTTCATGAAGTTTTTGCTTTAAGAAATTTTCAAGAAGTCAAACACATCACACATGCACTAAAGAGGTTTCTTTATGTCTCCTTAATTTTTTTTTCTGAATTAGGTTTTTTTTATTATTTGAATGACTAAAAAGTCAGAAGATTTATGTTTTAAGCCCAAAAAAAATAAAATAATTTATTCATAATTTTTAAGAAACTAACATAATTTTACATAAAATTTTGCTTTGATATGAACTCTCAAAAAAAAAAAAGGAAAACATTTTTTTTTTTTATAAATTTTAATAATTTCTTTATGAATCTCAATATAATTTGAATATTTTTTTTCCGTAGAGACAAATCTAGCACTTATGAAATTCTCCATTTTTAACAAAAAGAATATGAGATTTTGCAAAAAAAAAAAAAAAAATTATATTTTTAGAAAATTTAAAAAAAAAAATAGCTATAAGAAAATAGAAAGAAAAATTTTTATTTAACAATAAACATGTCATAATGACTGTCTAAGACTTGTTTGTTCATTTCGATTCGAAACAAAATGCTTTTTGGATATTTTTAGTCGTATTCTAGGGAAAAAACAAATAATTTTTTACTCTTAGTTAGAATCTTTTTTTATATTTAATGAGATCAATTCATTAGTTGGTACATACTTAGCTTGATTAAGTCAAAAACAGGAAAACATTTGAAATCTAATTGTGTCATGTAAAAAATTGCTTTAAACACAAAAAATATTTTGATATGTATATTTTTTGCCTTATATGTTAAATAGCATAATTCTAAATAAACAAAATGTGTATTTCACACTTTCGTCGCTACATGATTTGACTCAAAATTGTATAGATCTCAATGGAATTACCAAATAACTATTTTGTCTTCTCAAAAAACAAGATAATGTAAACATGTTTACATAATTTTTCGACCTTTTTAAATAATATAATAAATATTAAATAAAAAATTTGTTTTCATCTTTTATTCAAAATTTTTTCAACTTTATCCTTAGTTAAAAACAAAAAAAAAAAAAAAACAGGACAGCAAAGAAAGTTTTACGAGGGACAAAAATTTTGAAATTTGATCATATCAGAGATCATATCACCAACAAACTACGGTCAGCATAACTACCATCGAATTTATATGAAAATAAAAATTTAGAACATCCTGAGATTCAATTTTACAGTAAAGACTCAAATTTAGAACGTTATTTGCTAAAATTTACTGTCGTCAAAGTGATAATTAATTTCAAATTTTATTACATATGAATCAATAGACAAAGATCAAATCTAACCTAATTCATCAAACCTAATTTTTCTACTCAAAAAAAATTTATTTCATAAAAATAAAAAAATACACTATACATATAATAGGACTCAGTATTCAGAATTTAGTGCTAGAATGTCATATCTAAAAAAAAATATATGTATTAAACTAAAAAAAAAAAGAAATCTTAGAGTTAATTTTTTTCAACGATTATGTAGTCGCATAAAATATTTTATTATCTTGTAGATTTTTAAAAATGAATAAAGAAAAATTTTAAAAGTGAAAATATAAAAAAGAAATTTTTCTTCTGTTTTTTTTCATTCAAACTTATAAAAACTTATAAAAAGGAAAAATTCATATATTTATTTACAATTTTTTTTCTTGTTGTTTTACTTTTCTTGTTCACGCGCCATTAGGTGATGCTGAAGTGTGAAATGGCGACAACATTTGATTCCATTTATTAAACAATAATGCACTTAAAGTGCAAAAGAAATAAAACAAAGAAGAAAATGTGAAAAACCCTTAAGAGTAATTGCTTTATACTTTTTCATTGTAAATATGCTATGTTACAAAATCCGTTCTTGTGCTTTTTTCTATTTTATTCTTTTTTGAGGGATGATATTAGCAACAGCATAAATATTTTCTATTATAAATTTTGATAATTATATAGTTATGTTGTTTGTCTGGAAATTTGAAATGTATAACTTAAAATTAAAAAGAAAAGAAAGAAAAGCGTTAGAGTTCTTTTTTAAAGATAAAGTCACTCGAATTAAAAATAAAAAAATGGAAAAAATTTAGAAAATCATTATATGGTGAGCAAGAAAAAGGTATGAAATAAATCATGTTGTTTAGTATATTTGGTCTTTTATACTAACATTGTTATTCAAATACAATCAGATTATCGAACTAACAAGTATATTGCATTTAGTTTTTTAAATAATTTTTTATTAATAAAATATTCGTCCAAATTAGAAATACAATTTTATTGCGTATTTAAGATATGATTAAAAGAAAAAAAAATAAAAGTTTTATTAAGGAGTAAACATATTACTGACTTCTTATGTTGCATAATTTTCTTATGTTGCATATTCTTAAAACTTTCCAAATTTTGAACATAAAAAAGTTCAAGCTCGATAAAAACACTTTTAAGTTTATTAAAAAAACATCTGCTGATTAAGAAAATATTGTATTTAATTTTTATTTTCTATAAATCCATAATATGTTTGAGTAAAATAAATTATTATGCGAAAATTGCATTCAAATATTATTATAAGGACATAAAAATTAATATAATAAGGATACTATGTATATACTATACATACTTAAAAATAAATTGATAAAAATTTACAAAATATATAGAATTTTCATATAATCCAGATAGAGATATAAATTTAAATAATATTTCTTATTTATATATTTTTCTTTTATGAGATAAAATCATTTTTGTGTGACAAGATTTTCCATAAAGGGAATCCGTGCTAATATATACATATGTATATATATATATAATAGGTGGTTATTATGTTTATCAAATCCAAACATTATTTTTATTAGATACTCTAAAAAATTAAATAGAAAAAATATTTTTATTTTTATTCAACAAATTTTTATTACTTTAATATTATTTTATTGAAATTTTTAAAGTCTTGAACTATAATATACATTTTTGCCATTTGGCATTTAATGTTAAATAAAAAAATTTAATGTATAAAATCATAAATTTAGAGAGAAAGTAAGATCGACAACATAAAGTAAAAAATGTAAAAATTTGAATGTGATCCTGAACTAATCATATAAATATAGGAAACTAATTACTGTGGAGTACTTTTTGAATAGTTCAAATAAAATTGAAAACAGATTAAAATTTTTGAACTTAGTTTTATAAAGCGAAATCTTATAGGTCTTTCCACTCTCAATGAAAGTTTTTGGATGAAAATTTGAAATTTTAAAATGGAGAGAAAACAAATTAAAGAAGGTATTTTTTATCTATATATATATTGACGACAAACTGCTACGCAATAAATGGTAACATCTTGTCTGATTATAAGTTTTAAATTAAGATTTTCTTGTTGAATTTTTTATTTTTTTTTTCTTACAGTAAAATTTTTGTTATAAATACATTTTATAATTTTGAATTTTCTGTTTCTTTTTTTTATCAAAAAAGTAACAAAAAAATCTTTTATTATTTTTAATTTACAAATTTAATTAAAATTATTTAATTCAGCATGACAAATTTTGGATTAAAGATATTTTCATGTTTTTTTTTTGGAATTTTTCTTTATATAGGTAGCTCCAATTTATATATGTTTTTATTTTTTATATTAATCTTGTTTGCTTATTAAAAATAATTTTTTTTTAAATTTCCTAAGGGCTTTTAATAAAAAATTTATATCAGGCAATTTGTCGTAAAAAAAAAATAAGAAAATTAATTTTATTGAGAAAAATAAAATAATTGGTGAGGTAAAATAATTAAATACTAATTAAAAAAAAAAAAAACCGGAATAAGAAGATTATTCCTACAGGTTTAATATAAATGATTAATTGAATATTTGGACGAGTGCGGTTTAATATGTTTTTACTTTATTTCAGGGTTTTTTGTCATGTGTTATAAAGCTTAACTAAAAGTATTCTCTCTGCGCGAAGACTACGAGTTATATTCAAAATCATAGCTATGCTTTGCTAATTTCACTAAAATATTCAAACTTTATAAGTACTTGAAAAAAACAGAAGAGAATCTGAATCTTTATCTATAGAATCTAAAACACAACTAAAGAACATAATACGACAGTATTAGCACAAAATTCTAAAACTATGCAATCGAGAAAAATCTAAATGAAGCACCCTAGAAAAGTTCTTGAAATCTGATCATGTAAAAATTTATACCAAAAGTTTAATATTTCTTTTAAATTTTAGATTGAATTTTTTATAAAACCAACTATGAAAATTCTTGTCATTTAAATTTATGATGACATATTTTACTTGTTGTATGTATGTACAATTATTGTAAGGGAGAGGGCTGGTTTATGGGTCGGGTTTTGTTTTTGACCTATAATTCATAAATTAGCAAAATAAAGTATGTAGTGTTATACATTGTTGGAAAAGTTATGTTCTTACGCAACTTTACTCCGAAGAAAGTATAGTGTTTAAAAAAACTCGAAAAATTTTATGACCATTTTTGTGAGTACGTGAAAAAATTTCGAAAAAAAAAAGTGGCTGGGTTGTGGGTCACCTAGAAAAACCTGATTAGAATGGAAAAAATTGAAGTAAAACCTCGATAAATATCAAAAATATTAATTTTTTTAAATTTTAGAAGCCGTAAATGGCAAAAATATTTCTCAAAAAGTGACAGCATCGTATTTATTCGTAGAGTGACAGTTTTCAATAATCATCATCAATTGAAAAAATTTGTTTTTTTGGGGTTCAGTTGTCATTTTCGGTAAAAATATGACTAACAATAAAAAAAACATGCATTAAAATACTGGTCAAATCATAAAAAACACTTTATACTGGCAAAACTAACGATATTTGACACTTAAAAATGATGACCCACAACCCAGCCAATCGCTGATCCACAACCTAACCATGACGCCATTTTTAAAGACGACGAAAAAAAAATTTTCCACTCGTATATCATCACAATGCTATACCAATTCGAAAAAATAAGATTTAAACTAAATGTTAATGCATTCAAATCACCTTTTAATATTCATTTACTAAACAAAATGGCACTTTGAAAAAATCTTAAAATCACTTTTTTTTATCGATTTTCACACATGGTGTATGCAGCTTGTATAAGCAATACGTTCATTCACTTCGGTGTTCGCTTAAAAACTCGTCAAAACAAAAATTTAACAGTAGTTAGATTCGCCACTTTTACTTTGCATGACAGAAAAAATTACCTGACCCCCAACACAGCCCGACCCACAACCCAGCCCTCTCCCCTACATAATAATAAATTTGAAAATAAAAAGCGAAGAAAAATTTAATAAAATATAACATTAAACTTTTACTAATGTATAAAATTATTGCACTGTGAATATAATCGACATAATAATGCAAATAATATCTAAATACAATAATGTAGGTAGGTACATATAAATATTATTCCTTTTTTCATAGAATTTATATATTATTTTAATAAAAATTCGACATTATTCAAATTCAATTCCCATAACAATTTTTATTTTTATATATTATTTCGAAAAGGAAGATTGATAGGTGGTATTATATGTACGTCGTCATCGTACATACATCTTATTTGATTCCTACACATACATCATAACAATAATAATACCAATAATAATAAAAACCAAAAGCTATAAAAAACATGAAACTATCAAAAAATAATAATAAACGTGTTGTCCTATTGGGACTTTTAAAAGCAATTGTTAAGTTCTATGTATATTACGACGTTTGAAGATAACCTGTTAAAAATAAGTGCTTAGGAAATATCTCATAATATGTATAATTTCCTTATTTTATATTGAACTTATTTATTAAGAAGGCAAAAACAAAATGCTGTATGTATTTGTATTTTTTTTAGAAATTTTGATTAATTTTTTTTTCTGAAAAATCAAAATTATGCAATAATGGGGTTTGTGCTATAACCCTCACAAGTGCTCTCTTATTTACTTATTAACTCTGGTTTTCCGACTTATAATACAAAATATATTTATTATCTATATGCTTATATTATATTTGGTTTGTTCGGTAAAACATCTATTTAAAAAAAAAAAAAGTATCATAAAGAAATCTTTAAATTGTTCTCCTGAAAATAGTAGTTAAAATTTTACAATTACAATTATTTTCCGCGATTATGTGAAAATCATATGCACGATTTTATTTTGGTCATGTTTTTAGTAGCCTTTTGACCAAAAATATTGAATTAGTCATTGCTGACAAAAATCCTTGGCAACGCTCCACTGCTAGCTTGAACCTTTCCTTCTGAAGTTTGAGCCTTTCCAAAAATATTATTTAAAACATATAAAATATTTTTTTTAGCAAAGTCTTCTGACATCAAATTTTTATGTCATAAATCATTTTGTTTCACTTCCTTTAAGGACTGACACTGAAGCATATCAAAATAGCATAACAAAAATTATGTATTATTTTTGTGATTTTCTTAATTTTACTGTAAGTTTATTTAATATTTGAAAAGTTGAATAAAAGTTTATAAGAAAAATTTAACCCAAACGACCTTTAATTGCAGCATTATTATTATAAAACTCTTTTTTATTATTATTTTTAAGATCTATATAAATATATTTATATTAAACTATCCTTGAACTAAATATTCATTTTAATAACAACCCCTCTTCAATATTGTACTAGAAAAATAATAATAATGGCAAAATTTGTTTTTCAGGAAAAAAAAAATAAGGAAAATTCTTTTAATATTTCTACTTATTTTTCTTTTTTTTTCATGATTAATGATCTAAAAATCATTTTTTATGGTTGTTTCACCAAAAATTTGAATCCTTTACTAATAAAAAGAAATATCATAAAAAATATATATATATTGTGTCTTCAAAAAAAAAAACCAAAAAAGAAAATACTCATAAATGAAAATTACTCAATAAAAAAAATTTTTTTATTTTTTTTTTTTATTTTTTATTAGTCCTGGAATATCTATATAAGAGCTTTTTTTTACACAATATGAACAATGAACATAATTATATTAAATAAAAGAACATTCTCACTGGAAGAATAAAGATGATAAAAAATATGTATTCGAAAAGCATAAAAAACAAAAAAAAAAATGAAAATTCAATTTAATTTTATGATAGTCAGAGAAATTTTTCTGTTTTTTTTTTTTTTAGAACACTTGTTGAGAGATAACAACAATTTTTTTTTCTAAGACACCAAAAAATTTTTTTTTCAATATTAAAAAAAAATTTTTTTTTCAACATTACAGCTTTATTTTATTTTTGGAAACAATTTTATTACTTTTATCCTCAAGATAATTTCAAAAAAAAAGGTCCATTCCGTCGTCGTTAAAGTTCATTACGAAAATGATTTTTACTGTATCTTTTATTATTTAGACTAGAGACTATCTAAATATGTCGAACGTAATAAAATTAATTGACCGAATTATGTATTTTTGTAAATTAAAAAAAAAAAAAAAAAACAAATTTATCTACAATTTTCTTCTATATGTCATAGTTTAAAATTTGACTAAGATAGAAAACTGCCAATACCATTTTTAGTCATATTGAAATACAAAAGTTTAAACGAATCCTTGGAAACAAAAGCTCCTCTAATCGACATTTATCTATATCCAACTCATAAGAATATTTTAAAAATTAAAAAGAAAATGTATTTAATAGACATTCTTGGCTGGTCGAAAGCCTTTAACTCCCAAAGCCGAAATCATAGAATATACATTATTATTGAACAAGACTATATGGTAAATAATATTTTCCATCAAACAGACAAAAATAAAAATGCAGAAAAAAATTTAATTTTTTCAGGATATTAAATTTTTGTGATCGAATTCAAGAATATTAAGACTTCAATATATAAATAATAATTTATTAAATTCAAATTTAATAATAAATTTACTACTAACATTATTTTGCTTTTAATCAGAATTTCTTCAATTTTTATAAGAAAAATTTTTTATTTTTAAAATAAATATATTACTACATATAATTTTCATATAACTTGCACTTCAATAAAATGACAAGTGAAAATAATTTTCTATTGTAATTTCGAATGAAAATGAAAAAGAGGAAATAAATTGAACAGAAACTAAAAAGAAAAACAAGGAATAAATTTGTTCACTTTATAATCCTTTTTCTTCATTATTTTCAACTGCGAAAAAATAAATTTCATTTTCATGTACTGGAAAGGATATTATGAAATGAATATCCGGTGTATGCTAATTTTTTGTTCACATATAAAATTCAGATCCAAAATTATTTTCTTGTACTAATATTATATTTTCCGCTGTGGTTTTCATTTTTCTTAATGAAAATAAAAATAATATTTCAACATAAAATTATAAGAATGTGAAAAATTAAAAAAATCTAATTGCACCCAATCTATACAATAGTTTCTCAATTAAAAGAATGGTAATTTATATAGTATAACAAATCACAAAAACTGATTTAATAGCGTAAGACACAGATTTAGTTCTTCCGATATGTGGAGGAAAGTAGTAACTGAACTTGTTTGAAGGCTACAATGAAATTGTAGGCATACAAGCCGACATCCTAATGTTGGTTATAAATAGAAATGAGTCAAAACTGGAATGAGTTATTTAATCTGTTGAGACTAGCCCTAAAATTGATTTAATTACTGGTTCCTTACGAAACAGGAATAACAATTATGATTTCTTCCGACACAATTTTAAAATAGTTCACGGAGAGAAATCCAATCAGATATTATGATTATGACGATTGTACATATGCGTAAAGCAGTCAGAGAACTCAGCTCTTAATAACTAATCATAAACCGTAAATATTAATCATAAACAATGACTAAGGGTAAAAACAATCACTATGACTGCAAAATCATAAATCCTGCAACCCAATAATATCGATTTCATTTCTTACGTCTTAAAAGCGAGTAATGGCTGCTATTTTACATAAGAAAATAAAATTTAAGTTTTTTTTATTAATTTTTTTTATTTAATTTTTTTTTATTTAATTTTCATTTATTTATTTTTTTTTATTTTATTTTAATATTTTTTTAATTTATTAAATTTTATTTATTATATTTTTATTAAATTTACAATTTTATTTCTTATGTCTTCTTCCGGATTCGAACCTGGGTCTTTAGCATTGCAATCCGCCAACACTACCACTCAGCTACGGTATTGAAATTTAAAATGTACATAAAATAGAAAATATAAATTTGGTATACACAGTTTCTGTGTGGTGTGTTGGCTATTTGTAATGTTAAGGACGCAGGTTCGAATCCCGAAGAAAGCAAAAAAATTTTGGTTTTTTATTTTTTTTTAGCGACATTACAGAAAATTTCAACTATGTACTATTATTTTAGTAATTAAAGTAAATAATCTGAATTTTAATCACCGAAAATAAAATAAACAGTGAAAAAAAAATGTTTTTGTATTAATCATAACTTATGACTAGCATGATTAAGCATCATAACTTATGATTTCAGGTAAATCATAAGATAATCACGATGTATAACGTAGTAATTATATGCAAAGATTATTCATCTTGCGCGAAGATTTTTAATCATAGGGATATTTTTTCGTTATGATTAGGAGTCTATGACTGATATAATCATATTGAATGAAAAGGCATTTCTCTGCGTGTTCTTTGTGTTTATATCAAAAATCAATATTTTGCTGATGTACCAGTTTTGTACAAAGTGTACGATAATTTTGGTTATATTTTTCTTTTTCTTATTAATCTTTGTAAAAAATTTGTTTTCCTCAGTGAAAACTAACAACTACACGTAATGACCATATTAATTAAGTGAAAAACCACAATAAAACGCTTCAAATATTTTGAAAAGGGTGTTTTTATTAATTTTTCAGAATATAAAGAACACTCAAGAAATGGGGAGTACAAGTACATAAATATAATTTTACAAGTTTTTAATAGAAATTGAAATGTTGATTTTTAATTTTCTATAAAAACCAATTACCCTAGATTCTTCCAAATTGAAAAAAAAAGAAGGATTTTCTTCTGAACTGAAGCTTGCTTAAATTTAGTTTTGTTAAGTGAAAATCATTATCTCTTAAGGGTTCGCAATTGCCTCTGTTCATCACATATTTGAGAAGGTATGAAAATTTCCTGAGATGAAAAAGAGTAAACTTTTTGTATTATCTACAAGTTTTCAAGAAGTCATATATTTGTTTAAAAAATGTTAAATTTTTCAATAGAATCACGATTGATACTGTAGGTTTTCCATTTTCTAAATAAATACACGATTTGTTCTTGAAAAAGATTATAATTGTTTATAACATTGATGCTTTAGGGGCTTCTTCCTTTATTATAATTTTTTCTCATGTTAAATTACTTATATTTTTTCGATAGAGGGCTTGAAGACCATAAAAAAAAACATTTAAAATTGAACTTTCAAAATAACACACAACTTTATTTTTGCTCTAGAAACTTCTGTTAAAAAATTTTAAAAAAATTCTGTATAATTCCCATTCCCATTAAAATTATTAATATTTCATGGATTCATAAAAGTAACGCATATTTGAGTAATGAAAAATATCCTTCAGATTGTTTCTTTTTTTTTCTTCTTTCCGCGTGCAATGGAAAATTATTTTTCCTAACCAGAAAAAAAATGAAAATAAAGGAAAACGTTATAAATAATATTAAAAATAAAAAAATAAAGAAGACCTCAACATGTAAATCTTTAAGAGTGAAAACAAGCATAGAAAAAAGAAACGAATTCCTTGAGACATTAAAAGAATTTTTTATTTTGTGGTAGAGAAATTTTAATAAAACACATTTTCTTCTTTTTTTTGTCAATAAAAAAAACACTGAAATTTGCAAAAACTTTTTGGTATTTAAAGTAAGTTTAAGGTTTGAGTTAAGAAAATTATTAATAATTTGGTGAGTCTACATGTTTTTGGGAAATATTTTTTTTTATTTTTTTTTATTTTAAGAATTAATGGTCACGAATAATGTTTACATATTCACGACTATAAATTTTTACAATTTTCATACATATTTTAATTACTTGAGTTTTTGAAATAAAAACTTTTTAAACTTCAATGAATGGAGAAAATAAGGCGCTTGAACGCACGACACTGTTGAGGAATGAATTAGGAAAATCGGTTCATTCCAGTCTGAAGTCAAATGAGTTTGAGTTGATTTATGAATTATGTAAAAATCATAATTATGTAACATTCCATGTCGTTTCAATAATACAGTGAAACCTGTCTAAGACGGAAACTGTATAAGACGGAAACCTGTACAAGACGGAACTTTTTTTTTTTTGATTTTTGATTTTTCCTTTCAAATCAACCCGTGTAAGACGAAAAATTGTCTAAGACGGAACTATTTTCCGGTCCGTTGCGGTTCCGTCTTAGGCAGGTTTCACTGTAATTAAAAACCAAAAAAAAACTAGAATCGCATAAGGTAATTTTTTCATATAATTCATTATGAATGTAAATTTTTAAATTTGAAAAGAAAATTCATATAAATAAAATTTTTTTAAATTTTACATTGTTGATATTAATCATTAGGTACTATTTCATAGGTTTTGGAAAAAAGTCATGTCTAAAATATTAAGCTCCTTCAGAAATAAATTTAATTTGGAATTCTTTAAATGTATCTTAAAGTATTTTTTTTTTTAAACTATATCACTCAAGGATCTAAAAAAATTAAAATAATATAATAATTGTATCCCTAATGATTTCTTATTTCTAGATTTTCTATTATAAATTTATAGATTATCTATTCTAATTTACCGTGACGTTATTTTTTCTATTAAATAAATCTATACATATTTGAAATTTTATTTTCATTTTATTAATTATTAAAGCTTTTATCATGCTAGTAATTTTCTAAGATTTTCCAAGATTATTTTATGGTCCTCATAAAAATCCGGTTATAAGGAAAAGTAGTGATAAAAATAATTAAAAGTGCAATTAAATTACATTTGGAGGGAGTAAATTTTTCTGTTTCTTTTTTAACATCCAACACATATAATGATAATCTGGGATTTTCTTACACAATTTTATCTTAACAATTTCTTAAACTTTTAACGTATATAATATATTTTGCTTTAAGAGACTAGGAATATTAAGATTATCGTGTGTATGTATTTGAAAAATATAAATAAAAAATACTTATAAAAAAATAGGCACCACAGCATTATATTGTTCCTACATATATAATCATTGTATTCAACATGATAAGAGCATTATAATATTCTTATCAAAGGATTTACATTATAATAATGCTTGGAAAATCTTTAAAAAAAAGGTAGTAAAATAAAAATGTACTTCACTTATTCAAAGATATATTTTTTTTTTTTTTTTTGTTTTCTTTTAATAAGAAAAATATCCAAAAAAATGTTTTGTTGACATTTCGAGAATAAGAATTATAAAAAACTTTAAGATTAAAGTTTATAAATTTACTTATTTAACAAATACAGTAGTAAAGTAAATTTATAGTTAACCGACTCATAAATGTTTAAAAAAAAAATTATATTAATTTTAATTTAAACAACAATATGTAATTGAAAGAGTGTTTTACAATAAATTTAATTTTTTCGCATAAAAAGATTTGCAAAAAGAATCAATCAAAATAAATATTCTTTAATAATCTAAAATTCAAAAATTTTGAGTCTTCAAAAGATAAGACTTTGCCAATTATTTTCAGCTTATTCCTAAATAAGGTCAGAATAAAAAAAAACAATTGTACGAAAAACTTTTTTGGCAGAAAAAAGGATAAAATAATTGACGAGTTACAAAAAAAATTAAATATGAAAAAATTCATTATATATCTTCGAAATGGGTGTGAAATGCAATGATTCTTTCCGCTTCAAATATTAAATTTCGCTTGTTTTAATTTACACACTTTTATTTAACTTTAGTTGATGTTTTGTTTTATTTATACTGTATAATGTCTGTACTTTTTTAATGTTTGGTCGATAATGTTGAAAAAAGCTTTTTCTGTTTCTAAGAGGCATTTGAATTATTATATTATCAACTAATAAAAAGTTTATAGGTATTTTTCTTTAATAATAATTGATTAAATTAAAAATACATTAACATTGTCGCCTAATAGTATCTTATATATATAATATATAGCAGCACTTAAAAAGTAAACAACTAAAGATATTATTATTAATGAAAGAAATTTCACTAAAAAAAACATTTATGAAAATAAAAATTTTATGAAAATAATACAAATATGGAAAACAATTTTACCCAAAATAATTTCTTTTTAGTGTCCGACAATGTGTTTGGAAGAGTGTTAACCGTATGAGTCAACTTTTTTGTTTTCTATTTTATTCCCAGCTTTCACAATTTATTTGCTTTTAATAAAGCACAATATTTTTATAGTCTTTTTATTTTTATTAATATATTTCCTTTTGTTCTTTAGCTTGATACTTATTTGGTACATTCAAAAAACAGATAGCTGCGGCAGCTTTATTTTCTGTATATTTATGTATAGCAAGGAAAAATAGCTAATTAGTTTTACTTTTTAATATATCTGTTCATCTGTTCATATTTTTTTTTTTTGCTCTAAAAAAGTATTAAAATTATAATAGCAAATATTGTTACAATTCATTTGCTATATATTTTTGGACGATGTTTTATGTATTAATAAAAACAAGTTTTTGAGCACATACATACTTCCAGAAAATATTGTAGTTTTAGTTATAACTTTATGGCTGGATCTTTAACATAATATTCCAACGAGTTTTTTTTTCAATCTACATAAGCAAAATATAGAATTTAGTTTTCTTAGCCCGTTTTCAACCAAAAATTACAAAAAATCGGGTTATATATTTTGTCTGTCCATCCGCCTCGCACTAAAATGATTATAACTATGAAACTACATTGGGGCTTACATTTCCCAATGTCCAATTAAGTTGTATTTAACTTTATTTGCAAAATTTTGTGAGCTGTCTTTTTTCTAATCAAATACTTAAATTTTCAAATTGAAACGAAACTATTATAAATAGACCAGAAAGCCAAAACTAGAATGACAAAATTATTAAATTCATAAGAAAACAGAGTAGATATATCGCTGATCGAATCAGCTGGATTCTAACTAAACACTCTATTCAATATATTCTATTTTAATTTACAAATTGATGTTTTTTTTTTGTTTTTATGTCAATTAAAATCAACGTTTCTGTTGCTTCTCCCTTCAGGCAAACAGCAAAAAAAATAAACATTGGCAAAAAATAAATATACCTAGTATAGAAAGTTAATATGCAAATAGATAATTTTCAGTTTCAAATTGTGTCATGCTACCTACATATACACATTCTGAAATTATTCACACATAAAGGAATATTTTTTGATATCAATTAATTTGTCTGCCATTTCTTGACGATATGTCATCGTAATTCTCGTGAAATATTTTCAATCAGCTTTATGTTTGTACAAGTTAAAAAAAAAACCAAATTGTAAAAGAGACACTCATTTTTATTTATTGCATTCTTGTAACTCGAAATCTTAATAAAAAAATTTTAAATATTCAATAAATGACATCAGATATTATCATGAGAGCATATAATATAATTAACAAACATCTGACTAAAAAGACCATTAAATGTAAGTCGATTTTATATAGCACACTTATTACGCTCCATTTTTCTTCTAATTTAATTTAAGTAAGTCCAGTTTTACTATTACAGATTAATTTTTTTTTGCGACAAAATGAATTCATTTACTTTTTCTTTTTAATGAAAAAAAAAAAATATTCACAGATAAAGGAATATTTTTTGTTATCAATTAATTGGTCAACTATACAATCAAAGAAACTTTAAGTAATTTTGATATCTGTAAAAACTTTTAACTTGGTAATAAAATTAAAGAACATGTTACCATATTATTTAAGAGAACTGTGTCATACTGCAGATTTTAGGCGGAAATTATTAAAGTTTGGAATAAAAAGTTTTTAAAAATCTAATAAAATTATAATTTTTATATCCATAGATAAATATTGTTTTTTTTTTGTACAAAATATTTCATTTCGCCATCATAAATCTGGGATTTATGTTCTTTTATCAAAAGTATTAGCTCTTTTCAAATTTAATGACATTTAATCAATCAAAATTAAAATGCATTTCTATTTTGTTTATTCACAGTAGGAAAACAAAAAATCTAGGGTACATCACCATGTCAATGAATTTTAGGTGAAAAAAAGGCTGTTCAATGAAATATTTTTTTTTATCTCGTCAAAAAAGTTATTATAAAATTATTCTGATACGTCCAATTTTAACATACACACTTAATATTTTTCTTTTTTAAAACGTTTCTTAAAAAAAATGTAGGGGAAAGTGGCCTAAAACGGCATAGGCGGGTAAAACGGATTTTCGCTGGTGTGACGTTCCTAAGCAATTAATCATCTCTTTGGACATCATATCAAATCCTCTCAGTCTATTCTTGATTTTTGACCTGTAAAGCTCGGTGCAAGCACGGAACAAAAAAAATAGAAAAAAAAAAAGTAAGTTTTTGTTTTTTTTTTTGGGTGTTTTTGTTTTTTCTGATAGAACTACAGTAGTATTCGTTCTATTTTTTCTTAGGTATATTATAGTCTGGGTATGTATTAGCTTTAATACGAACACGTTCGTACGTGTTTATTAAACCTAAAAAAAAAATACGATGAAACAAACAAAACAAGTGAAAAAAGGCAAAACGGACTACGTAGTTGGGAAAAATGGAATACTACTATACCCATATGATTTAACACTTTGAGCCCCACGTCGTACGAAATAGTACGACAGATCACTGTTTTAGCTATAGCTGAATCACGTGAACTTTTTCCGGGGCTTGAATGCTTAAAAAGCATACTTTGGTTGTATTTTGTTTATATATATATATATATATATATATATATATATATATATATATATATATATATATATATATATATATATTTTTGTTCAAGCTTTAGAAAAGCATCATTTATTTTGTTCTTTTATATATTTTTATATATTTTATAAAATAAAAATAAAAATAAAAAATAAAAAAAAAAATGTTTTCGATATTTTGTCCTTCATTTCTAGCAAAAAATGTCGTAGTCCTTTTTGCCCGATCGTGTTGTCCGTTTTACCCGACCATTTTTTTTTTTCCAAAAAGTGAGACTTTACGTAGAAAAATCATTCCAGAGTAACAGCTGGATTTGATCCATTTTCTAGTTCTACAGATTGTAGACAAAAGATTTCTTTATCGAAAAATGTTCTTATGTCTTTGATTTGGCTTTATTTGAAAATTTTTCCAGATGAAAAACTTTGGGTATGCCGTTTTAGGCTACTTTCCCCTATGTGAATTAGTTATCCTATGATTTTCCTAATATTTTCTAGGACATTTGATCTTTAATCTTAACAAAATGTATATAATTTCTAAACTTTTATATTTTTAAATAATTTTCCAACGTTTAGTTTAACATTAAGAATTCTTTTCTTTAAATATTTAATTTCTTGAAAAATGGTTAGGGTATAAAGAAAATTTTTTTTAACTATTTTTTTAATTTTTTTATTAGGAGATTTCTGTAAAAAGGCAAAAATCCAATAAAAAGAGTAGGTAGATCAACCCATGCAGATAATAGGTTTTAGGCGTTCCCACAAATCTGTCAAAATAAAAAAACAAAAAAAATCATCTTAATGTTGCGTTTACATCACAATTCTAGTGAGTGAGCTGAAATAATAGAATGCGACTGAGGAAGCCGACAGCTTCTAATAAATCTGAAAAACTTTAATTTCGTAAGAAAAAGAATTTATAATTGAATAGTAATTAGTATAAACTATTTTATTGTATTATTTGAACATATTATTTTATAATAATTTATACATTTTTTTTTAAATTCATAATAGTTGTTTATTTAAGATATTTCTATATAAATATTAAAAGCAATCAAGATGTAAAAAAAAAAAAAAAAATGCAATTTCCAATTAAAAATACAAAAATATTAATAAAAAATAATAATTATAAAGATAATAATAATTATAATAAGACGAATTTAAACCCCAGCCTATAATAAAAAAAACTATAAAACAAAAACCCGAGTCATTAGTGCTCTAGCTTTAAGTTTATATACACATAATTTTATTGTAATAAACTAAATATAATAATAATAATAATATTATTCATTATATATTTGATTACATGAGAAAATTGCTATTAAAATTAATGTGCATATGTTTGTCATTTATGCAAAAGGGAGGGGCAGAAGGAAGGGGCAGAAGGAAGTAGCAGAAGAGAGAGCACAAGGAAGGGGTAGAAGGGACGAGCAGAAGGAGTTTTCTTAAGCGGAGCACGACGGGTCAGATAGTTTGCAAATACAATTGAATGATTATGTGCCGAAAAATTTTACTAAATTATTAAATTTGTTTCGCAAAGATATTTGTTTTTTGCTTTTTGAGGCGATATAATGAAATCTAATCTTTAAATATTTCTGTAATATTAATTTTATTAAAAAAATAAAGTGCTCGTGATTTTCCAGTTCTACAAATATTTTACGATCCCTAAGCTCATTTTGTACTGCGATGGTTATTTTTGTTGCTGTCCTTTCATTTAGAATAAGTGTTTCATTTCTGTTATTTTGGAATGTTGCATAACGAATTTGTTTTTCAGCTAGAGTACATAACGAAACAACGTCTGCGCTAGGTACAGAAAGTCCACCTTTGTTTTTATAAAGTAAAAACGATACATTCAAACTATTTGATGGTTTCTTTAAAGCACTAATGCAGTCATCGCATAGTAATTTTTTTCCAAGTTGAAATACTACAAAGCCTGCGATATATTCAACAACATTTGAACAAAACTCTGAAATTTCAATATGATCCAAAATATTGCTTAAGTTTGGAAGAAACTCGTTGTTATTATCGGTGATTTCTGTAATAATTTCTATTGTGCTGCTTTGGTTGTCAACTAAGCGAATTCGTTCTGTTGTTGAATTAATAGCAGACATGGGGCTCAAAATTTGCAGCTCTTCTAAAGGCAAACAATTACCTAATCCAGATTCTGATATTTGAGTGTGTACTAAAAGTCGCTTGTAAGCAGCTGTGAATTGCCTAACAGTTGGGTTATTATTCGCACCTAATCTTGACCGAACGGTTCCAAAGAATAGCTCTAAATGGTCCTGATTCAGCTTGTAATACGGAATAAACTTTAACAACTTTGTTTTAATATACGTTTCAAATAAAAAGTTTACTGTTTTAAGGCATAAAATCATTCCCAAAAATCCTGTCTTTCGCGCTGAGATAATAACTGGTAGAAAATTGTCTTCCTTTGATGTTGGGCCCTTTATTTTCAATGAAGCTAGATAATTAATAAATAAAGGTATTTTCTCATTAAATAAATGTATATTTGCTTCACACAGCGGCTGTTTCATACCCCTTTGGCTCATATTTCTTGAATTAAGCAAGTCGAAAATTTCATTAATTGTTCTGATAAATTTGATTGTTGCTTCGCATCCTAAAAATTGTGGCAGTTTCAATTGAGTCGCACAAAACTGTAAAGCATCTGCTGCGGAATCGCTCAGTAACTGTGTGGCTAAGCGTACATTCATTTTTTTGTTTTGGAAATAAACATGTACTTTACGCAGCTTATTGGCCAAATGTAGTTTCTCATTGTCTTGAAGGGCTAAAAGATTTTCTAAATAATGAAAAGAAACTTGATCTCCGTTGTCATCCAAAAGTGGTCCCTTTTCAGCAAAAGTATTGCGAATTAATTTTAACATATGGCAAGGATCTGGTAAAATTATTAATTTATTTAGATGTAAACTATAATCAACTGCAAATATTGGTGATAATTCTTCAACAGCAGCGTTGGAATATTTATGTACATGGGTGCAACATCCAAGTAATTTCCCGACTACAAAATTAGTTGGACATCCATCAAATGTAACGCCAATTACTTTCACATTTATGGCAAATAAATTTTGTAAACACATAGTTACTAGGTTCTGCTTTTGCTCTGCTTTCAAAGATGCTATGGGGAAATATCCCAATGGAATTTTCCAACGTTTGTTAATGCCAACAGCCATAAAAACTAGAATTTGTGTAGCAGTCGTTTCAGTCTCGCAGTTGTCACCTAAATCGACAAAACCAACAGATTTTCGTCCCGTCCACTCAATTTGTTCTCTTACATGGATTTCATCGAAGACCAGGTTACAAAATACTAGTTCGTTACGTTTTTCAAATTGTTTTACGAGTAACTCTAACGTATCGAACGACTCTTTTGTGAAACCAGCATTCGCATCCACACTTTTATACCATTCAGCCAAAGTTCTGGCATTTGGAAGTAGGAAGTTGAATTCTTTCCTTACGTATTCATACGCTTTGGGGGAATAAAAATTTAAATTCATCGCAAAGCGACGAATTTCTAGAGAATACGTTTTTGGAATTGACTTCCCTTGTTTTTTTAACCGTTGTCTTTTCATTATCTCATTGATGGGCTCTGACATTGCAATTAAGCTCAGATAATTTTCCTCGTCCACCATATTTTTTTTTTTAAATCTTCCAGGCACTCTTCTATTTTTTTGATTCTATTGTTACGCCTGTAAACTTTTTGTCTTAAGGATTTTCTTTCACGTGTTGTTCTGGAATATGCTGTTTTCAGACATTTTATTTTCTCATCACGACGCTTAAGTTTACTGGGTGTTGATAAAATATCTGATTTTGAAGATAAAGATGATCGTAATGATTTTTTCAACGTAATTTTTTTAGGGACCTATAAAGTAAAATATATACAGTTAACATACTACAATTGAAAATTTTCGTTTCATATTTTAAATTTTATAAACCTTTTTCATTTTGGGACTTGATTTGCTTGAATCGTCAGTTTTCGTCATCTCAGGCTCAGTCGTGTCGCTGCCACTTTCATTTATAGCTTGTAAAAATGGTATTGAAAACTCAAACGGGACATCAAGACGTTGTTTTTTGGATTTTATTTCATCTTCTGATGAAGAAATTTTGGAACTCAAAAACATGTTGGGTTCTTTAGGTAACGAACTTAAAATCTAAATAAGAAATCATGATTATGAGTTGATTTTTAATAATATTTTCAGATCTTTACCTTGGAAGAAGATGGTAAAATTTTCGGAAGAGCATCCTTTATTAAATTAGGTTTTCCTAGTCTTTGACAGATAGAGCTTATTTCAAAGTGATCACTGCAAACTAAAGTATTTAAACCAATTTTGAAATTAATATTTAAAATCTCTATCCATTTTTTTCTCAAATAATAATTATTTGGAAATCTAAAAAAAAATAAAAAAGAATGTTTAAGATGCTCGTTTTGAAGGATTATAAATAAGTTTCAATTCACCTAAATAAAATAGGACTTTCATCGATTTTTTGTGCCGTAAAGTCGCTATTGTTAATGCAGCCTCGAATGCAACAGGATCTCATTTTTCATATATGTTTTGTTAGATATTTGTGTATGTACTGAAAAAAATTTATTTTTCATTCATTATTTATTTAATTCTTCTTAATTCAAAATATGATGTCTAAATAATATTATAATATCTATGTAACCAAGCAGTCTTTATTATCTCCATTTAACCGTAACTGATAATGTAAACGTTCCTTAAAAATTTGAATTATTTTTATACTCGTTGGTACCGAAAAAAAATGTAATTTTTTAAATTTGTTTTAATTTATCTTAACAAATGAACATTACTACATAAAAATTTGAAATGTATTTAAAATATGTATAAAAATAGATAAAATCTAAGAACAAATTAAATTTTTTAAATAGAGGAGCGCGCTATTATGTTTCAGAATACTTAATAAACGATAAAAAAAAATACTTTTTCAAATGTGTATACTGCTTTAAAATCAAGTAAACAAAAAAGATCATAAAATTATTATTGTTAAACCAATAATTGCTTTAATTATAATTGTTTCAGCAGCTTTTTATCAATATAACTTTTCTAGAGAAGATATTTTACGTTTTTCTAAGGAATCCGTATGGAATTAAATGTTCTTAAGAGCAAAAATATATTATTTTAAAACCAATTTAATTACATATATTTTTAATGGTGTTTGAAATAATTTTTTTTCTCATTTAGAATTACTATGTTTTTCTCCTTTATAATTTATCATAATTAGTTAAGAAAAAATTTTGATAATTCAATAAATTTTTAACTTAATTGAGATATGCAATTTAAAAATATTTTTAGAAACTAAAACTTCTGAAAAGTGAATAAATTTTGAATGAAAATATTTACCTTGACCTCAAAAATCTCAAAAATTCTGCAATTATCTTGAAAAATTTTTTTAATAAAATTTTGTATTTTTCACTTTGATTTATATTTTTTCCACAAATTTAATATATTTATCATGTATCACTTCTCAATTCCACAAAATATAAATATTAATATTTCTATGAATAATTTTTTCACTTGTTATTTTTCAATTTTTATTATTTTAGTTATAATTTCACAACATAAAGGATTCTACCTTTTACTTTTTTTTTGTCCGAGTTTGTGTAATTAAAATTAGATAGTGTCGACGCAACTATTATAGTAGTACTTACTAACATATAAATATTGATTTCAATATTTTTACGGATACCCATTATCCCTACTTTTACTTTTTTTTATTTTAACTCTTTTTTTCTAAGAAAACGAAAAGCCTACTTTTTTTTGTTTTAGTTTTTAGAATATCATTATAATATGATCATAGAATAGTAGTCCGGGAGCCACCATTACTGATTTGTGGAAGGCGCACCCGACGGACA